>JBAMIG010000012.1:5167048-5181575 GCA_037177335.1 Kiunga ballochi
ATTTCATGTTTTTTAATTGCATTATAGGAAATAAAGAACTTTTTCACAATATTCTAATTTTCTGAGACAGTCCTGTAATTATGGTTTCAAGAGAAAGCTTAGATATGCGATTATTCCAGAAGGGTGAGTTAATCCATCTGGAATGCACAAGAAAATGTGACTGGTTATCGTCCTCTTAAAGAAAATAACATAATTTAGTGAGCACCAAAGAATAGCTGCTCAATTTATCCAGGAATTAATAAACTAATACGTTATGCTGAACTGTGCAAAAGTAGGAGCCGATGAAGGGAAGCTTAGCTGTTTGAAATGTTTTTATTACAGGCAGGTATAAATTATTGTAACTGATGGACAAATTTATCAATGGTCAGTCTGATAAATTAAGGGATAATCTCCAAAGTTACCTTCAAAACAAAATGAGGATTCAGAAAGAAGTGAAGCTCATGATAGTGTATCATAGGAAGAGTGAATACTTCACTTTATCTAAATGTCATTTTCAGGAGCTGCCAGGACTTTTGTAAATCATTTCAAACAAATGTACACTAGCAGAGTTAGTTTGAGCTGGGATAAAGTTGTTGTTTGTTTGTTTTGCGATAAAACTGCAAAAGAAACATTCTAATTTACAATTCTGGCTTCTAGCTCACAGTTTTTGTCCCACGGTGATGAAACGGGCCTTATTGGCATCTGCAGTTTGATCTAAAGTAAACTGTGCTGACTTTTGTCTCTTTCCCATGAAGCCTAAGACATTTCCTTTTATTGCTCATGCTTGGCTGAATATTTTAGCTGAGTTAGGAGTTAGTGACTGTGTGTTAAGATAAATGCTTCTTATCTTGTGCATGCTGGGAGTTAGCAGAGGTTAATGCAGTCTAGCACTTTCACACGGAAACATCAAGAAAACAGGTTTAACTCCTTTTGAGCTACAAAACAATATCTAACCAGGATCTCCTTTATTCATGCATATTTTGTCATAGTTGAAGGGTTGACTAGTTTCAGGCATGAAAGCAAAAGAATGTGATGCTGTATGTGGAGAACAAACTGTTTCCCCCTACAGGCCCTCAACCCCACATCAAGTGTTTTTTCTTATCCCAAAGGGAAATTACAGTGATGTATTGGTTTTATTCTCTTTAGAATAAAAACAATCATGATAATTAACCAGAGGAATGAGTATTTGGCTCCAGTGTGATGGCTGCAGGAGGAATAATTCCTCTTACCTTTCTGTCTTGTTTTGACAGAGCCTCACCCTGAACACTGTTATGTACCAGATGTAATGCAATGTGCTTTCCTTATATTTGTTCCAAAATTCTTGGGGAGCTTCAGCCAGACACTTGTAGCTTATTGGCGTTTACTGTCATTCATAAATTCATGTTCTCAGTATTCAATCAGAGCTTTTTCTGCTACCGACGTCTCAGAGCAGACTCTGCAGAAGAAACGATGAAGGCTTTTATGAATGATGTCCACGGTTGCTTCTTTTTAAGACTGTAGTTGATTGTATGGTATTTTGGTCTATATTAAGATAAAAAGAAAGAAATAATATCATTTATTTAAAATGTGAAAGACACCAGTAATCTGTGGAAGACCTGAACATCAGAATAGCAAGAAAGCCTTTCAGCCTCTGAAAACTGGAGATAGTTGCAGAAGAAAATCCCACTGGGTCTTATAAAAAGCTTATTTACACAACCGTGACCACCGTATGTGGGGACAAGGAATATACAGTTAATTCTCTGGATGAGGATGTAAGTAGGTCTAGATGAAGCATGTATTAAAACAAGAGACGTGCACACACATGAAGCAGTTCACATTTTCATTAAAATCTCTAAAATAATATCTTATCAGTGTTTAGCTTCTGTTATTTCCTGCCCGGAGGAAAGATTAGAGCATAAATGAATTCATAAGAGGGAGTTGTACTTTATAACGTAACAGGCCTTCCTCCCAGCTACAGCTGTGTAAAGATTGTCATGATTTTGGGTTGTTTATCCATCTCTCTCATTTTCCTGAATGCCTTGAGGGAATTTAGAATAAATGTTCACTTGGACTCACGTATCGATGTCAAAGATCGTGTTGTGAGGGATTTTAGATAGATGAAGACATTTCAAAGCCTGAAATGAGTTAGATTTATGTAATGGAGGCTTTTTATGGTATTAGTCCCAGTTTCTCTAGATCAGTGGTTTCTAAACATTTTCAACTACGATACCCAAGAAAAGTTACATTGGAGATGGGCGGCTGAGTTGTTGTTTTGAGAATTGTAATAAATAAGAAAGGTGAAGTGGTTTGTGGTGGACAGCTATGGCAGAGTTCTCCTCTTTGGTAAAATAGCACCTGAAATAACTTGTTCTGAGCAACCGAGGATAGAAATTCTTACTTTAAGACTTGAAAAATATTAACAATCTTCATAAGTATGGAGAATAAAGTGTTTATTTATGGATCCAGTTAAGCAACTTAGCGGGTTAATTTCACAAATTCTCTTTGTGTTAATGTAAATTTAGGTAACACTAATACCAATACCTTCTTTATTTTATATATTTAATATACACACACACACACACACACACACAATCCTTCTCCTTCACGTAGGACTTGTTTATCTCGGCTGCTATGGTTACCTGTCTGTGGTACGCTCCATGCAGGATCTTTTCCTCCAGTTATTGCCTGACACTTTCACTAAGTGCTTCATCCCTTGGTGCCATCTTCCTTTTGTATTTATGGGGGCTTGGATGCATCATCTTAGATAGTGGCAGTGAAGCTCACTAGTCTTTAACCTCACATTTCAACTTTCTGACCTCAAAAAGCCTTTCTTGGTCATACAGTAACCCAATATCTCATAGTTTCTGTCTTATTTAATGATTGCTCAGGACTGTTTTATATCAAAGCAATAACTGTCCTATTATAAGAGATGCTGCATTGTATTTGAGGGGAAAAATAACCAGAAAACTATCATAGTTATCCAAAGGAATGATTGATGATGGTCGGGCGTTTGCTGTCTGGGCTGTTTACTGGTTTCCTAAATGTGGAAACTAAAATGAATTGGTTTATTGGTTTCTTCTGCTTTTGTCTTTCTGCAGGTTGGCTGGTGGACAAGACTAATGAGTACAGCTCTGCTTTCTACCTCTCGGGCTTCTGCCTTCTGTCATCAGCAGTGTTTGTCCTCCTGGTCGACTGTCTGCTTCAAAAGATGAAAGCCCATCAGCCCATTAACCAACAAGAAGAGCTGGAAACAGGAAAAGTGGAATGAGACACAGTTACATAAGACACAATCGCACCGTTGGGTGTTTGTGGGGTGTTTGGTTTAGTGCTGGGTGATTTGGCTGAAATTGACTGGTGGGGCAGGTTTGTGGAGTTCATGTTCTAGTGATGCTTAAAAGGTTTTGAAGCTTATTTTTAAAAACATTTCTGCATAAATGTATCATATAAACCTGTTAAGCTTTTTACACAGCTTAAAAATAGATGAGATAACTTCAATGTAATTGCATAGACATATGTTTGATAGTAAAAAGTATGAAATTACACATCTGCTGTTGACCAAAGGCCTTGAACCTTCGCTTTTATTGTCTTATTTTACCGCCTTTTTTTTTTTTTTTTTGTGAACTGTTGATCAATTCCTGTTAAGATGATTTTTGGTCCATTTGCCCGATTAGACCAGCTTCTGCTCTGGGGTATCGGTGAGGTTTGATTATAATATAACTTTGACTCAGTTGTTCCAAAACATCAACTAGATCTTCATTTTTAGTCACTTGTTCAGAGAATGACTGATAATTCAAGTTCATCTTGTTTGCTGCTGCAATTCCAAATTTATCTTTGAAGTCAAGATGCTGCAAAAAATACAGCTATAATTATTATACCGCCATTATTACTCCATGAGACAACAGATGTTGACCTTCCTGCTTTGTACTGCTCATGCTATTATTGATTGGGAGATTTGCAGGAATCTCAACACAGCACAGAAATAAACTTCTAAAAGCTTTAAAAACTTAAATAATTGATTTAAAAACTGCTTTTGTCACTTTATTATATGACACAAACTGTTTACTGATGCCTTAAAATGTTTTTAATCCATTACCTCAACTGTAATCTTTCACTGCGTTGTATCGTGTTGTCCGTGTGATCTTCTTCTATAAACACAACAGATAACCTCAGGATAAGATGTTCCCGAAAAGATTTCCAAGGACAACTTGAAACGGGAGCTGGATGGGCTTTTTTTTTGTGTTGTCGTCTCTACAATGAAAATAGCAAAAACTAAAAGCTGCACTAATTTGCTGAAAAGCTGAAATCTAGTAAGCCTCCAAGATTCAAGATAAACTGATTAAATCACTGAAGTACTCTCGCTAGAAATATCTTTTATGTGATTAATCGGACCAGCCATTCAGGAGGGAAAGTCAGCTGAGAGAAATTTAATCTACTGCCAAAAAAAGCTGCAATAGAGAGAAACAAACAGAATACACACTGAGGTACATGTGATGTAAACAAGCTCTGTAGGAATGCATATCAGCACCATCACAATGTAAAAATGCAAGAAAATGAATTGAGAATATTGCCCAGTTCTTTAGTGCTTCAATCCAGCGAGGTCATCATGGACATTGAATTCACTGGCAAGTACCAGATGATCCTAATCTGTGCAGATTAAGGACAGTAATTCAGGAAATGTATAAAAGAATTTTGTTGTATACCCACATAAAAAATATACCTTTGAAAGTTTGGTAATCCTGATGAGTCCAGTAAAAACATGCTGTAACTTTACCCAAAAATGTCTCCGTAAGTTTTCTTGTGCATTTGCATCAATCTGCACAGTATTTAACTCACGCAGACTGCTATTATAACTGTTTGCTATTATTTTGCATCATCATTTTTTCAAACAGCTTTTATGTTTTTTTTTATTTATATTGGTACGTAGTTCTTAATCTTTTTCTTGTACATGAAATGTGCTACCAAAATAAACTTATCTTGCTTAAAAAGTTCAAAGCTTGTACCTGATGGATTTAAACACCTGTCTATGACCTGACATTAATTACAGCTAAATTAAAGTATTGATAAATTTGATGTACCTTTTGTAACATGTTTGTAGGCCTCCTGTGAGGAAACTGATAGCGAATCGTTTAAATGTGTCTAATTCATTATCTCATGTGGTTCTTGTTTTGGGTATGCCAATGGTTATTTCTGGTTATTTCCATAGGCAGGAATTGAGGCATACTGGCTCCAGCTTCTACTGGGAGCAGTTATATTTGCTTAGTATTGCAGCATGAACCCAGAGGACATCGATGCAGAGGCTTGGTAGTAAGATGGAGGATTTATTATCATCTGTTCAAACACGAACCACCTTCAGCCTGTTAACTTCAGATGTGTGTAACTTTGAAACTGTGAGGGGTAGCATCACGGCCCCTCACTAAAGGGATTGTGTTTGATACGTTTGACATTTGTTTTATTTTTTTTGTCTGTTTTTGTTTTGGGGATGAAGATCACAAAAATGTCTCTTTCTGAGGTCTGAGCGTGACTTCATGGAGCGCACACACGAGGACAGCTTGAGGACTCAAGCTGCAAAGAAGGTTCTAATAATTACCTGGTTGGGCTGGACCAAGGAAGCAGTAGAGGGGGGATGGTAGTAAGTGGGATTTCTAATTAGTTATTTTATTTGCTTGCATTTAATGTTTGTTTTTTTTTAGTAGGCATTGAAATGAGTTTTTCACGATGTATTTAAGTATATAAATGTGTTTGTGTGGAAATGGATTGTAAAAAGTTCTGTGTAATTTGTCATTTCAAAGAACCCCATATTTTAAAACCAAGTTCATCTTTATATAAAAGTTGTGTGTTGGGAGGGAGCGAGAAACAGATTTTCTGATGCTGTAAAGTCCAGTTGTGGTGAGGCCTGTTGTGTCCCTCCTGCCATTGGTAAGCAGTTTACAAACTAAATGAAATTCAGAGCTCTAAAATCCAACAGCGGAGACATTTTTTGTCCTTTCCATTGATGCTGATGGTTTCCCTGTTTTTGATCTTTTAACATCACAATCCCTACAGAAACTATTACTTTTTTTAGGATATTTTAAGCAACGTTACTGAATGGTTTATGGTTTCTTTCTTTTTTGTGAATAAAATTTAACAGAGTTTCAATGTTTTATTAAATTAGATAAAACATCATTCCCTGCACCACTTTGATCTGCTTTGTCTTTCTGTAGCAAGCTGCCTGCTGGAGACTGTGCATCGCAGTGTAAAATAGACAGCTGGAGGTGGATATTTAGAATGTGATCCCAAATTAAGCGTTTATACAAGCCCCTTAAAAAATGCTGTTGGACCAGTTCAGCATCCAGACTTTTGCTGCAGTAATACCAGCAGAATGTGATGCGCTGTCACTGATAGTATGTCGGAAGTGTGGCAGCATGTATCCTCAACTTTGTGTTTTTGAGAAAGAACCAAATCTGCTTGTATTGACAAGCCAGTGTGAAAGTCAAATATTTACTTTTTACTTTTACTACTTTTTATAATTCTTTAAGTGATCTTTCAGAAAAAGCTTTCTTTGTGCTGGATTTTAAAGTTTCTCAACTCTGAGAAATATACTGTAAGGAATTGTTCACACAAAAAAACTTAATTGGCTCTGACTCTGAGGTGGAAAAAAAGCACTGTAGTTCAGCATAAACTCACTAGATGGCAGTGGAGCCCTTGAAAAAGGATGAGTTGCATCACAAGGGGTTTTCTATCAAATAAACAGATTTCACAAGTAAAGAATCTAATCATCTATATTCATACCAAACACACATATTAAGATAAACTTGTTTAATGAGACATTTTTTCCTACAGATGAAACTAGATTAGAAAACATTTCAAATTACCACGAGCATCATCTATGTTGACAAAGAGCATACGTTAAAACAGTTTCAAATAATACAAACAAAAACCTACAAGGACAAAAACGCTTATGTCAGGAATTGATGGGCAAACATAAAGAGGGTTATTTTACAGGGAAAAAATACAAACACAGGCACAAAGGGCATCTTTATCAATGTTGGGAGTCTATAAAATGAATCGCACTCAGCTCAAAGGGCAGGTGTGTTACAGAGGCTGCACTTATTTATGTAAGCAGGAATTTGCATCTTTTGGTCCATTTTGAATAGTTTGAATTGTAGGAAACCCGGTCCCAATGTCCACCCCTCAGACAATTACTGACATCAGACAGCTCAGCGCTTCACTGATGTCTGTACGCCAGGCTGGACACTGGGACAGAGCTGCAGACTGTGTCTATGAGGACGCTCTTTTTTCCTCATATGGAGACTCGTACACCTCCATGGGTGGGCAGGTGCACACGAGATGCTGGTCTCCATAGATGTCATCAATCCTTGAGATGGTTGGCCAAAATTTAATTTCGGGCCTTATGAAGGGCTGCAGGGAGAGAAGACAGCAAACCTGTATAAGACTTTTTTTAAATAATGTTTTAAAAAAGGGAGAGGGGGGCTTAATTCCTCAAAAAAAAGCTGAAACTGTGGCGTGATTTCTATTTTTCCAGCACTTGGGTAGTAGTTAGGGGTCCATGTCAGTTAACCACTGTTGTCAGCCAGGGACCAAATCTGTATCTTCCAGGCCCAAGCCCCTAATTCTGTAACCAGCAGACCACCACCACAACACCACTGGACCCCAATCTTTTGTTTTTAAAAGACCTAATTTAAGGGAGCACATACTTTGGGATCCTTAAATTAAGACAACAAAAACTTTGTCATCAATATTAATATTCTCAAGATTGTAAAATAGTACTTTGACAATAATTAAATTATGCACTAAAGACATTACACACTGCAGGTATATCAGTTTCAAATGGCAGGACAACTAGATGGTGTATTAAAGCGAGCTGGACTGCACATTGAAAAGCATCATGAAGTGGAATGCAGCCCTTCTCTAAAATACTTATTCTAACAGGTTACAGCATCATCGCATCACAATGCAAGAAAGTAACATTGCATATCATGAGTGGTTTGCAGTCAGGTTAGTTTCTATCATTTCGATTTTTTAATTATTATTTTTAAAAAATATTCCTCATCGTTGCCTCCTCCTGGTCAGGTAGAGAAGCTGCAAAAATAACTTGCATTAAATTACAGAAAAATATTTGCTAAATCATTTTGCTTCAAAAATGCATTGTTTTTATTAAAATTTAATTAAATAGTTATAACAATAAAAGTAATAATAATAATAAAACAGCTCTAGACTAAGTATAGCAGCTAATTAGCAGTGGGGAATCTATCTATATCGGTATTAAAAATTAATTTCTGGACTAAAATCATATTACATATTTTTTATCATGACATTTAAAGTTATTTTGGTAAGTTTGGAAACTAAAATAAATAACTAATATTTTTTTTTAAATAGTGTCTTATAATCTAGATTTTGTTAGAATAAACAGGTGCCTACCTGCCTACACATACAAATTTCCGCAGGTGTGTCCCTGCAATTTATAACTTCCTGCCTACCGGATCCACCAGTTTCCAGCATGTGCCTGTGTATCATGCATGCCTTTTAATAAGCAAACCTTCATCAGAAAAAGATTTAATAAAAAGCTTCTGATGGTTAATTTATCTCCTGTTTATCCTCACAATTCATTCTGATAAACTGGGGAGAAATGTACTTTAGGTTTTTCTTTTTTTTTTTTTTTATTCCTTTGAATTTAATAATTGTTTTACAAAACATTTTATACTCAGATATTTGCTCTGCATCATTAAACATTTAACTAGTTTTTCCAAAAGCAGTGTTTGAACACAGAATGGTTTTATGTTTCTCTTTTAAACACTTGGTGGCGTCATCACAAAGAAGTTTTATTTACAGTTTGTTGAACATTCGGTTTTTTACCTTTAGGATGCAGAATCAGAAGGATCGGGCTGTCAATTTAATTCTTACCTACTATTTATGAATGAGACACTAAACTCCCGTCTTACTGCTCCACAGCCATCTATGTGTGACACTTACCAAGGGGAAAGCAGCGTACTCTCTGGAGTAGGGCCTGTCCCAGTTTGATGCCGAGATGCATGCCAGAGAATGAGGGGCCATCTGTGAACAGACACAGTAGCATGAGGTCCCAGGATGGAACCAGACACGCCACAAGTCACAGTTTAACTTTTCTGTTACTGCAATGCATCTTTACACCACGCAAGCTACAAGTTTACCTTGAGTGGGTTGATGCGGGAGTCCATCCTCCCCTCCTCGATGTCGGCGATCTCCTGACGTATAGCAAGCAGGGCGTCACAGAACCGATCCATCTCAGCTTTGTCCTCCGACTCTGTGGGCTCAATCATGAGGGTTCCAGACACTGGCCACGACATTGTGGGAGCATGGAAACCTAAAAACCAGCACACATTCAGAGTCCATTATACAGTGTAACAAATACAAGTTTTGCTAAAGACGAGAGGGATTGTGTTTGACTCCACCCACCATAATCCTGCAGCCTCTTCGCCACATCAACAGCCTCAATATTGGCCGATTTCTTGAACGGCCTCACATCGAGAATGAACTCGTGTGCGACAAAACCTGCCAGAACAACAACAAAAAAAAAAAGGTTTTTGCCAAAATCTTGCACATTTTCTAATTGTTTTCAGTTATTTGCAGAAAACCCTCACCTTTTGTCCCTCTGAAAAGGATTTTATAATGACCTTCCAGCCGCTTGGCCATGTAGTTGGCATTAAGGATGGCAACCTCTGTCGCATGGACCAGTCCCTTTGATCCCATCATCTAAAAAAAAAAAAGGAAATGGAGAGTCTTACTGATGACACATTATCTCCTGCAACACAGACGTTACAAAAAAAATTCTGGTTAATTTAACTGTTTTCACAGCACTTTGTACGATAATGACAAGACAATTAGATAACCTCACAACCCTAAAAAGTGGAGTCAGATCATCGGCTGCACTGATGATCTGCACTGACCTTGATGTAAGCCCACGAGATTGGCAGGATGGCGCTGGAGCCCCAGGGAGCAGCGCTGATGGTGCCCAGGGAGCTGCTGCTGTTGACTGACTGCATGGCGACCACTGGGTGGCTTGGCAGGAAGGGGGCGAGATGAGCCTTCCTGATGAGACATTACAGTCAAATCCAATGTTTTTGAGAATTGTTATGTCCCTGAAGCCAGTAGACAAAAGCTGACTGTTTCCCAAGAATAAATAATTTAACTGGTGACTAGCAGCAAAATAATGAGTAAAGCCAATGTAAATATTTTGACGTAGAATATTTTTTTGGGTCCTACACGCCGATCGGCCCCATGCCGGGTCCTCCTCCACCGTGAGGGATGCAGAATGTTTTGTGGAGGTTCAGATGGGACACATCAGAGCCGTAATCTCCGGGGCGACACAAACCAACCTGAGACCCAAGCAAGGAAGTAAGTCAAAACTTTTAATACAATTCAGTTAATACTCTGCGTTTTTTATGAAATTACAACATAATTTGTATGTTTTGTCTTTAAGGGCTTTAAAAAAAGTCTTTTTTATTTTAAAGAAAATCAGTCACTAGAAACCAAATAAAAACAAGATGTCTTAGTTAAAATTGCTTAACGCTTGCAGAAATAAACAAATGCTACTTATAATCCCAGATGGTGAGAGAAAAACATTGTTTATTCTTACTAGAAAAATAACTGAAATAGCTATAAATACTGTGGATGACAGCACAAAAAGGTACAATGCCCAACAGTTATCCATTTACTGAGTGATAACAAACATCTATAAACCGACAACCTTCGGTTTTCACAACTCCTTTCCACAAATAACATTCAGATTCTGTCTCTCACCTGGGCGTTCATGTTTGCCCCATCCAGGTACACCTGCCCCCCATTTTTATGAATCAGATCACACACATCTCTGATATTTTCCTCAAAGACGCCAAAAGTAGAGGGGTACGTGATCATCATGGCTGCCAGGCTGGCCTTGTGTTTGTCCACCTGGAAGAAAATTAAACTATTTAGATCATTTCATTAGGATTTTATTATATGAGGCTGATAAGAAAATCTAACTAAACACATTATATACAACCCTGGACACTGCAAAGCCCCTTATAGAACATTGTCCAGCTGTTTCCCCCACTTAGCCCTCACCAAAGCCTTGAGGTGAGCCAAGTCAATGTTGCCATCTTTATCCACCTCCACCACCTGAACCTTCATGCCTGCCATCTGAGCGCTTGCTGGGTTGGTGCCATGGGCAGACTTGGGGATCAGACAGACCTGGAGCAAAATAATAACCACAATGAAAATCCTGTATGCAAACCTATTGTTGCAACATTTTAGCCTTGAAATAATCTGTTTATGCTTTAATACTTATTTTAAAAACAGCTACACTGATCAGCTTATTATGGTTACATATGGTTATATACAGTACAGATTACTGCTTGAGCCTATAAGTTGCTTTTTTACATAAAGGCATAAATAAAATATATAAAAAAAGGGATATATCACATGCAAACCATATTTTTTAAAAATGACCATTCTAAGCTATTTAACGAGTAACCTGCCTGCAGACCATTATTTGATTTGATTCCTTATTAGGATGATCCTTCAGGCATTTTGTAACCTAAACACACAGGAAATGTGGGGCACTTAGTCCTGTAGGTTTGCCAATACTGACATAAGACCACAAAAAAAAAAATCCAAATATGGGATCTTGAACGCAGGTAGCAGCAGAGATCACACTGTTTTCAGTCCATTTGCTTGCAAAGCTGACGGCATGGACCTTGACTGGAATCAACCCACTATCTAAGATGTAATTATGAGAACGCTATTAAAAAACAAAGGCCATTACACTGCTACAGAAGATTACTGGAGTCAGCCATTCTTTAATCTGAGGGGAGGTGTCTTATCTCCTCCTGTCCTCGAGCTATACCAATCAGAACGTTAGGATATTGACAAAAAGAAAAAAATCCTACGTTGATACCCAAGACATGCTAATCTGTTGTGTCAAATTGACCTGTTGTAGCAGCAAACAGTAAAACACAGTGTGAGCTCACACTGATAGGAATTGCAGAGCAAGACTTTCACACATTAACCTTTTTGTCCCTTTTTTTGGGATCATTGAGTCAGCATAATTGAAGACAGAGTGCACGTTTGCTTAATCCCATTTGAGTTGTGTCACGTGAAATTTTTATTTCATGAGCACACTTACACTTCTTGAGCTCTCCCCCTTCGAGTTCAAGTAGGCTTTAATGGCTGCCAGGCCAGCATATTCTCCCTGAGCGCCACTGGAAAACAAGGCAAGCATACCACGATCATGCATCCGACACAAACACAAACTCATCAAAGTCCAAAGAACAGCATGCAAAAGGAGAGAGTGGATGGATGAAAAGCTAACTGCATGATAACTCTTGACCAATGCAGCTGATAAAACGCACACACCCACTGCTGCAGTTATCAGACCCGAAGCATGTTGCAAGCATGATATGTAACTAAAAGGAATCCAAGCTGAAAATCTAAAACCAGAGTTAACTTCATTTAACACCTTAATACTTTTCAGCACATCTCACACCAAGACTTTATGAACAGCAAAACAGTAAAAATCACTTTAGTTATGTAATTTAAAGCCACTTTCACATTAGTGTTGCATTTCATAGTAAATGATAATGTGAATCTTTAAATACTTAATGAACCATTTCTCACTTTTTAGCTTCAACTAATCAGATTAGCAAAGAGGCGCATGTTGCATGAAATAATTAATTTGTTTGGATGAACACAGCTTTAATGAATCAGACTCGTGTGGATTTTTAGTTGGACCAGAATACAGCAACTTGTACTGATTATGTAAAGTGCCTTGAGATGACCCAGTTGTGAATTCGCTTTATACAAATAAAACCTAACCGGAGTGGTTCATGGTCAATTTAGAAGCCTCTGTTGAACTGCTATATGCTCCCTTTAATATGAGATATAGATTTTTATTATCATTGACCCAGCGTCCTGGCATCAACAAAATGCCAGGTCTGCATTGGTAAACACCCTGAGACCCGGGTTCTTAAAACTACCAGTCTAGTCTGTGTCCCTGGAGTTTGGACAGATTCGGGTCTGACTTTCAGCAGAAACATTAAAGCTGTGACAAAGAAGCTTTTTAGCAACTCAGACACATCAACAGAAATAAAAAGAAACAGAAATAAAAAGTTTAGCCTTCCAGAAAGATGTGTCAAAAGCAGTTGTGTGAATTTTTACTGCATTCATTTTTACTCCTCTTTAATGGAGGAAATGCATTATGAACAATATTTCATGTCTCATTTCTCCAAGAAGCCATCATTGTTGATGTCACATCTTAAGCCTGACTTAACTGGTTCAGAACAGATTACCAATGGTACCAACAAACAACAACACCTATGGAGCCAAGCAAAATAGATTTTTTCCTGATCTCATGATAAAAACATACCAATTTAAAACGTTTTACCCAGGCAATAATATTACATAAATGGCATACTAGTAACCAGAAGTGTACTAACCTCGGACTAGTTACCGGTACGCTAGCATAGCACCATCTATTCAGTCAGCAGTTCAGAAATAGTTATAGTATAAAAAAGTTTGTTTTGTGATTCTGGTCATTTAGATTTGTGGTGTCACCTGTTTGGCTGAAAGGAGATCTTGTCGTAGCCCGTCACCTCACAAAGGTCCCTCTCCAGCTGTTTGAATAGTTTCTGGTAGCCCTCTGCCTGATCCAGAGGCACAAATGGGTGGATGTTGGCAAACTCCCTCCAGGTAATGGGCTGAAAGAGTCAAAGGACTTAGAACACAACCTTCCACGCCATGTTGAATTTCAACTTTATTTAGGAAAGACGTATATAAGACTTAAAGCTAAATAACAAATAGGTCACCATGAGCTCTGACGAGCTGTTGAGTTTCATAGTGCAGGAGCCCTGAAGACAAAAAGTATTTATCACCACAATATTCCAGTATACTACATATCAAGTGTTAGAATTATTTACATGGGACTAACCAGTGGTATCATGCTGTGAACCAGTGAGATGTCCTTATTCTCCAGGCGCTTCATGTAGCGAACAATGTTGGTCTCAGAATGGTAACTAAGGAAAAAAATTAACCCAATGCAAAGTGGAAGTTTTAATTAATTTCTGTGTTCTGGGAGACAACCAGTTAATACATTTCTGCATTTAAACAGGTACACACATCAGAAGGTTGACTAAGCAATTTTCTCCAAGTAGGTCTCAATGATCATGGCAAACAAAGACTTGGACATTAGAAGCTCTGATACCAGGACGGACTTTATGACACTAATAAAGATTAAGTGTTCTATTTTAAGAAACAAAGAGACACATATTGATGTTTTACAGATTATTTTGCAACAACAACAACAACATCTCTTCAAATAAACTGAAAACACCAAAAACAATTTCTCCAAGTTTCATTACTGATACAAGCAACGCCGTCATAAATCAACGGAGAACTGACCTATTAAAGACCTGGTGCGTTAGGTACTTGCTTGTCCTCTTGAAAGGACTTCCCATGATCCCCTTCACCCGCTCACCCATCTTTTCTGCAATCAGCTCCTGCAAATTATTTTTAAAAAAAAAGATGAAATGAAGAGATGCCCCAGTTTGCAGACAATTGT
>JBAMIG010000012.1:5182211-5210454 GCA_037177335.1 Kiunga ballochi
CAGCTGAAGATTCACAGCCAAACACCCATAGCAAGTCATCCAAGTCCCTCTCAGTCACCGTCTCATCCAATGAGACACCCAGCTGGTTGTCATGGAGCAGAAATAGACATTTTAGACTAATATTGATAACCAATGTAACACGCTCACAGAATATTGTAATTTTGATCATCCCCTTTAAACTGCATTACGTTACTCTGGTAACTTATTAGCATAAAATGGAATTGTGTCTGAATTTGTTGATAAAGACAGACAGAAGTGTCATTAAGGGGAATAGCAGGGGGTCATTTTCTGAAACAAAAAATAAGTTATTATTAGACATTTCAACTTATTTTCCATTCTTTCAGTCTTTGTTGCCATTCCCCTCTTTGATTTGACTTTCAAACAAACACGCCTGCTGCGCCATCTTGATGTCTAAACCTGCTTAAAACACAGGTGGAAGGTTTTCATAAGCCATGCTTATACTGACCACTCCCTCAGAGTAGACTCGCAGGTTTATCTGCCGCTGCATGGCTCTCTCCAAGATGTCTTTGGCAGCAACGCTGCAGTTTATTTTTAGCGTGTCAAAGAACATGTCGCTATGCAGCCGGTGTCCCGCTCTTTTCAGACCTGAAACAAATTACAAGTGTGAACACATTAATGTGCATTTCAGAGTATAAATCTGGATTATTTGCCAAAAGGAATTTTCTATTTATTGTGTTTGGTGTCATTGTCTTGCTGCATGACTGATTTCCTCTCAAACCATGATAGTACCACCACCTTGTTTCAGACAAAAGGATGAGGTTCATGGGTTGGAAAACATTTTTTTTTCTTTTCTTCTAAACTACTGGGGTCAAATGTGACACTTTTTCATTTTGTTTTTCTTATTTTCTTTCAATTAAAATTTTTTTAAAAACTAATCTGAGGATTTGACATATAATTTAAGTCTAAAATGCTACATATGCTAATGAACTATTAGCTAAATTATATTTTTGCAAAATGTGCTAACACAAATAGTTTATTTTTTCTTGTTCTAACAGGATTAGGGTATAAATCCATGCAGAAAATGAAGCTCTGACTTATTTTACCTTCAGCAAGTATTAAAACAGCATTGTGTGTTCTCTCTGCAATGTGTTTAAGACCCTGGGGACCATGATACAGTGTGTACATGGCAGCCATGTTGGCAAGTAAAGCCTAGGGAGAACAAGAAAAAGAAGGTGTGGTAAAATGAATACACTCTGTAGAGCAACTACTGTAAATGTCAGACAGGTCAAGCTCTCTATAAACCCCATAAAAAAGTGCTGGGGGTTTTATATTTGTTAAACATACCTGTGCAGTGCAAATGTTGCTGGTGGCCTTGTCTCTGCGGATGTGCTGCTCTCTGGTCTGAAGTGCAAGACGATATACTTCCTTGCCAGCTGCATCCCTGAAATATCAAAATCTCCTTTTCAAACAGGATTTCTCAAGGAATATTTGGAAATCTCTGAAATCAGTTTTATTCGGGGGTGGGGGGAGCCATATTGATCCATCAACTGAATTTTTTACCTAGTAACTCCAACCATTCTGCCCGGCATCATCCGGACTAGGTTGTCTTTGACTGCAAAAAAGGCAGCGTGTGGACCACCATAGCAGAGAGGAACACCAAACCTCTGGGAGCTCCCGAGAGCAATGTCAACACCAAATTCTCCAGGGGGGCGTAGCACGCAAAGCGCCAGAAGGTCAGTTGCACAGCAAGCAAGAGCCTGGATGGGAAGAGAGAAAGAAAAACTATTGTTTCATTCATTTTGGTTGGTAAATGTGCAATCATGGGTGGAGCTAGAGATGTGACCAGATTGGAACTAATATTAGCATGAAGCTACGAAGCAGTGCTAATCCAGTATGTAATCCTTATGCATTTAGTAATTCATCAAAATGTACCACAAAGGGGTTGTGTCAGATAAGAAAGAGTATAATAATATATATTTTTTTTTTTTCTGTTTAAAGCTCTCTTACCCCTCCCTTGTGTGCTCGATCTACAAGAGCTGTGAAGTCCTCCACTCTGCCATCAGTGTCTGGGTACTGAAAAAGAACGCCACTCACATCTTTCCCACTAAAGTCCATCTCATGAGGCAGCTTCAGGATCGTTTTCACCCCAATATAGCTGCAAAACAATGTTCAGTGAATGTAGGAATACAGCAGTATTACTCTGCAGGAAATAGATGTTTAAATGCACTTGGTTAGGTTTGTATTTGCTGCTCACTCTGGTAACTCAACAAAGGATCTGTGCACACAATGTTTGTTTGCATTACATACTTTGCTCTGGTTTGCACTACAGCGATGGTCTGGGGGTGACAGCGTGGGTCAATGTAAAAGGTCCGTCTTTTGTTCTGTCTACAAGGAAACAACAAAAATACCGGGGAGCTGTTACCCAGGCATAACATGACACCTTTGCTCTTTGGCTTTGACCTGTGAGGAGTCACTCATGCACAAAGCTTACATATCACATTCTGAGCATCAAGGATAGTTCTGCATCTTCCAGCATTTGTATGTATTTAGCAGCAGTGTGTTAATACCTGTAGCACAGCTGCATGGCCTCAGCAGCGGCTGTTCCTTCATCAAGCAGGGAGGCGTTGGACACCGGCATGCCTGTGATGTCACAGATCATGGTTTGATAGTTAAGGAGAGACTCTAGGCGACCCTGAGAGACCTCAGGCTGGTAAGGCGTGTACTGAGTCACCCTGGGAAGAAAAAAAACCCCACAATAAATCAGCAGAATGAGTCAGGACATGAGGACAATGGCCCAAAGTTGATGCTATTCAAGGAAGTGGGATGAGACAGAGGAATGCATTGTATGTCTCTCAGGTCCTGGGAGTTTGGAGAAAACATGGACAAGGATGGCTGACTTGGATTTGAGTGAAAGAAAATCTTGTTCAGCAGAGAGCTGGAGAGAAGCACATCATCAGTTCTCACGTGAATCTTCTAGATTAAAGTCACAGGATGTCCGATTAAAGGCATGCTACCGAGCACCACAGTGATTAAACTTCTAATGAGAAACTTAAACTTTTAAATGAGTTGTGATTTTTCCAGTCTGGACTCACCAGCCAGCATTCTCCAGGAGGTTACGCTGGATGGGTGGTGGGACGGAGCAGTTGTAATAACCCATTCCGATATAGGACCTCCAAACTTTGTTCTTGGATGCAATCTTCTGCAAAGCCTCTAGAAGCTCATTTTCACCTGGGAGGAGAAAACGCTTTTAGTTTTATCTGACCTGTAACTAAAATTGAAACTAACAATAATTTCAGACAAGCCGTCCCAAATGTTTCAATGGACAGCACCATGTCTCTTGTGTGAGACAGCGACTGCTAAGGATGGCCGCCAGGGGGAACGGAGAAGCAATGATTTACCGGCATATTCAGATGAATTATAGCCCTCTATTATTAACCTATGCTCATTTCTACCCATCTAACATCCAGTAAATCATTTTCCAAAAAGAGCAAACCCAAATGTTTGTATCCTGATGTTTAGGCTCATTACTGTATGGAAACTGCCAGTACACACCCAGCAACCAGCCTCTGGGGTTCTTCAGGCCTTCCTGGCTGCCTAGCAACTCCAAGGAAAAGACAATAACCAACAATTCGTATCTTTATTTACAAAATAAAGATACCTCTAGTCCTCCATGCTGAGTGAGTGTACAAGTGGATATTTACAACCTCTTCAACAGGCAAACAGGACACACTGACCTCTAGTAAACTCTTTACATGTGGACAATTTGATAAAATGACCCCCCCCCTTGTGATTTTTCTTTTGAGGGTAGGCAAATGTGCTAGTTTCGGTGGGCTTTCCCATGGTCTCAGAGTTCTGCAGGGCAGCAAAAACAAAAAAACTCAGCCTGATTCAGAAGCATCCAGGTCTATTGTTGAAGAGAGAATCCCTCGCTGGCTTTGCAAACTGAAGCCCTTCAGAGCTGAACAAGCAGAAACGTAGCACAGGCTCCAGTTTTTCCATGGCTTGTTGCATTATGAAACCTGACAAAGTTAAGGGAGGAGTCACACATAGTCGGATCAGAGCCACCAGTACACCGAGAAACATGACAAAAGTACCCGATCAGTAAATTCTTCTCATCAGCTTTATTGTTGACATAAAATATGTCATGTGATCCCAATCTGATCGGACTCTCCAAAACTTTTCCTTTTTTTTTGGTATCTATTAAGAGAAATCATGTGTTTAGGCTCATGGCAAGATAACATATGTAACTTGCACTTTATCATAACCTGGATTCTTTCCCATTTTCATCACATTTATTAAATAATCAAGTCCCAAACACTTACAGATCTGTTCACTATTAATAGGGTGATTTTATAGCATTCAATCAGCCTCTCAGAAAGCAGAGCACAGAAACAAAAACATTATCAGATACAAGCATTAGCATAATAAAAAGGTTTTAAAACAGGTGCACAGCAAAAAAAAAACTGTAACTGAGCTCTAACTGACCTGATCACATGTCCACAAAGCAGTGACTGACTTTAAGTGACAAACATGATCTGATCGTATAATTTAATCATGACACATTAGAACCGAATCCCCACATTCACAACCATGAATTAAGAATGACTAACAGGAACATATAAACCTTTATGAGGCTTTGCAGCCTTGTGGCAGATACAGTTCATTGTTTATAAATGACCCTGGGCCTGGTTAATGAATAAACTGATTAAATATTTTGTAGATAAGTCATGATTTATTGTGGCAGGTGCAGCACATATAATGAAAATCAATGATTATGATTATTTAAAAGTGAGAAAAATATACTTTAGGAGAAAAACACATTTCTTTTGAATAATATGACTTGCAACAACATGGCATGCATTGATTTGGTTTTCTTTTACTCCTTGAGGGGGAAGGAATAATGAGGTCATATGCACAAAAACACATTTGCATTTGAAAAAACATTCTTTATGCATTCAGTCATTATATAGAAGTCATTCACTGTGTGTTTTGTAGGCTACATGTATTAATCTGACATTTTGTGCTGGCCTGCTGATATCATCAGTTTTCCCCTCGTAAATAAAACAAAGCAAATTCGTAGAAACTGACAGCCTAAGATGCTGAAATATACACAGAACAGCAGATAAAGGCTCAAAGAAACGCACACATCTAGACCACTCTCATGCAAACACACTGAAGTCACCTTATTAGGAACCCCCTCGGCTGTGATGTAATGTGAACGCTGCAACCAGATTGAACTGGACTTGGGACCGGAGCTCAAGGCTAAACTTTACACTCCAGTTGCCATCCTATGAGCATCGGCTTCCCATCAGGAGATTGGTGCCGCTCGCAGAGTTTCGCAAAAACAACTCCAAATATGTTCAAAGGAAGACTTAACAGAGGAGAGCGCTCCGCGGCACACAATAGAGGTGCAACCTACATTTCAGCCACTCACTGGCTTCTTTCAGCGCCCACTGGATCAGGGGGGAATAACGGTTTCTCAGTGGGATTCAGGTTTTTTTTTATGTATATAAGCTTGTTTTTGGATGAGGTTTTATTAAACCGTTGATCAGAAATATTTTCTTCAACAAATATGTAAACATAGCGAGATTTAACGTGCATGTAGGTAGGTTATAGTTATACTGAAATTAAACTTACAGATTGGGTCATCCATCTTCAAACTCCGCTGAATCCGGATGGAGGCTGGAACTGTGTTTTCGATCAGCTGGTCGATCGACTGTGAACAAAATGAATCTTAATAAAGAAACGCGCGCAAATTGCGTCAGAAAAACGTGCACGTTTTGTACAGTTTATTCTGCTTCGTCTGAGTGATTTATCATCGAAACTTGGTGTGATGGAAATAAAACCTTTTGTTTTCTTTTTTTTTTTTGTAGGAATTTTAAAATCTAACCTCGAGTCCCAGTAAATCCAGCATCTCTCTCTTCTCCCGCTCACCAGGACCAATGTGCCTCTCCGTAAAATCATCGTGTCTGGGTAATATTCTGTCTATCTGCCTGGAGGAGACGGCTGCAGACGTCCTCAGACCCCGGACTGCTGTTGTTAGGGACGCTGAGCTCCGTCGGATCCTGCACTGAAGTTTCCACACCGCGCGGCTCTTATCACTCAGATGCCTGCACGGTGCGCTCGGATTCACCGACTTGGCCAGGAGGACCCCCCATGACTTGGCGCAGCTCTGCATCTCTTAATTTACTTAGTGAGACAAAGTCTAAGTCGAAATCAGCAAAGCCTTCTCCCCCCCTCCACGCAGAGTATCGCGGTCAGTGCGGATGATACTACCAACTCCTTCAAAGTGCAGAGTTTATACAAAGGCACGGTCGCACAATAGCGGACCAATCCGCGGGGAGATGCTGCGTGACGTAGTGACGAGCCCCGGTAAAACAGCTGCTCAACTTTCTCACGTGCCAAACTTCCATTGACCAAAAGAAGGAAATAATGGAGGTTAATCACTCAGCTATGTTTCAGCAACAAGTTTCAAAGTCCCAAGCGCAAATGGACTTTAACCAACGGCATGGTTAGGGCCTGTTTATAGATAATGTGTGAACTCAACATAGTGTGAACATAGTGTTCCAGAATTTAGACGTAGCCCACCTAGCAATGAAGAAACCTGTCCATTTAATAAACAATAAATGCAACAGTTTTGTATAAATGTCTTGAGCCTTCCTTCATTCCTAGATAGGCTTCATGAATGTCTTACCGTGAACATTGGCTGCTTTGCATTGTCTTTAGTGTCACTCATTTCCTTTTCAATTCAATAAAGCATAAAAAACCTTAATGATAAAAAATAACCATCCTTACTAATCTGACAGCAAAGAAATTAGGCCTACTTAAATCTATCTTAATCTCTTGACTACCAGGAAAAAAAAATCTTGTCTGATCACATTTTTCTTTTAAATCCACAATCTTTGTAAGATAACTAGAACATCGAAAACATTGTTTTTTATTGTTGTTTTTATTTTTCAAGATATCATGTGTCCACAACAGTGGACATTGATACAGCGTACAAAAGGAGTGTGAGTGTGCATGGTTGTGTGTCTGTTGGCCCTGTGATGGACTTGAGACCTGTTCAGGGTGTACCCCATCTTTAGCCCATTGACAGCTGGGATTGACTCCAGCCCCACAACCCCATGGATAGATAGATGGATGGGTGGATGGATGGATGGATGGATGGATGGATGGATGGATGGATGGATGGATATGTCATAATGTCTCAAAGCTGCATTTGGATGTGGTTTCCACTTTTGACATAGTGGAGTGTAGTTATCTTTGCTGTCACTTGAGATTCCTGCTTGCGCTCGAGTAACCAAAAGTTTAAAGCCAGGGAACTTCAGCGGTTTCTTCCCCAGAAGCTGGCAGTCACTCGTATACTGAAGCTATAAGTTGGTGATTGCAGGTCACAACAGTGGAAAACTGCACGCACTGTCCATTATTGCGTGCGAGAGGACATTCTGTAAAAGCTCATGATTCGGTCCACCAAGTCCACACTGTCCATGTTGATGTTTAGCTCTGCGATTGCCAGACACCATGACAAACCATTTTTCTTTCTTGGACCATCTTGTGTCCTGATATTCAATGCAATAGGCAGAAGATACCAGCAACTGGCTTGTTGTCCAGATACTTTATGGCAGCAAGTTCAGGAGGGCCTCATCTACCATCTCTGATGCCCCTCTTCCTTTTTTTTTTTTTTTAAGAGCTTAACCCATATATCCCCTAATTACAAATGTCCATTAAGGAAGACACTTTTAAACACTTAAATTCTTTGTTCAAATACAGTCCAAATCATACAGAAAATGTTTTAAAGTGTTCTTAAGAGACATGTATAAAATATTCCAACAACATTTTAACCCCAAATTTGCTCAATAAAAAAACTTACACACTTTATTCTTGTGTAAAAAATGGACAAATGTGCAACAAAAAAGACACAGAAATTGGACTGAATGCTGCAAAGATCTAATTAGATGACCTGAAAGATACTTTTGGACCTTCATCTGATCTTCTGCTCACTGAAACCTCATCAGAAGCCCTTTTTAAAGAAAGGTGGAGAAGAAGCTGAGCTATTTCCAAACCAAACAAGAAATGGACGGAGAATCGGGGGCAACACATCTGATGGCATGATGAATCTTCTCCAGAGGCTGAACCTTGATGGAAATGATCATTTCTCATGTATAATGATTATTAATATGATGATTCTGATGCATAAACTCACCAACCAAGATGCTTTATTGATGCATTGAGATCTACCTGAACATCGTGTTTGTGTTGAGTGTCCTGGGGAGGGTGGGGACACAAATGACTCAGATGCTAAAAGCAGAGATTAAAAGAGGATTGATTACAGTGTGTCATACAACTAAATCTTTGCTATCAAATTATACTGTTTGGTTAGAAAAGAGAAAAATTCACACAAGGGAGAAAGAACAGAGGTGTCATCTTGTTGTTGTCCTTTCTCTTTGCAACTGTAACGGCTAAATTATTATCTGTGGAGAAATCTCTTCTGAATTAAAAACAATTTTATTTGTTGCCAGTTACAATTGTGCAAGAGTGCATACTGCTGCCTGAGTCATTTCAGAAACATCCTTGGCAAGAACAATTAATGAGGAGAACAAACAAGTTTAATGGCGCCACATGTTCAAACTATTTGCATACACGTGGTGACTTGTCTCCTGTTGTGTTAGTTTAATTGTGGTACACATAATTGTTCAACTTTGTTATTTGCTTTTTCCCCTGGTGTTACTGGTTGGATCTTGGTTGTACTTGGAAACATTACATATTTAACATTTACTAGCCTGTTTAATCGGCATTATATTCACAAACTAATGCTAGAAGTTGGCTGGTTATGGATGAAGTGTGGTTGGTTCATCCATATTCATTCTTTTTCCAGCTGTAAGACCTTAAAGCTGGAAAAAGGAGAATCAGTGATGGCCTTTTTCTGGTAATGTAAGTAATCCAAGCTGATTTACAGAGGACTAAATGAATGAACAAATGGCTGGGTGGATGAGCAAGGGACAGGAGAGAAAGGACCATTGAATGACGAAGAGGAATGGAGGATGTGGAGAAGAAGCAATGGATGGATGGTAAGAGATGGGTATGAATGGATAAAGGAGGAAAAGGGAGGCGGATGAATGAAAGAAAGGAACAGAATAAGTGAATGAAAAAGAAATGATGGATGGACAGATTGATTGAAGGAAGATAGAGGGACAAAGGAATGATAAGAAACTGGATGGAAGGATGAGGGGGGAATGAACAAGGAAGGAAAGGAGTAGAAAAGATGTGGAGAATAAGCCTGAGAATGAGGTGATTAGAGGTGTGACTGAAGCCTCATTTTTCACACATTATGCTCAATAATAACCTTGATGTTTGATATGAAAGGTGAAATAATCTTGAACAAATAAACAAACCAAAGTTCTGCCATGGATTGGCTTCCTGCTCTGGGTCTATACCCATCCTTTCACCTGCTTGTTGCTGGGTTAAGCTCCAGCTTTCCTGCAACACTGAACTGATTAAAGCAGTTTACAAAATGGATGAATGAAAGGACAAACCAAACCAAACAATGCTACAATGTTAATGTTGGAAAGTAACTTTTTTACTTGTTAATACATTTATAAGACAGTAAAAGACCAAATCAGAAGAAAAGCAGTCCTATACTCATTGCTACAGCTGCAGAAATATTGACAGTAAAAAACACATTACTGATAAAGAAAGACTGAATAAATAACCATTGTTTGAGTATAAAGGTACACAGAAGGAACAGCTTTAATGCAAAGAGCAGATGGAACAGCAAAGAAAGTGGTTCAGGTCATGCAAATATTAAAGCAGCCTTTAATGGAACAAGCAGCACCAAACATCTGCATTCAGAAGCCCTGCTATTCTCTGTGATGTTCAAGCTGAGGATCAGACATGAGCTCCATCAGCTGGTTGGGGACGTTTTTAATGCAACAGTTTTCTGTAACATCTATCCATCCCTTTTCCATGCCTTAAATTAAAGTGCTTGCATTTCACTAAAGTTACAAAAATAAATTTTTTTAAAGCTTCACCATACAAGTATTTTTTGTCTTGGTTAAGGATTTGGTTTAAATTGAAAACCATCTGTAAACAGCATTAAAGATGCCTAATATTTCTATTTTTTTTAAATAGATTAGATTAGATTTTAGATCAGTTATTCACACATTCACTTTCTGACACACACCACTCCCTTTCAACATAAACTGTGTATTTAAACCCAAACCAGAAACACACACCAAAATAAATTAACTGAAATGGCTATTAGTGAGTAAACTTACCGGACAACTCAGTGACTGTCAGCATGCAGAACATACAATATATATATAATATAATAGAAAATATAATATATAGAAAAGTGTTCGCACAAGAGTGATTGTGTCAATGCGACCCTACAAAAGGTCAGAGGCAGGCCAGGAGGACCCAGATGAATAACAGCCACTCCAGAGCACAGACCCTGCCCCAAAGTCCGTCCAGTATCTGCCCAGGAGGCACCAGATGTAGGCCCCAGTCAGAGCCCCTCACAGTCAGTGTGCAGCCATGGTGAGGCAGGGTGCAGGCCTTAGGGCTGCAAGAGCCCAAAAGCAACCCACCCCTAAAAGCAGATGGCCCACACAATGCACACAAAGGACTATCCTCAGACAACTGTCAGGGGCCCGTCAAGTCACGCACCCGGAAGTGAGACCACTCCCCAAAACACATACCTGCTCCTACATCCCATCACATGCAGATAATCCTGAACCCCTCTCAAACACATCCTTACTCTGCCCCCCTACCCTCCCCCACCCCAACACACATCCTCCAACACCCCTCCCCACATACACATACCCCCCTCTCTCCCACAGAAGCCGCCCCCCCCCCCCTTCTGCCTACACCCAGCCCCTCCTTCTTCCTGCTCAATCACCCCTTTAAAAAAAACTTTTCTTATCCAGCCTTAAATCACTCATCCCCTGAACTCCATCACTTCACAATAGTCCCTGCTACAGCCACCCCTGTAGCATCCAGTCTCTTCTTCATCCCTCCTCCCTTACCATCACCTTGTGTCTCTCAATCACAGCAATCAATTCACACATTCACTCTCTCAACATGCCACATCATCACAATTGTGCCAATTATATGGTCTTTGCTAAAAAATATGTTGTTATGGAGGTAGTATAAATACGGATGGCACACAGCACGAATAAAAAATGCTTCAGGCTTGCCTAAAGTAATGATGCATCTGGACTTAACTTTTATTAAATCATACAAAGTGAGAACATTCTTTGTACAAAGAACAACTTGGATAAAGTGAAACAGAACAGAATTACAGACGTTTTGGAACATAAAGTTCAGGTCTTAGATTCTGAGCTAGAGGGGTGGCCAGAGTAGCACTGGTTTCTGATTGGATACCCAGGACCTGCTGGAGGGATTATATCTCTTGGCTGGCCTGGAACCAGTGAGCTGGTGAATGTGGTGGGGGAGAGGGAAGTCTGGGCTTCCCTGCTTACGCTGCTGCTCCGGATAAACAGCAGAAAATGAATGGATGGTATTTTCAAAATCCTCCTTTCGAGTGACCCCAGGTTTTTGAAGGTTAAGCCATCCAGTTTTTGCTTAATCCATATTAGATTTAGAGGAAGAGCGTATAGTCAAACGTGCTATTCTTTCCTGCATACTTACTTTTCCTCCTTTAGATCAGTCAGTCAGCCCTGATGGGTCAGTTCCACCAGAAAAGTCATCAGTGAGTTCTTTGGAGAACCCCAAATTAGCAGCCTACACACTTTCGAGTGCATGATAAAGAATCTACCATTTCAACAGTAAAACACAAAAACAAAACTGTAAAATAATCATTTTCCAGCAAACATAAATAGTTTATTTAGATATTTATTTGCTAAACCAAAGCAATAAGGACAGACATTATGATATTGTACTGCCCCCTGCTGGTTAAAACACATTTGTATTTTCTGGGTTTGCAAACTGCATTGATTTGCTTATCTGATTCCTTCTTTTTGCAACATATTCTCTCTTGATTTTTTCCAAAAGTTACCAGCAACAATGCCAAAAAACAACAAGAGTCCCAAGTTTCTGTTAGAAATGAACTTCCTCCAGCAGTCCTCCGTTTTGTTGATGTCCACCGTGTAAAGCTGAAAGTAAATGTGTTTGTATGTAAAGATAATACTTTTCCCATGAGCCTTTAACAGTGAGCATGCAGATTACAGTTTACAACACCACATTCCCCACCTGGTGTGCCAGGTGAAAGGCCACAGCCGTCAGTGCAGTGTAGTAAGGAAGAGTCTGTTCGGCATTGAGTCCAGCTACAGCCAGTCCTGACAGCATGGCCACAGTAAAACCACTCAGCCAAAGTTTGGTTTGCTCCTGGAACTTCAGTGCAGTGGATTTGACTCCTACTTTGATGTCATCTTCTTTATCCTGTTTATTAACAAAGACAAGAGTCCAGACATTGTAACCCTTCAGACATACTGGATATTATTAAACTCAACATTGAATAAACATATTAGTTTATAATCATTAGATGCAAAAAGACAATTTTTACTCCACCATAACAACTAAAAAAATAAAAAAATAAAACAAAACAGTTGTATCTTATCTGGCTGGTAAGCTAAAAAGCTTTACTTATATTTACTTATCAGCAATTACAATACAGTTTTGATTAAAAATGATTAAATAATGTTGAGGTAGCACAAATTCTCCCCATGACCCCGTTTGGGAATAAGCGGTAGAAAATAGGTGGATGGATGGCACAAATTCTCCCGATACATGCTGCAGCGTGTAGTAATGTAATAATGTGCTATATTACACATGGAGTGAATGGATGCAGGCCCAAAGGAGCAAGCTACAGTCCCAACTTTATGTCACAAAACTCCAAACTCTGATCCAGCAGGATTCCTGAGAAACTGCATAATATGCATTTACCTGCATGCAGTTGATCAGTTTTTTAATTAAATCTGTATCAGTGGCTTCTATCTGCTCATGCAATAATTACTTAATAACAGGCTGGACCGAGTTCCATGTTAGTTTGCATCGCATCTTCTATATAAATGAATTCATACTGTGAACAACATCCATCATGTGAAACAGAGATGTATAAAGCCCGCTCCATCACCTGATGAGCATATATTGTATCATATATCAGTGTCCACATCACTCCTGAGAGGTACAGTGGAAGGCACACTGACCAATCACAGGAACCCTTCACAGCAGACCAGCCAAGCAGAGCGCCCCAGTTAAAAGTGAGACCTGATAAGAAGAAAGGGAAGAAAAACACTTCTTCATCTCCCATCCTCCCAAATAGAAAGTTTAATTTTAGATTTCTACACAGCACATACCTAAGACAAGCTGTGGCCAATACGTGATCCTTTTCATCAGTGGGTATGTGATGACGAGACATAATGAAGAAGCACCCAGAGCTATGCTGTCAGGAGTATAGGACATTTTAAAACCCAATAGTTCCTGCTGTTGCTAATTTTTTTTTTGCATTTTGTTCAAATAAACTCAAATCTCCATGTGGAATCCAGAAGTACAATCTCTGTCTCTGTTTACCTATAATAGTTGAGACACAAAAGAACACCAAGTGCAAGAGAGAGCTGCCCACCCAGGAAAACAAGTGCCTGTAATCGGGAAATCTCTCCGGATGCAATGGGTCGTGAGGCTGTTCTTGCAACCTGCACAAAAGAAAACAAACCCATGTGTGAACGCTTCTTATATTCATACAGCAATATACTCACTGATTTATTTCTTACAACCTGATAACCTCATCACCTAAAAGTATATTATTTACTCTGAGCATTGTGCAACATGTTGGTCTTCACACTGTATTTTAGCCATTTTACCAGTTTTCCTTGTATTTTGCAACAAATATGGTTGCTGCATTGTGTATAGCTGAGGACCCCGTAAAGTCAAGACAGGACAGAATAGGAAAAGAGACACATATGAGCTAACAGAGACAACTGAATAGGAACCAGATGTTTTGAGAGACGTAACTGTAATGATTGCTTTAGATCAGAGGTGTTCAGCTCTGGTCTGCAAAGGCCACAGTCCTGCAGATTTTTTATGTCTGTCTGATCCAACACACGTGATTCAAATTAAATGGCTCTTGTCAGCAGTTTCTTGTCAAGTTCTGTCCAAGCATGTTCACCCATCAATCTGATTCCAGTGGGCTGCAGCAGGAAACATCAAAACCTGCAGCACTTACTTTGAACACTACTCATTAATGTACATTATTTCTATGAAAAGGGGAATAAAAATCTAATAATCTATGGTTACCTATGCTTTAATGAAAATACAATATTTAAAATGAGATCTTTAATATGTGGTTTTGCATGTGAACATATGTACAATTTCATGGACCATTTGAATTCACAGAAAAAAAGAGCAATACTTGTTTATCAAACTCTTTATCCCACATGTCATTGATGGTGCAGCCAGCTCCTCTCATCAATAAAGCTCCTGTTCCAAATAGAGCGAGCATGCCCAGATCCGGTAGGCATCCGGGTTCTGCAGCCAGAGCGATGCTCCATGTGCACGGCAGGTACAGCAGCCATGTCCCTGAAAGAAAGACCCAATAAATCACAATACAGGATCAATATGTAGGATATGTGGAAAGATAATCAAGAGAGAATTCAAATAAACTGGTGCAAAGCCAGGCCATATTTTACTTGACAATATATTATCAATGACAGGCCTGGTTTGTTGATTTTCAGTTGCAAATTTAAAAATGAAGTTAAACAAGTTAAACTTTAAGTTTTACTTGACATTTTACTCAGAACATCGATTACATTTTAGGGAAAGGTTTTGGTTCAACCAGGTAAAACAAAGGATCCCAACATAACTCAGTCTTCTTTTACAAGAGGACAGTAAAAGATCGGGCTGTTTTTGGTACCGTTTTGTGATTAAATCCACATTGTTCAAGGTTTAAACATAATTACTTTACTGTTTGAGTGACTGGAAACAGTGAAACAATATTAGCATGTGTCCGTCTTTAAGAATAAATACAAACCAATAGGTTTGTCCAGCCTCATAAGTCGGAGATATGGTTGGACAAGGGATGGTGCCGAGTTCACAATAGCAGCAGCTGATAAACTAAAAGACCTTCTTCCAGTATGCTGTGTTATTTGCCGTCTTATGGCTGGATAGACTGAACTCTGGCTATGACAGACACCTCTCGGTGGACTAGAAGCAGAATAAAAACCACTAATGCCCCTTCTTGCATCGTTTTGTTGGTGGTAATTTGACAGACAAGAATAATGACAGGTTCCGTAGTGAATCGTCCTCATCACGGTCGCAGTTAACCGACTGGTTAGCTTGGCACCAATCATTGCGTCTGTATTTGGTCACACGAGCATCTTTAAAAAAATACAATTATGATACTTAATCACGAAAACCTTTACCCGGTAAGGAAAAAAAAAGAAAAGCTCATAATAAATACAAGTGAGTATGAGAATACTGCTGTGAAGCTTGCCTGCTGATATTGTACGTCTGTTTTCTTGTTCCGGGCGGAAACAACGTCAGGAAACATTTCTACTTAATTTTATTTAGGCCAATTTATGAATTAACAAATCTGTCAAGAATAAAACTTCGAAACAATTTTGTAATATGTATTTTGATCAATTCTTGGACACCAAGATATGATAAGTTTTGTTATTTAGCCAACCGTTAGAAAAAGATAAATAAATGAATGACCAAAATTGGCTTCTTTTGTTTTAAAAAGAAACATTTTATATTCTCTACCATCACATAAAAATTACATTTAAAAGTGTTTTATTTTTTCAGCATTAAAATCTAACATAATTCCTACTCTGATATTTTCTGTTTTATTAAAAACAAGATAAAAAAAAACTTGTTCAGAATAAATAACTGCTCGACGTGTTTTTTTTCCAAGCGTGCTAATTAACATTTCACGTCAATGTTAAAGTGGAGAAACATCTAAAACATGTAGAACATGGGTCTGCGAGAAACAAGCATTGCATACAGAAAACATAATTTTACTTTCGTTTAAACCGAACAAAACTGTGGGTGGCAGTAGAGTAACGTCAGAAATTAAAACAAGCTGTTCCTGCAACAAGAAGAAGAACCGAAGCAGCTAGTGGGGGAGGAAGAGAAGCCACTGGAAGTTGCACCACTAGCGGGAAATATGGCGGAAATGTTCAGTCCGTGCGTCCAGTGAGAGAGCCTTTCTTCAACAGCTTTTATCCTGTGTTTATGTTCATGCGTGAGTATACATGTTGTCTGTACTGAGTAGCCACACATATTTTTGTCGACCTAATTTTTAAAGATGTTTTGTCCGTGTGTTCACTGACTTTTCCCACCTTCGGAATGTGCAGGGCTGAAAGCTGGTGATTGAGTTTTTCCCATGTGCTAAAACGTATTTTTTTTTATGTTAAACAGATTTATATTATTGTTGCATTTTGGATTATCCTATTTGTGAAGTTATTTAAAACATTGATTGAAATAGGAAGCACATATACATAGTAGAAACTATAAGAAACTATACTTTTGTAACGTAATAATGTGTGCCTTCATCCCTCAGGGGTTCGCTTGTGTGCAGTGGTCAAAAGAGATGCAAGATGCAAAGCGGTATGCATTGTGCTAAAGTAGTTCTTTCTTTGTTTGCATTGATGTAAATGTAAATATCTATGCCCAGTTTAGTATTTAGCATTATTTCTAAATACCTCCTCAGATTCAATGCAGCTGTCTGCCTCTGGACACATCAAAGAAGTCAGCATTAAAACTGTCCCTCATCAATCCCTGGAAAAGCCTTTCAAATGCAGCAAATGTACTCTGATCTTCAAGTCCAAGGTGTACCTTTTTGAGCATCTCAACAAGGTGCATGGCTTAGATGTAGAGGATGCTCTAAGGGGGGCTGGTTTGAAATCTGCGGAGACTTACAGAAACCGCAGCAGAAGTTCAGTGAAAGACACTAAATGCCAACATTGTAGCTTTAAAGCTTGTAGTCTCGACGATTTAAATAAACACAGGAAGCTGTGTACGAAAAATGGAGATGGAAATCAGAGTGGAATGTCAGTCGTTTCTGAAAACTCAGAAATCAAAACAACTTTGACTTCAACAAACCAGCACAATGAAGCTGCAGATGAAATGCCTTCAATTGTCTCTATTATGTCTCTCGCTGAAGCTCAATTAACACCTAGCTTACCAAAAGATCTGAAGACGTACAAGAGGCCATTACAAACTAAGTACTTTGCAGAAAACAGTATGTCAAATGGGACACCCAATGCGATGATCAGTGGTGCGACTGAAGAGACTCTGATTTTACAGGACTCTCCCTCAAGCTCCAGTCTTAACAAGGACGGTGTATTTAAAGTCACTGCTACTCCTAAGATTGATATTGAATATCGCAGTGGATCTAGCCATTTTTTGCAATACCAACATCTCTGTGTTTCTGACCTGGAACCCAACCCCAAAGAAACTGCTCATAGCAACCTCGGCAAGAGGACCAAGAATGAATGTTTAGGAAGTCCTCCTGCTAAAAAAGAGAAATTGCAAGATGAAAAGAAAAACGCTACAAAAAGCAAAAGCCCATCCAAGCAACCTTCAAACACTGCAGAGTTTTCATTTGAAGTCAGTGATGAAGAAGAGGAAAGCAACGTTAATGGAGCTCCACGAAGCCCAAAAGCTTATTGCTGCAAGCACTGTGATTACAAACACGTGAGCTTCAGTAATGTGTCCTTTCATTATCAGAGCAGTCACCCTTATATCAGATGCAAATCTGTCTACATTCACAACCCAAAAGACATGAGTGCAACATATCGCTGTCTTGTGTGTCCGGTTGAGTTTGAAAGCGCAATTGACCTCAAGTGGCATTACGTGGAAAACCATCCAGATGCTCCAGATGTATTTAAAATCACATCCGCAGAGCTCAACTTGGTTTTTAAATGTTTTGAATGTTCGCTTACCTTCACCAGCTCAAAAGATTTGAGACAGCATTACATGACAAAGCATCCGACTTTTGATGTGAGCAAGTCTTTATTTTTCTGTAAATATTCAGTGGCTCCGTATCAGGTGGAATCACCTCTGCCGGAAATGTGTGAAAAAACCCCAAGTCTAGAAAAGACAGGGAAAACATCTCCCGAGAAAGCAAACATGCCATTGAAAGAATCCAAAAGTACACCTTCACCTGACCATCTCACCTGCAAAGGATCCAGCTTGTATAAATGCAGCAAATGTGAATTTGCCCATAAATCAGTTGTAGTTTTGCACGTTCACTACCAAAAAAACCACCCAGATGAAGCAATAACAATACCTAAAATCAAGCAGTTGAATCGTGTTGCATTGCCTTCCACATCACCGCCTGCCCCGTTAAAAGATGCTTCGGCAAAAACAACAGACAAACTTGAGCTGTCGCAACAAAATGTTTCCCTGTCACTGCCTGAGCACAAAGCAGTGGTATCCAAGAATCCTTCGGCGTCTCCAGATACTAAAACAGATACAAATGTAGAGAGAAAAAGCCAAAGAGTGGCATTACCTGCAAAACCCAATCGAAAGATAATTGCTGGTATGGATTGCTTGCATGAACTGATGTATTGCAAGTTTTGCAGTTACACAAGTACCAGGCTTATAAGTCTTGTTGGTCATCATTATGCAAAACATTCAACAATGAGACCCATAAGTAAGGAAGACATCCTGTTGTACAGTGCTAAGGTTCGCAAAAACAAACTTCAGAAAGCTTCTTTTAAAGCTCGTCGCAAAACTGTTAAAGAAGTCAAAGTGCAGAGTAAAACGGAAGCCGAGTGTAAAGAGGGTAATGCTGCCGGTAGCTCTGTAAAAGGACAGAAAGCCTATTTACATGCAGAAACGCTGTTTTACTGCCAGGAGTGCAACTTTGCAAATCCGTCTGTTTTAGGAGTACTTAATCATCAGAACAAGATGCATAAATCTATAAAAGCAAACAGTGAGGCTGTTCTTGAACACACAACTTTGATCCACGATGATATCAAAAAATCTAAATCTCTCGACAAGGGCTCCTCCCCCTCTACTCATTTACCTCTGCCTCTCATCAACCAAGGTGATGAAGAAAAGTTTTTCTGCCCTTTATGTAACTATAGAAATGGCAGTATTTATGAACTAGTGCGCCATAGCAATGTACGACACAATCTTGTTGATGTTAAGGCCAACATCCTCCAGTACACCTCTAAAGTTCTTGAACATGCTGGGAAATCACCCATCAAAGAAATGGAGCCCGTGGAGATAAAACAGAAAAAAATAGTTGAATCCTCTTCCAGTTTACCTCCAGCATCATTAAGCGAATCAAAATCCCCCAGAGCCCTGCAGTGCTATAAATGCGAATTCAGTACTAAATATTTGTATCTTTTAAATAACCATTTATGGAAATCTCACCAGTCAAATCGTTCAGTCACGGCTCTTCTAAGAACATATTTTCGGAAAGGGCTATTAAATTCGGGCTATCACTGTCAGTGGTGTGGTTTCAGTCATGAAGAAGCAGCTGTACTGTTGAAACATTTCCAGCAACAACACCCAAAGAAAAAGTCCGGTTTAGAGTATGTGAAAAGTCGCTTATATGTTGGTCCAGATTCATTGATTTCTAAAAGGAACAGTGCTAAAACAAAACCCACTCATCCCGGGGGTGGCAGTTTGGCAACCCAAAGTTCTGAACAAAATGAAACAGAGACGCATCTGTGCAGTGCTTGTTCTTATAAAAGTGACTCAGAGTCTGGTCTTAAACACCATTACGAAGCTGCTCATCCTGGGTTACCCAAAGCAGACGGCTTGGATCTCTTGAATGCCATAAAGGCTAGTGCACGCAGCCAAGTGGATGACCTGGCTGAAATGCCTGGCTTATTTGAATCCTTCCAAGTGCCTCTTGAAGATGCTGGCGAAATAGGTTCATCTTCCACATTGTTCAGGTGCTCCTACTGCCCTGAGCATTTTAATACCGAACGTGGTCTCAGCACTCACTGTGGGATAAGACACCCCTTGGTTGCAAATGTGGAAAAAGCACAGAAAGAAGAAACGCAGCACCCGACTCGTTTGCATGTCTTTAAGTGTCCTTATTGCACCTACATCAATACCAGTTATCAGGGAGTTCTCACTCACAGCCAGATGAAGCATCCCGGCCTCGACTCCATGGTGAAAAGCCTTCACGTGGACTTTACAGCTCTGCAAAATCAGGGCAAATTAATAAAAACTAAAGATACTGGTGGCACTTTGAAGTTTAGTGGGTTCCTGTGTAAAACCTGCCCACAAATCTGTGCAACGCTGGATAAACTGACCAAGCACAATGAGCAGCACCTTAGCAAGACCAAGTCAAGCAGTGTAACAAGCAATCTACAAAAACCTCCTAAACCATCAGCTGTAAACACAATAAAAAAAGCTACGGCCCTCAAGACTCAGCGATCTGCATCAAAAGCTTTGCTTTTATCTAAGAAAGCAGTGAAGTGTTTGCACTGTTCTTACAGCTGCAAAACTAAAATTGCCCTCAAACAACACATGTACATTCAGCACAAGGATGCTGTTTCAAAAGAGTTTGTGTACAAGTGTGAGCTGTGTCCCCAATTCTACTTCACTAAAGTACTACTTGGACGACATTATTATAAGACACATGGGAAGAGTGCCTTCAAAAAGTACTTTCTGCCTGCTTACAAGCAGGCCTGTAAGAAATTATCTTCTCTGGGTAACCCATCAAGTCAGCAACCAGAAAACCCAACAGAAGTTAAAAAACTGGTTTACATGTGTCCATGCTGTCCATATATACATGCTAGTTTCCATGGAACCCTCACTCACTGCCAAATGAAGCATCCCAGCATTTTAGTAAGAGCAGAAAGACTGGAAACGGGAGAAATACTTGTATCTGACATGATTGGATGTTCACTGGGAAGAGGTTCCAATGAAAGAGGCTATAGGTGCAACAAATGTTCTCAAATTCACGCATCAATAACGAGGCTGAAAATCCACTGCGAGAAGGAACACGGGAAAAAAGCGGACTGGAAGCTTCCAGCTGAAACAAAAACACAAAAACAACCCGAGAGCATTGCTCAGAGCTTCGTTTTGGAGGCCGGCTCTTCAGAACAGAACACAGCAGAAGTAAGCATCCCAGAAACGGCCCCCAGTTTGCCCACTCCTAAGAAGGGTCAGCCAACCTCCATGTCTGCACAGAACACCAAGATTTTATACAAGTGTCAAAACTGTTTGTACACAACGCTCCATCGAAAATATCTGCGTTGTCACTACAAAAATGCTCACAAACTGGATGCACATGCTACGTACAGACTGCTGGAGAAGTACAACAGGCGTAAAGGCAACTACCTGCCCCAATACGCGGATTTCCACAAAAGCACCAAGGTGAAATGTAAAATCTGTCCCGACTTCACGTCGGACTCATCTCAGTTGCTCATCGATCACTACAATTCTCATCATCGCTTGGCTAGCCAATCAGACTTCATAGTGATATCACTTGGACTGAAGTGGAAATCCACAGGGGTGTACAAATGTGCACACTGTATGACGGTATTAAATGGGACTAAAATTCTTCGGCGTCACTTGGAAATCCACAAAGCAAGGATGATGAAGAGCAAGTTGTCTCCTGATGGCTCTGCATTGGAACCCAAATCCACCCAGGTAAGAGTTTAATATTTCACTTTATTATGGAGTTAAAATTTCAGCCTGTTCATTTCTGTTAATCTGGTTAATTTTTAGCTCATCAGACAAGATGAAGCACACAGCCAGCAGAATGTAACATCAGCAGAGACCCTCCCTCTGCCACCAAGTCCTCAGTTGCCCCCTTCAAAAGTCTCTGATGCTGAGCCAGAGGAAGAAGATACAAAAAAAAGACATGCTTGCACACAGTGCAAGAGGTCATTTATGTCACTGAAGTGTCTGCTTTCACATGAGCGAAGCCATGCAGCCATGGCGGCCATCAAGAAGGACAATCTGCCCAACTCACAGTTGAGGTAAGAGCTTTTTATTTTGACCTCAGAAATGGAGTCAGGGAAATAAGGATACACGGGTTTCATATTTTGTTGTTAATTTAGGATTCAAGTTCAGCTTTTTTATTTTAGTTTATTATTTAAGCCAAGCATTGCTGATAAAACTGGTATTTTTATGCTGTTTGTACCTTATTTCCAAACACCACTCAAAAACCTTAATGTGTTTGCACCATTGTCTCACTAGCATTTACAAGTATGTCCTTCACAAATCTGGGATTCAGAGGCCTTTCCGATGTGGCTGCTGTGCTTATCGAACAAGTCTTTTGGGTCTTTGGAGGAGTCACTTTATGAAAGAACATCAAGGTCAGACTTCAGTCTATGATTTGACTCCCCCACACACAGTTTGCTTTCTCAGCTGCAGGAAGTTGTAGATAACTGAATCAGCAGATTGATGTAGCCATATTTCTTCCACAGACTTTTTCACTTAATTATTAGACTGACTGTTGGATTGTGGACAGGATTGAAGTTATTTTATTAAAGTTACCAGTTAATGCTTTAATGCAACTTATTATCTGACTTTTATAAGATTTCTTTTCTGTGTTATGCATAAATAGCCAGTGTGTAGTACAATTATGCACTTTGATAGCCTATATATTGTCATACTGGGATTTTCTTTTGAGAGTCATCATTCCACAGAAAAGACAGAACTTTGAGAGATTTGATGCTAACATGCTATCCATGTCTATTCTGCTGCTGGATCCTTAGATATTGTTCAGAGGGATGAGGTTGGAGCAGCAGGTAAAGATGAAACCACTCAGTGGCCGTGCAATGATTTCTCTGATACTTCAGAGAAAATAAACACTTTGCCTGAACCTGACGATGAAGTCAACGAGACTGAAAGTAAGACGACCTGCATGTGCCGCATGACGCACTGTTTGGCTGTACAGCACCAAATGGTTTGCACTTTGCACTCTTACAGAATCGCTGTACCTGGAGCCCCCGGATGTTCAGCGGCAGCTGAATCAGTACAGCTTGATGGCACATACCAACACCAAACCTAATGAGACCGTGCAGGAGTTGACTTTACCTGAAAACAGCCTGTTTCACTGCGAGATCTGCAACTTTAAAAGCGAACATCTGTCAAGTATACGACGGCATTACCTCAGCCGCCACGGCAAAAAGATCCTCCGGTGTAAAGACTGCAACTTTTTCACTGGTTTACAGTAAGTTTCAGCCATTCATCACCACACCATCATGTAAAGAAATGGTTCCATATGTATGTATTATTACATATTCAGAGGTGAACACTTGCTAGTAAACTTAGGACACAGTTTCTGGCTGCCAGTTGAGCAGTGTGTTGCTTTGTAGATCATTAGATGATTTGAGCCGAGTTAAACCTGCAAAAATTGTCTTAATTTGTACTTGTCTTCAATAGGAAAACCCTGGATGTCCACATGGAGACTGGCCATTCCACCTGCCAGTCTGAGCCTACGCATCAGAAGGATCTGCGCTGCCCTTTTTGTCTCTACCAGACCAAGAACAAAAACAACATGATTGATCACATCGTCCTGCATCGCGGTGTGTGTGGGGCTTGACAGGATGCAGTGTTTCACCTGCTGATAACCTTAAGCTGTCCTCTCATCATTGCTGTTTGTCCTTCACCTTTCAGAGGAGCGTGTTGTGCCAATAGAGGTGCGCCGACCAAAACTGTCACGTTACCTCCAAGGCATCATCTTCCGCTGTCACAAGTGCACTTTTACTAGTGGCAGTACGGAAAACCTGCGCTTGCACATGATGAGGCATGATGACATCAAGCCTTACAAGTGTCGACTTTGCTACTTCGACTGCACTCAGCTGAGCGACCTGGAAGCACACTTGACTGATAAGCACCAGGTGAGGGTTTCTGTGCATGACTGGATCCATTTAGTTCCCAGGAAACATTAATTTATTCTCCTGGAGTGTGAAGAGGATTTTGGACAGTGTATTCCTTAGTTTTACTGAGCTTTCAGACCCTTTAGCAGCTTTATTTTGTAAGAAGGCACTAGTGACAGAATAGGAACTTTTTCTGGTGTCAAAAGTAATTTGCTTTTCTTTCCTTCTGTGCAGGTTTTTAGAAATCACGAGCTTGTGGGTCAGGTGTGCCTAGATCAGCTGGAAGCAAGGACATATAATTCTGATAAACATGACAAAAACAACAGCGAAGATTCAGAAAGTGAAGAATATTTTACAGATTGTGATGAAATTCAGGAAACTAAAAACTTGGAAGAGAACGATGCCAGAGAAATGTCTCCCCAAGCACACAAGGAGGATGACCAGGGTAAAAATACAGAAAGCCCAACAGAAAGGTCTGTTTTGGACATTCAGCACGGCTATGCAAATCCAAATACTACTACTGGAAACCAGCATAAGAAAAACACTGCAACACAAGTTGTGATTGCAGCGTTGCATCACGCTGTGAGAGGCCAGAATGTTGCTGAAGATGCAGAGAGCCTGTATGAGGATTGCTGTGATTCAGAGGAGCAGATGAATGAGAACACAGAAGAAAATGTTCAGCATCACAAACCGCGTTTTAAGATCCCTCATCATAGAATACTAGACATTGAGGCAAAGGTTGAAGATGACATTCTGGACAATATCTTACAGCTGGATGGAGATGGCAGCATGTTTAATATCCATAATGGGACAGATCAGAAGAGGACAGGCAAAGAGCAGCCAATCACAGAGACTCAGCCCATTAATATGTCAATACACAAAAGGGGCAAAGTGACTTTGGACCAAAATCCTGAAAGTCAAACAAAGAGTAACTCTGTCTGCATCTCATCAAAGTTAAACATCACACAGAGAAGTAACCCCAAGCCTCAAGATAGATTCCCGTTTGAAAGGCATTTGCTGACTCTGTCACCCAATTATCCCCGGCTTAATTTAAGCCATCAAGACAGTTCAGGTGTGTCGTTTGCCATTTCTAAACGGGCACGGAAGCAACATCTGAAAAATAACCTGGAAGCTCCTGAGCCTTGTGAACGGATGCCACCGCTTTTAAACGATTGTGTCGAGGAGGAACTGAACTGTCTTAAAAGCTTCAAGCTGGAAGAGGAGACTGACCAAATGGAGAAGCAGGACATAAAGACAGAGACCCCTAAGGACCAGGATACTCCACATGCAAAAGAAGGTAAAAAAATAACTAGATTTTAACAGAGTGAGCGTTTGAATGGAGGATGAAATGCTGTCAGAGTAGCTGAGTGGGAAAACCAGTATTTCCTCCTTTTTTGTGTGGTTGGTTCTGGATTTTTTTTTTCCAGGTTCTTTAGTTGTTTTGTTCACTTTGCACCAGACCTGCTATCAAAAACCCAATTACAGCATATTCATTTCTTGTTTTAATCCATAAATGTGGTTTAACCTTGTTCTTCCTAATATATGTCATCACGTATCAATACGATGTGTGCTACTGATTTAACAAAAAACTGAGAAAAAAAATAATAAAGATGTGTAGCCAGGATGAACTTTCAGGCCAGAGCTAGTGAGATTACTCTGAAACCCAGTGGGGTGGGTTGTCCGTGTGTTTTACTGGGAGTTAAATGGAACAAATGGAAACAAGTCTATCTATTGATGAGGTAAAACAAAAATGCATTTAATAGCATCTTGTGCATTTTTTTGTAGAAATGTTCACAGGTCAAATGTATCTTTTTGTTCAGTAAAATCTTTGATGTTTAATTAATAATGTCAGAGTTACTACAGGAGGGGCTGGAAATGGAAGTCATTCTACAGTTTTACGTCTCCTTCCTGGAGACGGTGTGGACAAACAAGCATAGCGTATTATGAAGGGAACATTTACTGGACATGTGGCGAGATTGTGAGTTTATGGGAAATGTTGTCCATTTCCTGTTTTGTGTCAAGTAGGATCAATGTGTTACTTCACAATATTAACAGCATTTATTGTCTTTACTGATATAACAGACCCAGTGATAGCAGTAGAAAACACTGATGCGTTTAAATGCATAATATAGTTTAAACTCATGAAATCCAACCCTAAAAAGATGTAATTTTATCACATATTTTCTTTACATTTATTCAAATCCTGACTATGTCCCAGTGATTGTAAAATCTGATAGTGTTTTAAGGAAAACAAGCTGAATCTGGTGGTTGATTTCTCCTTTTATCTCTCAATATCTGCCTTTTATAAACTAGAAGAAAACTTTAACATAATTTTTAAAACCTTTTGGAAAAAAAAAAATATATATATATATATATATATATAATCTTAAATTTTTGTGCATTTTACTTTTAACACTGATTATACGTGTTGCTCAAAGCGATGGTAAAGTTTAGGGAACGTGTGACAACTAAAGCTGTTTTGTTTTGTTTTACAGATGTGCCATTGACCACAGATGGAGATGCTGAAGTCCAGCATGAGGAGAACCGGTTTACTTGTGAATTTTGTGGCCGTAACCTGACGAACAAATCGGAGCTGAATCGCCATATCATGCGTCATAACATGTGACGCTTTATGTTCTGGATGTTGAGGCAGCATCTGTTGTTTTCAGAAAGTTCGATTTTGTTTTGAGGAACTGCTCAGTTGTTTTTTCTTCATTTCTGTTGCTAAAAAACCAGTTGCAAATAAAACTTTTCTTATATTTTTATAGATTTGAAACCTTTTGTAATGAGAAGCTTTTATTAAAGTCTTTTTACACTAGATTACATATGACTGAATGGGGAAATAAACTAAACTATAACTGTTTTGTTATAGTATCTAGTTTATTCTCGTTTGAATATTCATATAGTTTTCCTCATATCATCCACTGTTCTAAAAAGTTACATTTCTTTTAAAAACAGTTTTATATTCTGCTGTTACATGAAAATGTCTAAAGGGCAATACCAGATTGTATAGATGTTGTTTCAGATCATTTGTGCATTTATGTAACATTTAATCTCAAATTGAGTAAAGTGAAGGCGCTATCCGTTAATATTCATGTGTTCACTGTTTCTTGTCTGCAATAAAGTAAAAAACTGATAAGTATTTTTTTGCAAATATAAGCAGTACTGTATTATTAGGTAGTCTCTATTCTGAAATAAGTCATTAAAACTACCAGGATCTTAGTTTGTGTAGTGAAACATTGCTGTTTTTACCCACTAATGCACTTTTTATTTTTGATAAATTAACCTCATCAAATTATCCACCAAATACTTTTTCTAAAGGTTTGTCGTGTTTAATAAAAGGGAAATTCAAACAATAAAGACGAAGTACAGCTTTGATTTAAAACAATCCAATTAGAATTGGATTTTAATACATTTTTTAATTTTCCCGCTTATTATCGACGATGATGCCTGAGATTATTTTTAATGATTTTTGATCAACGTTTGGATTTGCATTACCAAACTCTTCTCAACGACGAAGCACAAAATTACGAGGCACTGAGGATTCCGTGAAAGTATCGTTTTTTTTTTTTTTTTTACTAATGTTGATTACGTCACCGTCTTGTCATCCAATTAAAAGAGGCCTCCACTTCCTGGTGTGGACTCATGAAACCGAAGGACCGAAGAGGAAAAATAAATTGATCTGGTTGTGAGAAAAGTAGTGAGGTCAAGCTGCTCTTCCTGTCTCATCGCTTTGCGGAACAACAGTAAGTTAAATCGCTGTTTGTGATCATATTTGCTTTGGCAAAAAAAATATGAAAGTTTTGATGCTCAGTCATAAAAGTCATAATCTGATCGTTTACTTTGCGACAATGTTTTACATAAATTGTATTAAAGAAGGAAGGACTTTGTGGAAGAGGCGGACTGTCTTTCACCATGTACTGTAAATGCTTTCTTCTTCCTGGAGTGACTTTTTCTGCCTGTTTCCTGATTATTTACTATAGGAATAATTCATTTTATTCTAAAATTAAAAACTTAATTACACTTTCACGGACATATAAAGTTTTATTTGTGTTCATTTGTTCCATGGACTCTACTTTGTGAATCTAATTTTATTGGTAGCCTGATAATTTATTTATTAATAATATTTATTTAAATTTTTTTTACTAAATGTATTTAAAGTGCATAACAGGGCTGATAACTTGAGAAATTATTTAACAATTTGTTCAATGAACAAAAACTAAAATTAGTCAAAGCTTTTTTGTAAAATAATTGATTATTAAAACACAACATTCAAGCCCAAAACGTTGCGATGGTGCAAACATAATTAAACAGGCATTGAATATTTTAAATGATAAAAAACCACAATAAGACATAAAAAAAACCTTCCTGTGTAAATTGAAGTAGATAAAACTGTTTATGCTTTTTTTTATCTGAATGTTTATTTAACAGCAAGTTTTGTCAGTTTTCTGTAGATTGTTTAAATGTCTTTTCAAGAAACCAATGCGTAAATAAAAATAACTGTAATATGAAAAAAAAGACCA
>JBAMIG010000012.1:5213026-5226421 GCA_037177335.1 Kiunga ballochi
ATATATGACAAATTGTATATGTGTGTGCATGTATGCATACATATGTGTGTGACTACAATAATGTCATAGAAAAACTGTTATATATTGTAAGTGAATTACTTATTGTGTTTGTTTGTTAACAGAAGAGACACATTATACTTTTAGAGAAATGTCAACTGTGAAGAAATCCGCAGAGGAAGGAGACTCCTCCTCATCAAAAGTCATCAGCTTTGTGTTTATCATCTTATTGCTGGACCTGCTGGGATTTACTCTAATTCTGCCTTTACTGCCCTCCATTTTGGAACATTATGCACAAAAAGGGGTTTGTTACCTTTGTTTTTTCATTTAATTTCATGTCATTCTTAAACTGCTTTATCGTCAGACTGTGAAAGATGTTTTAGAAGGAGCTTTTCAGGATCCCCTGAAAGATGCTCACACTGCAGTGTTGTTGAACAAAGGATTCTGTGTGAAGAATCTGAAGCATCTCCTGAGTGATTAGAGAAGCTGGTGTGGGCTCATCATGCTGAGTCATGCTGACTTTCCTGGTGTTTGTGCAGCCTCTATGTGATGTCTCTGTATCTTTCTGGGACAGGATAGCATGTATCAGTCTCTGCAGAGTGTTGTGGACTGGTTCAGGGAGACCGTTGGAATTCCTCTAGAAAAAAAATACAACATTGTCCTTTTTGGAGGTTTGTATTAATTGTCTTACCACTAATGCACCAGATATGGAAGCCTCTTTCAATCTGTTAAAGTTTTTAATCTGTTAAAGCATTTTTCCTCAATGTGCCTCTTCAGGTCTTATTGGGTCACTGTTTTCTTTGCTGCAGTTCCTGTCATCGCCTGTAACAGGCGCCCTGTCAGACCGATATGGCAGGCGACCCCTGCTCATGCTTACAACAGTAAGTCCGATCACATAACATAGACCTTAAAACTCCTGAATGCTGCAAAGATGTAAATTTTCCATCATTTATTTTCTGCCACCAACGCAGATTCATTCAGAGCTAATTGGGTGCCTTGTGTTTCAGTTCGGGTTGATGTCTTCCTACGCAGTCTGGGCTGTTTCCCAGAGCTTCAGCATGTTCCTTTTGTTTCGGGTAATTGGAGGCATTTGTAAAGGTAATGTCAGCCTGTGCACCGCCATCGTAGCTGACCTGCCATGCCCGAAAGCACGGAACAAAGGAATGGTAAGCACAGGGTTCTTTGTATCCTAAATGTAAGGTGATATTTTCTGATATGGTATTTAATTATTATTCAGACACTTTTTTTTACATCAATTATACAATTTCTGTTTGTTTTTGTTACACAGTGTCATTTAAATGTGTCAAAAGTGGTGAAAAATAACAGAAATCTGTGTAATTTTCTTGCAACCAGGCAATGATTGGTGTTTCCTTCTCTTTGGGCTTCACTGTTGGACCTCTGATTGGTGCCTACTTTGCCATCAGCTCCAGAACAACAGGAAATGTGTTTCATGAAACTCCAGCGCTGCTCGCTTTAGCCTTCAGCACGGCCGACCTGGTGTTCATTTGGCTGATGCTGCCAGAGACATTAACAAAGGACGTAAAGGTTAGTTAATGAAAACACTTCTTCTGTGCCAAATACAAACACGGAGGATAAAATATGAGAAATACACCGTTTACCTAAGAAGAGGCTGCTTCTGTTTATGTGCCAGATAAATATTAGACTCGTACATAAATAGTTTTCCTGGAAAGGAATGTAAAATCCCTGCATTCAGGAACATATTCCAACTTTAATCCAATCAAACACTGTGTTTAGAATCAGGTGATCTGGGAGGGTTGGTCAACCAGGCCACTGAAAACAAGAAACATTTTGATATGCAGGAGAATTTAATATATTTAATATCCAACAATGAAACATGCAGTGGAACTATTTACTCACATTGTTACAAATTAATGTTATATTATTGTAAAATGGTCCATTTTACATGACAGGCTTGTTATTGCTACAGCTTACACATAGAGACTGAAGACAAAGATGAAAAGTTAAATACCCAGCAGGACCTCTAATGCTCAGTATTTCAACCCATACTAAAAATGACATGTAAAAAAAAAAAAAACACTTTATTATTGCACTAATTAATGGGTCATTTATTGCAAATGCTAATGCTAATACTAGCACTCTATGCAGGGTTCAATAGTTTTTTTTTTTCTTCACTTCATGGTCAGTCTGACCCAGGCTTTACTAACAACAATACGTCTGTGTACACAGTGCTGGCGACCTATCCGGGTGTATCCTGGTAGGAAGAGATTAGTAACACTTTGTTTAATCTCAGGCTGCATCTTCAGAGCGTGGGGACTCGTGGGACCTCATCAACCCACTTTCTTTGTTCCATTTTGCAGCTGTTACCAGGACAAAAGATCCACCGTCTAAAGAAAGTAAGTACCCAATTCCCATGTGAGGCTTTGAGCGAATATTGCCCGTCTGTAGGATGTGAGTGGACTTTATTACACTAGTTGGAGACGAGACTGTTCTTTTTTTACAGGAATGCAGAAGCTCCAAATGTTAGGCTTGGTTTATTTCAGCTACCTCTTCCTGTTCTCCGGTCTGGAGTTCACGCTGAGTTTTCTGACTCATCAACGCTTCCAGTTTACGAGGTATTAATCCAAAGCTAAGAATAAAACTTTATTTGCTTTGATTAAAAAATAAAACTTGGATGACAACTTTAGATTTGATATGTTTCTCAACAGTATGCAGCAAGGAAAGATGTTTTTTTTCATTGGTGTTATCATGGCTGTAATCCAGGGCGGTTATGCTCGAAGAATCAAACCTGGGCAACATATCAGGGCTGTTCGTACGGTAAATTTCTCTGCGAGATTAACAACTTATGCTGCTATATGTTTTTATTTCTCTTTGGAAAAACAAGCTGCTGTAGAAATTCAGTTTCACTGACAGCTGTTTCTTATTTTTAGGCAATTGTAACACTGGTCCCAGCATTCATCCTTATTGGGTTATCATGGAACGTAACAATGCTCTATATCGGCTTGGCATTGTATTCCTATGGTGAGTTAACATCTGGTTTCAGTCACTTTGATAAATAAAAGTGAGCATTTCCGTTTCCCTGATATGCATATGGTCTTTATGGTACCATTTAAAGTGTAAATATATTAAAGGTATTTGATCAATAAAGCCCAGTGATGAACTGGCAACCTGTCCGTGTTGTACCCCGCCTCTCGCCTGATGTCAACTGAGATTGGCTCCAGCCCGCCGTTTAGCTTATTTCCCATTCAGGGAATGAGGGATGGATGGATGGATGGATGGTATTTGATGAATAACATCTAAAATACACTAGAAATGAAAAGCAATAAAGCCCGATAAAGAAGCTAATCTTAGTCATATAACCAGGATGTGATTTGTCTATAAATCCCAGCAATGCATTTTACTGTTTGCAAAGGTGTGAGGTCTGCAGGAATGTTTTTCCAGATTTCTTGTAGGACATTTTAAATATTTTCTTTGGATGTCAGATGCCTTTTGTTCTCTGTGGAGATGATCCCACATTGCTTCATGACAGATGAGGTCCGGATCCTGGGGGAGAATTCTCAGTCCAGTTCTTTGTCATTTGGCATCAACTCAACCTTTGATCCAGTTTCTCTGCCTTAAGAATTGCTTCTTGACAACCATTCTTTCATAAATGGCAGTAAATGTTATATAGATCATCTGAAAGTCTGGATGCGTCTGTCAGGTCCTGTGTTTGGTCTTTGCTTAATGTTTTTTTTTTTTCCCCTAAATGTGTTAAAGTCATTCCACTTCTTTTGTCCTAAACTTTTAAGGTTGCTTTAATATCATAGGATTTCAGAAAATAACCTTTGGGGATTCAACACAATTTAAGACCAGTCAAACTGTTTTATATTTGCCAATCCCAGCTGTCAACGGGCGAGAGGCGGGGTACACCCTGGACAGGTCGCCAGTCCATCACAGGGCCAACAAGATGTTTAGTGTATTTTTTAAAAAAGAACAATAACAAACAACTTAATTCCCCAAAAAATGGCCTGGTGCATGGACACATCTGGAGGTGAATGGTACACATATGTGCGTGTAAATATGTGTTTTTCTCTGTTCTGCGGTTTACAGCGGCTGCCTTGGTAGTGCCCTGCCTTTCAACTGTTGTGTCAGACTATGGTAAGATTTATTTAATTGTGATTGATAACACAATGTTTATATTCTGCAGTAACTTTCTTAATGTTGCTGATTATCAACTGTACATATCGCTCCAGGTTCAGCTAATCAGAAGGGTACTGTGATGGGGATCCTGCGTAGTTTGGGTGCTCTGGCCAGAGCGCTTGGACCAGTTGTATCATCATCTGGTGAGGAAACGATGACGATAAAGAAATAGTCTGTGTCTACCTTTTTATATTTTAGACCAGGGGTCCCCAGCGCCAGTCCTCTAGGGCCACAATCCTGCAGGTTTTCCATCGATCACTAGATCAACACAACTGATTCAACTAATTCAGGACCACGTTTATTATTTTGGTTATTCATGTATAAATGATCTGTGTTTTCCTGATTAGTGGCCTGTTATATACATGAACCAATTAATATTTCAGCACCATAGTTATTGTTAATTTGTTTTGTTCAGACATATAACTAGCCACTAATCAATAAAACACCAATTTTTAAACTGACCTCAATAGTTTTAATACAAACCAATACCAATGGAGGGAGTATCATTGCCCTCTTGTGGCCACAGCCCGTAACTACAGCAATATGTAAAAGTCACTTTTTGCTTCACTCGTTTATTCCCCTCACTTCCTTGGTAACTTGCGTCACTCCTTGAAACAATTTCTGTTTCTGGATGGGTTTTTTGCGTAAAACTTGTGTATATTTCAATTTACATGTTCAAAGGTTGTTAGTAAATGTTTATTTGCTTTCCCTAAACTCGAAGATAACTATTTTAACTCACGCTGATCTTTGTGTGCGTCAACGTCCTAAAAACAAGAGAAGAAGAAATCAGAGCATTGGTCGAGAGACCAACAACAGCAAGTAATCACCATTTACATCAAGCTTCAATATAGAATTTTAACATAATTACGATTATATAGTTTTTAAACACAAAATGTAATGAAAAAGAAAAGTATCATGGTGACAGCACTTTACAGCCTGAATACAAAACTTCTTGAAAGGCTGAAGTTGGCACGAGCTCGTCATCGCCCAAATAGCATGCTTAAGTTAGCTTTTTCCTGTTTAGTTGAGTGATCCCAACCCTGAGCTATTTGGCTCATGCGGCCACAGCCCGTAACTACAGCTACAACAATATTGGTTAATGAATTAAACATTGGCAACACAACTCATATTGTGCACATGTGACTGTATAATTTTTTTTTACATTAACTGTAATTACTTTCTGGTTAAAAAATTATTGCTATTTTTTGTAAACCAATCAAACGTGAATTATTGGGGAACAACAACAGACGCAAAGAATTAACTTGTATGTATTTTATTGTAACTGTACTTACAGGCTGTGGCCACAAGAGGGCAATGATAAGCTTGTGGTTTGAAAATTCTATTAAAACTATCGAGTTCAGATCTAACATCGGTGTTTTAGTGATTAGTGGCCAGTTTATGCATAAAGAATCCAAATAACATGTTTAGGAACGTGTTTATCATTAGTTAATTGAATTGTAATTGGCCACTTATCAATAAAACACCGACTTTCGATCTGACCTCGATAGTTTAACCCTCTTAAGACCGACCTGTCGTCGCCGACAGGATTTGACATGCGCACTTCTGATTACCATAACTCCTTAATTAGAATTTCCAAACCACGAGGGTTTATCATTGCCCTCTTGTGGCCACAGCCCGTAACTACAGCTATTATGTCTTTTTTTTTTTCTTCAGTCGTTTTTCTCCTCACTTACTCAGTAAATTGTGCTACTCCTTGAAACGGTTTTCGTTTCTGAAACGTTTTTTTTTTTTTTTTTGCCTAAACCTTGTGTACATTTCCCTTTTCGCGTTCAAAGGGTGTTTAGTAAATGTTAATTTGCCTTTTCTATACTAGAAGATAACTATCTCAACTCACACTGATCTCTGTGTATCAACGTCCTAAAAACAAGAGAAGAAGAAATCAGAGCTTCAATGTTGAATTCCGTTAACATAATTAACACTTTTTGTAATGACAAAATTTAATAAACAATGAACGTACCACGTTGGAAATCGCATGCAAAGTTTGAGGAACAAACGCAGCACTTAACGGCTGGATTACCATAGATCGCCCAAAGAGCATTCTTGAGTTAGCAATTTTCCGCATTAAGTTTTGTTGTGTGGTTTCTGAGCTATTTGGCCGACGCTGTCGCGTGGGGGCGCCGGTGTCGTGTCACCCCAACGGAGTTCTATTTAAACAAATTCTGTAAAAAAATGTCATGGTCCTGAATTAATTACTTTGGTAGTTCGTGCATATAACTCCCACTAAACGGTAAAAAAAAAAAAAAAAGTTTAATCTGAACTTGATATTTTATTACAATTTCGAAACCACGAGGGTTTACCATTGCCTTCGTGTGGCCACATGACGTAACTACAACATTATAACTATATAATAATTAATAATAAAAAAAAATATATTAAAAACTGGCTGGACAGCTTACATTTACTTTGCATATTTGACTGAATAAACTGTATTGTATCTTGTAGCTGTAAACTATAGGGCTAGTTTTTTATTTAAAACGATAGCTTATTTGCTAAAAACTATTAAAACCTAAATAGTTAGAAACAAGAAAGCAAAGCTTTATTTAGGTAATCACCGAAGTTCTGCCTATTTATAATAAACTTTACTTAGCTGTAGTTATGAACTGTTGCCACAAGAGGGCAATGATAAACTATGGTGGTTTGTAAGTTGTATTAAAACTTATGTTCAGATCGAACATCGGTTTTTTACTGATTAGTGGACAGTTATATGCATGATCAATCAAAATAACTCATAACAAATTCAGGAGCATGACACCGTTTATTACATAATTTGTTCAACAGAACTCGACGGTGTCAGTAGTTTGCCAAATAGCTCAGGAACCACACAACAAAACGTAAAGCAGAAAATAGCTCAAGCTCCCAACTCCAGCCTTTCTAGAAGGTTTTTCACTTTTTAAAAAATGTTATTATTTCTTGTGTTTGTGCTACAGAGATGCCCAAAGTCAGTCCTCGAGGGCCGCTCTCCTGAAGATGTGTCCCTGTTCCAACACACCTGGCTTCCATTAAATGGGTACAAAAGCCAATAAAGTTGAGCATAATGTCTGTTTAACTTGAGTCAGCTGTGCTGGACCAGGGATACATGGAAAACCTGCAGGATTGTGACCCTTTTGGACTGCAGCTGAGGACCCCTGTTTCAGATTCTAGGACTGCTACAATTAGTTGAATTCTTACATTTTAGACAACATAGTATTTTGAGGGTTTATTTGGATGGTATAATTCACATATATTTACAGTTCTCTTTTCTTCACAGTTTACTGGATTGCAGGCGCTCAGACCTGTTTTCTCATCACATCAGCCTCTTTTGTGATTCCTCTGGCTCTCTTGGGCAAAACCAGGTGGCTAAAAGAGGAGTAAGCCACTTAAGGACTTGAAAAGACTTTTAAGAAAATATGCATATATTTTAAATTGTTTTTTGTTCTTTAAGGTCTCCTTTTGTATTCCTTAAAGTGAATGGTGTCTTGTTTACATATTCTGGGAGAAGAAGCTCTGAGTGGTCACATTTTTACACAACTATAAAACAAAATGTCGTATTTTCTGTGCTGATGGCCAAAGAATGTCACAAATGGTAAATGGTCTTCTGCTTGTACAGCGCTTTTCTACACTTTAGTGCACTCAAAGCGCTTTAACACTATTTAGCCATTCACCCATTTGCTCACACTCCAAGAATTGTTGTCTCTCACACATTCACATACTGGTAACGCAGCACTGGGAGCAACTGGGGGTTCAGTGTTTTGCTCAAGGACACTCAACATGTGGACACAAAAGCTGGGATTTGAACCACTAAATTGCTGGTTAGGAAACAAACCGCTCTACTACATGTGTCACCGCCGCCCCACGAGACACAAAGTAACGTAAGAAAACAAGGTGCTTACCAAAACTGAGGAATTGATGCAGCCGGTTTGTTTTGTGTTCATGAGGAAATCAAGAATATGATGTGGTTTATTGGCACGTGTTGACCTGTATGTGTTACACAATAAATAGATGAGGACTGACTATAACAGTTAATACGTATAAAACTAATTTTATAACGGTATTTTAACTGTAACTCTGGTTAAATAAATTATAAAGTCATGTTTTATTTTTCTCATTTTAAAAAGTTAATGTTCTATTTTCCTACAAATGAAAATGTGAACAATCACATAATAAATGTACTTAAATACTTGGGATCAGCTTTAAGCGTGTTGGTTTGCCAGAGTGACCATCGCAGGGACCTAGTTTAGGAATGGGATGCCACACCAGGGTAAAATGTGACCCGGATGGTGATCTGTATGAGGAGACGTTTAGCTGACGTGGCCGCTGAGCCACTAAAGTGAAAAATCACTAAAGTGTAAAACTGGCCAATTATCATGATGATTATCAAATATTCAGTCAAACGTGTATATTTACTTACTTTTTTTTCTGTGTTCATCCCCCCCATATTTTCTTATCTAGCATTTTCTCATCTCATCTTATTCTAGCAGCTATGAATCTAAACGAAATGAAAAATAATTATATAATTAATTATATAATATAATATATAATTATATATAATTGTTATAATTTTGTTTGTGAATGAACCAAATACACATTGCTGCAGAGCATTTGGTGTTTTTGTTTTCTGCATTGAATATCATATTTTAGAGTTCAGTGTTTTATTGGGTCGCTTACACTGTTACGCCAGTAGGTGTCGCTGTGGGCCGCTTTGCTTTGCAGTGCTAACAGCTGAATCAATCAGCTAGCTGCTTCCTAAGCTATGCTATCAAACAGGTTGCTTGTCCTAGTTACCCAACGCAGTGTTGGCCCAGATAAATATACCATATTTGCAATGTGGAGTTTGCCAAAACACAGAATCCCAGTGGAACATGCAAAGATGTGATTACAACCCGAAAAAAAACTGAAGATGGACAAGGTAAAAAAAAACAAGTCATGTTGGATCTGTTTTTAGGCTAACTATCTAGCTAGCTTGCGCAGTTAAGCAGTAGCTTAGCAAACTTTTAATTCGTGTCTACCCGTGAAATCTAAAAGTTCAGTAGCTGATTTGATGTCTTTACCGAACAAGGCTGTAATATTCAATTTTATAAAAGTGATTTATTCTACAAACAACTTAAAAGTTAGAGTTGTAAACGCTAGCTAGTAAATTGCTCGACTCAGATCATGCTTTATTTTTGTGTAAAGCACTGGATTAACAAATAGAGAAGGTCGTATGTATAGAGTTAAATAATAGTTGACATAGTTTCGCTTGAATGTTAAATGATCAAGTGATGACTAAATTGCATATTGAAGCGAATAATTGTAATACTATACACTTTCCCAGGAGAGAAAATTGATTTCTGCCTCAGTTTTTGACAATAAACGTCAGAAGACACAGAGAAAAGAAGCCACTGATCCTCACACAGACTCTAATTCTTCTCTGGTTCTGCCAAATCCTTATCAGTCAGATCCATCCTGGAAAAGGTAATCAGTGATATTATTTTCCTGTGGTCAAAGTAATCAGTTACTTGACTTTTGACCCAGTTATTTATCTACAACTGTTTGCAAATCATTGATTAATTGCAAGGACCTGGTCCGATCTGAGCCCAAAACCAGCTGGAAAAGAGGGAGACGCATCAAGGAGTCATGGCTACAGTAGCAGCCGTCCTGTGAGAGAAACCAGTGATTATTTCAGACAGATACACAGGTCCAAACAAGATCCACAAACTAAGGTTGATCCTGTTAAAGTAATAATAATACAGTAACTGTAATTAATCAACCAAATGGATCTGACTTTTAGTCTTTTTTTTTTTTTTTACAGGTATCAAAAAGCAACAATGACTCTCAGAGCAGAATCACTGGCAGGACCTCGATGGACACGCATCCAAAAAGTAACCCTTTAACATTTTCATCAATAATCTTTCACTGTGTTCACAAGTTAATCTCATTTCCACCTTCGCATTAAAATGTCACCTTTGCTCTTGTCTGCCGTGTTTCACTGTCAGGATTCGGAGATGCCAGGTCGGCCCGAAACTCTCCGAAGAAGACGACAGCAGCAAAGACGAACCTGGATGAGTTTGAAGTGAAGATGGCTGATTTTCCTGACTTAGCTGGTGGTTTACTGAGCAAAGCGGCTCGCCCTGTTTATCAAAAAGAAGAACCAAATCCTGGAGTTGCAAGCTCCCAAACAGCAGATATTGGGTCTTTTTGGAGGGTGAGCTACGTGTTGGATGCACTTAGACCGCTCTATTTTGCTATCAGACCATATATAATATTAAAACAAGACTAAAAAGTAACTTATTTTAATATTATATGTTTTGTAAGTTCTGTTAAAACTTTGTTTTTAAGATATGTTAAAGTTAGATCTCAGCATCTAAGTGACATTTTCAGGCTTAATATGAATGTATTTTATATATTTTATATCTGTTTTATCAAAGGCTGGCAGGAGAAGATCCCCAACACAACTGGACTCCAAGCAAAATGCCTCAAACGCAAAGTCAGACTCCTTTGTTTTCCCAGCAGGTAGGGGGAAATGTTAGTGTATGGATGAGTACAGTGTCGGCATCATTTCACACATTAATGATCTTTTCTTTTCTTTTTGAGAAAAGCTCAGCCAGTGGTGACATCGTGGGCCAATATTGCCTCTCAGCCTCCAAAAAAACCCGTTCTCTCAGACAAGACAATCAGCAAAGATGCCATGCAGGTATGAAGCTTTGATTATCAATTAAAACGCTTTACTTTGGATTTTACTTTAGTGGCTGCACTGTTTTATTTAGGTGTAAACATGAGTAAGGCTCAGTCCCCTAAAATCAGGCATGTTTGATCAATTGGTCTTGACCTGCCTTGTAAAGCATCTGGGATAAACAGATAAGTGAATTTCCAGGCTGAGAAGATATTAATAATATATTAAAAATAACATCAGAAATCAATTAACTTTGGTCAGATCGGCTAAAGGATTATTTTTAGCAAGAGGCTGTTTCCCATAAGTTTTACAAGTAGTAAAATGTGTTGATGTGAAGGCGGATTCAATGTTTAAAAGGCATTTTCTCATTTATATTGATCAGTTGAAGGACTCGGCTGCTTCGAAGGAAGAGGGAACCCCTGGAAAGAAAAAAAGGAGGAAAAAGAAGAAGGCTAAAAGTGGGACTGAAGGAGCAGAGACGGAGTCTGAACATCCACCGGTTCCTCAAGAGCCTCCAAAATTTGAGGTCGTTCTTATTCTGAGGTGATAATTATAAAAACAGAACCTAAAGGATGATTTACTTATTTCTGTTTTGTCTCATCTTTTTAAGGATGAAGAGGAATTCCCTGGTTTACCTTTTGCTGTGACTGAGAGGTTAACCAGCAGCAATACAAAGCTATACAGCAAGGTAAATCTCAGCAGAGTAATAAAAACAAAGACAATTGAACACTGAAAATAATTGAGCATTTCTGAAGGAAAACCAAAGAGAAGGAGGCCAGCATCAGTATGCAGACCTGAACAAGGAGAAGCTGCCTGCTGGCAAAACTCAGCCCACAGAAGCTGCTAATAAAGGACAGGTTTGTATGTTGAAGTTGACCGCTTGCATAATCCTTAAGCCAAATTCCACAAAATAAGTCCTGCTTTTTTACTTAATCTGATTACTAGAAAGCTGAGAAAGTTTCTGGGAAGAAGAGCAAGGTTCCCGTCCAGCTGGACATCGGGAACATGTTGGCGACTCTGGAAAAGAAGCAACAATCCCAGAAAGCCAACCAGGATGCCAAGCCGCTCATTCTTTCAGGTTTCCTTAGTTCAGCTTCTCTTTTCTCACACAACTGAAGCAAACTGGAAATAAAATGGCTGCTTTTCTCCGCAGTTGGTGGCGGTCTACCGGTCGTCCAGAAGCAACCGCCGGCTCAGAAGAAGCTGCTGGATAAGATTGCACACAATCCCTTAGATTCAACAAGCCCTTTGGTAAAGAAAGGCAAGCAAAGAGAAGTTCCTAAAGCCAAGAAACCCACTCCTCTCAAAAAGGCTAGTGGCTTCACTCTGTTAGGTAGAAGCACACATTGCTGCTGCTTTTGCTTTGTAGCTTATGTCTGTTCGATCCTCAGGTCATTTTGAAAGAGAGAGAGGAGAGGAAACAGCGGCGTTTACTGGAGGAGAGAGGATTGCTGCCCCAAGACGAGTCCAAACTCTCTAATGATGCTGCAGAAGAGCACTGTGACACACACACCACGGGTCTGAGCAAGTAATGGCTTTTATTTAAGTCTATTTCTATTAAGTAACTAATGATTTGTTTGTAAAATTCAGATGAGATCAGCAGTTCTACAGAGGCTTTTGATGATCAGCTGGAGCTAAGTGATACAAATCCAATCATAGGAGAGGGAGAGGACTTTGCTGAGCAAGAAGAAACCATCCAGCAACAGATCCTCCATCCGACGCATGCAGCCAAAATCCACAGCAGGAAGTTCAGAGAGTAAGACTGCAAGCTGCATGCGGGTTGTCCATCAATGGAAATGCTGGGAAACTGATCATTTGTTTGGATTGTTTTAATGTCAGCTACTGCAACCAGATGCTGAGGAAAGACGTGGATGAGTGTGTAACAACTCTGCTAAAGGAGCTGGTCCGTTTCCAGGACCGCTTGTACCAGAAAGACCCCATGAAGGCCCGCATGAAGAGGCGGATTGTGATGGGCCTCCGGGAGGTCCTGAAACACCTCAAACTGAGGAAGGTCAAATGTGTCATCATCTCCCCAAACTGTGAGCGCATCCAGTCCAAAGGTATGCTGGTTTCCAGTATGTGCTGAACTTAAAAAGGGATTTAATGAAGAGGTAAAAGCATTAGGATGATTTTATTTCAAGCTGCTTTGTCAGTGCTAAGCGCTGGTCCATGGTTTCAGTATTATGTCACTGCTTAATGATGTTAGAATATTACTCTATGTGGGCTGGAGGAGAGGAGAGGAACTGATGCTCACCTTTTGACACAAAGGAAATGTGAAATGAAGCACAGAATATAACACGCAACAAGATTTGAATCTTTAGAAGAAATTAGGTATAGTGTGATTTCTGTGTCCGCTCAGATTGCTGCTAAAGTCCACCACAGTGAGCATTTTGATATATGTGAATTTTAAAGAGGACATTTCATCCAAAATCCAGTTTTTTTTAAACCTGTAAATCCATGTTTTTGTGCAAAATGTTAGGAATGTGGAAAATGTAGCTTTATTCCCTCCTGATGCTGCACATACAGGACTGTCTCAGAAAATTAGAATATTGTGAAAAAGTTCTTTATTTCCTGTAATGCAATTAAAAAAC
>JBAMIG010000012.1:5230840-5242599 GCA_037177335.1 Kiunga ballochi
AAGTCAGTGAACCTCAACAGGCCTCTGATATATTCATAAAACTCCTCTTGTAAAACAAGTTGGTTCGGCCCAAGATGGCAGCCAGAACCATCATCTGGCATCATGATGCTGAAAAACATTTTTTCTGTTTCATTGATAAATAATGGAAAACATGGATTTATACATTTTTTAGGTTTATAGTAGCTATGCAGCTAAAATTATCAGCTATTTATTTTATAGCTCCTTTTCAATATGATGGTTGTAACAAGTTAAAATCTCTTCTAACAAGTTTCATCTTTTCATTTAGGAACTCTGCAACCTACTGCTTTTCATTATATTCATGCACACCATATTCAACCGCAGATGCTGGATTTTCAAATATATTTAAATTAATTTGCATTTTAAAAACAAAAAGCACAATATTTTGAACAAAAACAACTTTTAGGGTTAAATTACCATATTTTGAATCAGTAAAAAATTGGTGTAGCATATAAAACTATTCAATTAATCAAACCTGAAAACGTGCATCTGATGTGATTTCAATCAATGTGAAGCATCAAGTGTGACAGAAAGACAAGCCTAATGTTTACATTAAAGTATGACACATTTAAAAGTTTTTGCATGATAAAAAGAAAGCAGCAAGTCTTTTCTCTCCCTCCTGAGACATACTTGAATCTGCACCTGAAGCAAAATGGGTTGTTAAAAAGACATTTAATTATTTTGAAAACTCTGAAGATTTTTAATCTGTTATCACATCCTGCTCACAAGTACTTTGTGCAGCCAAAGCTTGACATTTTTACAGGTGAAGTCATTAAGAGCAGATATGTTTCAACAAGATTGGAGTGGATTTCAGACCAGCTTTATGTGGCTCTACACAGCTTTCATGCCTTGATCTGCTGGGGGACCAAACATCCCGTTAAACATGTAGAGGAAACTGTGGCTCTTAAATAGGCCTAAACAGCCACAGTGAGGGTGATAAGAGTGTTATTAGTTTAGTGTAGTTACATGTGTTCAACCTGTCATTGATGTTTTCCCCCATCAAATGTCCTGAGTTTCTGTAGCAAAATTTCTACGTCATTCAATGGAAAAACAAATGCACACACAGTATTACACGTGGGAACCCAAAACGCCTGGACAAACCTTTGTTTGACATGAAAAAAGCAATTTAACACAAATCACTTCACAGAAAGTTTAGGAACAGAATCTACGTATCCATTACTAATCAGTTCTGTGCACATTTTGCTGCTTTCAGTCACATGAGGTTTGTTTAATTTCTGAAGGGTCCACTCTGCGTTGTGGTCCTCTTTCTTACACACAGAGTTATTTTGTTTCTGCAGGAAAACCACGTTGTTCCCGTTCACCTCTTTAACTATGCTGTAGTCCTCTGACACACTCTTTTCCTGACTCTGAATGTCAGAGCTCAGAGGGATATTTCCTGTCTCGAGGATAACGATATTCTCACCGTTCACCTCTGATACTCTGCTGTAGTCCATCTGTGTCCGCTCCTGCATATTGTCATGTCTGTGAACATCCACATAGCCAGAGTTTGCATGAGGCTGGATGGTGTTCCCTGAAGTTGCTTTATGCTGGTCTGCTGCCTCTCCATCTAACCACAGCCCTTTCCCAGCAATCGTCTGGGGAGACCTCACTTCCGACAAGTTATCCCTGTGATCTAGTTTATCTTCTCTGTCGACTGCTTTTTCAAAGTCACTTTGGCTTATAGTTGACTGCTTACATGCAATGTCTGAGTCCAAGTCAAAACCAGTGGCAATAAGCAAGCTTTCCTTCCTCTTGTTAGATACATAGGGATCTTGTAAAAGCCTATCAGACACGATGAGATAGTCCTCAACCTGGTCCAGCCATACCACTGTGGGAGGAAATATTTGGCTGCCAGATAGAGCATTTGTGATGTCTTCAGACCGCCCACTCTGGAATAGATAAATCAGTGTATACTTTAAACACCAAAACACAGTTTTTGAATGTTCAGGAACAAATATAAAGATGTGATGTTACCTTGAGAAGTTGAACATCAACTCCTCTGATCTTTGGCGCAGGAACAGGAGGTAGAAGCCATTTCATCACACTGAATGAGTAACAAGAACAATCACAGGTCAGAAAATCCCTGATAAAGAGCTGTAAAGTTATATTCTGCATTGTCCTTGTAGTAAATGCTTACGATTTCCTTTTTATGAGCAAGATGACAATTGCTGCTAACAGTGGAATGAATGCGAGGACAGAAACCAGTATCGCAAAATGGTCGTCATTAATGTCTAGATGGGAAAAACAACATTTGAATTTTAAGTTTCCAGCCTGAAGTTCAAAATGGAGCAGTGCACAATTGAGACTTACAGCTTGGTATTTTTGCAAAGATGATGTTGCTCCACTCGCTCCACTCGTTGTTGTCCATGTTACAAGACACTTGAACAGTATAGACAACACCAGGTTTGATCTTAAACAGGTTTAAAGACGTTTCTGTCCCCAACTTGTGAATCTAGATGAAAGGAGAAAATAACCATGTTTAAACATTATAAGATGATTTAGACACATTATCTCACACTATGAGCTAAAAAAAAAACAAAGTAATGAATGCAATTAACTCAATAAACATTTAACTGGTGATATAATCTAGTTTTTCCACACCTCCCAGTGTTTACTCTTTTCTTGTTTGACTCTCAGTTGATATTTAACGGTTACCCATCCGGATATAATGTCTAAATTGGAAGGATGTTGCCACCGGATATGGAGATATGGAATATTGCTGTCCTCCTTCACCTGCACTGTGACGTTTTCAGGAGCATAGGGCCTCACTGTCAAGCAAAAACAAAACAGGAATCAGTCTAAAGCTGCACTTTGTGAGGCTGCATAAAGACAGAACACTTCTATAAAAGCTTAATAGCTTCCTGTGGCATGTCTGCATGCTAAACATTGTGGTGAAGCACTGAAAAAGGCTTAAGGTAATGTTGATAAGAACAACTTTAGGTTCTTTTCGTGATGTCACAAACAATGCATTTTATTTGAAAAAAAAACCCTGAAACATTGTGTCACTTTCTATATTAAGGAGGAAGAGAACTATTTACAATTCAGCGTAACCACAATATCTGTTTTCCCTTTATAAAAGATTGTTCTTTCTAATCTTCTGAGACCCTTTTTTATGTTGGCTCTTTTAAATTTCAGACAGAAGTAGGGCTGAGCTGAGGTCAAGGTCTCAAAGGAGTTAACCTCAAGCCACACATAGGGCCTCCTGTGGACTAATGAACAGAAGTGAAGGATCTGCACCCTTTAGCATCCCTTCCCAAACCTGCAGGCATGTAAACCGGTCCTCATACAGTAGAAGAATGTGCCACATGCCAGAGAAGGATATTCTGTTTTACTCATTTTATCACAATTTTTTTATATAGTTTATGTTCCCGGAGGAAAGCAAGAGACCTGCAGTGGAGTTAGGGTTTGCTTTGCTTACACATGACAACAGTCTTATATGTCCCCACCTGCATAACTAAACAAAGAATATGAAATTTGATCTGCGACTCTGCATGAGTTTTACATGGAGCTCAAACCAGTTCTGCCTCATTCTGTTCAGGTTTTTTTTTTTTTTGTGCCAATCACTCAGTACTTTTCCAGTCCTTACTGGGCTCATGACTTCAGCGCAAGCAATATAACCAAGCCAATCATTAGCTCAATCTATATAGGCAGTGCTCTGGGCTTCTGATTTCCACTCTGAAGAACAGACAAATACGGGAGAGGTCAAAAGTTACTCCTCTAACACAGTTTTGATAATTACTTTACAGTCATAGCTCTTCTACAAAACATGCATGTTAGGTTAATAGCTATTAGTAAAATGATTGCTTATCAAATGTTACATAGTTGCTTTGAATAAAAGCATCTGGCAAATGACTGCAGAAAGAATAGTTTGTACAATGAAACACATTTTGTTTCATTGTACAATAGAACTGCATGCAGTCACAGGCATAAAGGCATTTCAATACTTTAATAATCATTTATAGGATATAAATAATTCAATTGGGAAGTAAAATTAATCATATTAATAATATCCCAGATTACCTTAAATTCTTTGTGTTTATATATACTTTTAATTGTCTCTTTTTTTCCCCTGACACTTTTTTTATTTGGTTGTTTTTCTTTCGGTTCATAAAATTAGTTTAATTGTCTTTCTTTCTTTGGCCAAAAAAACTTACAAATTTTCATCACATCAATCTTTAAGATGTCTGAAGAGGCATTTCCCAGGTCATTGTTGGCCACCACTGTTATGTAATAGTCCTGCCAAAAGGTGGTGTAGTTCTTGTCAAAGAAGCAAGAGTTGTGTCCTGCAGAGTGGTAGTCCGGACACTCATTAATCTCCTTTAATCTGTAAACAACCAGGACAAAAGTTATTGTGACAAGCAAAGAATTTCACTGTGCGTTCTACAACCGTATAACTGTGCATGTGACAAATAAACTCTTTGAATCTTTGAACTAGGTGGATCCAACTAATACGGCCTTAATCTATAAACTTGTATGAACCTTTTAAATGATAATCACACATGCATTATATATTCATGAAGACACAATCATCCACTGCAACAAACTCGCTTTCTGTGGAGTTTTTTTTTTTTTTTTGCATCTTTTTGAAACTAGAATGTAGCCCAGAAAATACAGGACAGGAACTAACAGACTGGAGGAAGGAAGTGTCCTCTCCGTTCAAGTAAAATTTATTAAAAACATAGAGTCTAAAATAAGTAAAACTTTTAATTTTTTTTATTAAAGACATGATCTTTTTGAGTCTTAATCATAATCATTGCTGGAATAAGACTTTTAGAGACAACATTAGCATTTAGAAGCATTTAAATACAAAAAACTAAAGCAATAGTTTGTGTAACAGACTATTACTATAATATAATATCATATAGATTATGCATGACATCCTATTTTAGCTGGATTTCACATAACTTTAGATTTTGGGCTTAAACTTTATTTTAAAAGGCAAAAAACATCATAGCTGTTATTTTTCATCCATCCAGGAATCATGGGTCCAGTCCGTTTCTTGCACAGCTCATACTGATACTTCCAGCCTGGTAGGTGCAATGGGCCCACATGTTTGAGGTGTGCAGGTGTACTCGCACAGCAGCAGATCTATGCTCACTTGACTAAGCACATTGGTCTGAACAAAAGACCTGGTAGTTTTCCACTGGCTTGTCCGGAGCACCAAAAAACACGTTTTACACTTATTAGCTCTCTTTGTGGGTGATAAACTTATCTAAAACTCAATGGGCCATCTGGTGGCTTTGTGGCTAAGACAAACAGCATTTCTCATCCAGATGACTTACAGTTTTGTTGTATTATTACCATCTCTCCCCCTCTTTATCAGGATGTTTTTCTGCTCCAACACACCTTACTCAGCAATGCAGAACTTCATAAGCTGTTAGATGTATTTAATTTGAGTCAGGTGTGTTGGAGATATTGAGCAGGATCGGTGCCTTTGTGGGATCAAATAGAGTATCCCTGCTCCATATCTACCATGACCTGATCAATTGAGGCCAAATGGCCCTAAAATAAAATCTAACAAAACCAAAACAAAGAAAATAGACTGACTGGTCATTCTCGTAGAAGAGGCGGTGTGTGGTTGGGAGCCCTCCACTAGAGCCTGGTGTCCACCAGCAGGTAAATGTCTCCTTCTCTGGGGACCTGCAGCCAACTAAAAGTGGCTTTCCCGGTGGAGACGTGCCTGGCAACAAAAGACAATCATCAGCTCCAAAGTCCCAATGTAGCAATGTAATGCAGTAAGACTGGGGGTTGGAAGTCACACTGAAGGGTTTATTTCCAGATTTTAGTTCAGACAATGCACTGCTGGTTTGAAGGTGAAATCATTTGAGCTTACACCACTGAGAACTCAACCGTTTCAGTTACAGCATTTTTGCTGTCGAAAACTTTTCAGAAATATTGGATAAATTATGTGAAAATTATATTTGAACACGACAGACAGGGGTACATCACAATGCTTTAAGCTCTCTCCCAACATGCTTTAAACCGAGTATTTTGTGAAGCAGTTCCAACAATTGGTGACAGACCTCAATATCACACAGGGTTAGTTAAAGTTAAGACTCTCTACATGTATCATGTGATACGCTTAATGCTCTTTACTCATTGGTTCTTTGGACTTTGGCCTCTCCTGTAATTTATTGTTGCTAACATATCCAGCAGTGGCAAATCTGAACTAGATGTGGCTTTTCTGACAGGACCACAGAAGCCGATAAATACTGTCTTGCAATAGTGCACCACAACAAAATCATTGCACATCAGGAAATGCATAGTATAACAATCAAATATGGTGCAGTATGGAGCTGCATGATTTCAGCTGAGCTGAATTTTCAAAACCGACTGAAACGCATCCTCAACCTCTTTTTTTGGCAATGCAATTATTTACATTTTACCCTGAGAGTAACAGTTGAGGCTGCACTTTTTCTAGCCTGCAGAAGTCTACTTTAACATAGGAATAAAACAGCGTCATCATGCAGTGTCATTTTTCTTCATGGATCTAAGGAAATGCTAAAGTCATGGCAGGATAAAGTACAAATATTGCAGTGAATGAAAACACCAAACAGATGTCATGGTGTGCACAGGCATAGGACCCTATATTCACTGTCTCCCTATTAACCCTTTAAGCAGCATTTATAAAGCTCTGTTCAGATTGAGGCGTCTTCCTTTCATAAAATGAAGCTTAAAACAGATGTTTGTTTTTTGTCTTTCTAAGGACTAGTTTAAATATGCATAGTATTGAATATTTAAACTACTCCTTAAAAAACAAATCTTATGATTTTTTTTAGCTTCCCTGCTTTTTCTCCGACATTAGGACATATTCAGTCATTTGTAATGTAATGTTTCAACAATGTGTAAACGTGCACTAAAATTATTACTTAAACCAAGCTAATAAACAAAAATTAATCAAAAATGAGTCGAGTGAACTTTTAAAAACATGTTATTAACAACCAATAGTTGGTTACTTGAGTGTTTAAACTTACTTTTGCACTTCACAGCTTCAGACATCATCAAGAGCACCACCAGCTTGAGACCTGTCTTAATCCCACCAGCAGCCATCATGCTCATAAGACAATAAAGTGACATCACCAGCATACGTTTAATAAACTTGTACAAACTTGTGACTCGGCTGTATGTCTTGTTTTCACCTAAAACAAAAAGATATGAAGGGAAAACAGTAAACAAAACCAGTAACTTTTTTGTGCGTGTGTTTGCTGACCATATACAGGCCACCAGAAACTATATTCAGCAGATTATTAATATGCCAAAATAATCTGACGAGGATCATCAATAGTTGTGACAGCTGTAAGTAAACAAACAGATTAATCTTGAAAAACTGAATTTACTCAGTTTAACCACATAAATTATGCTGATAGTGCCATGTTGAATTTAGTCATAAATTAAATAAATATTTTACAAATGTTCTATAAACTACTTTATGCATTTCCTGGTTCCTGGGGGCTTTTTTTCACCAAGATGTATAAAGGCAGATAAAAAGATAAATATATCTGTTTGACCCATATTCATGTTAGAGATTTGTGTCAGAGTGACAACCCCACGATGTTTCAGGTTTCTACAACCACAGGAAATGTACCAACCCTGAGAAATTACTGTGAAATACTTGTTGCAGTAAGTCACCTTCCTTAACCAACAACATGCAATTTAGGTGTTACATGTTAGCAGAATTTCTGCTCTGTTGCTGTGCAGCAAACGCAGATAAACTCAATTTCATGCTGTGACATTTGCTCTGACAAGTTTAAACAGGATCGCTGGCTTGAGCTAGGCGGGACTTGGATGAGGCTTATTTCTAAAACCTGCATGTAAAAAAATGAAAGCTAGAAAATGCAGTTTTATTAAACTGCCTACAGGAGACAAGCCATTGTTGTCAAATCCTATTTTACTATACAAAGAATTAAAAAGGTAATTACACTGGGATTCCTTATTCTTATGATTTATAACTGAAAAATATGTCAGTGTTTTCAGGAAGACTTGTGAAGTAAATAACTACCACTAAGACAACTATGTTGCCATGTTACTATAATTAATACTAAAATATCACTGGTATATAAATTGAGCTTGAAAACCAATAGGCCTTCCACAAACAAACTGAATGTTTGTGCTATAAAATTATAGAAGTAAATAAACCCCATAACACCAATTTTTCTCTGTCACATTCTTTAGTTATATTTAATTTGTCAGTAAGAATAAAAACAGTGGAATATTACCACAACAAATTAAACTTTAGTATCATAAACAAACAATTATTGATTATGCCTGAAGGTCTTGGTATTATAAATTACTAAAGGATCATTTCCGGGCCTGCTTTTAAAGGTGTTAATTACACTGGACAGGTAAAAGAAACACTTAGCCTATAAAGAAGACATGCGAGCACGCACCACACTCCAACCGGGAAAAAGATAAACTGTATTTTCCTACTACTTTGTAAAAGACAACATAAAATTAGCTGACAAAAAATAAAGAAGACTCACCACATCAGGAGTGAAACAGCTTTGTGAATAATCTTCATTTAACTGATGTTTCCATCTAGCCTATAGGTAACGAAAAAACAAAAGGAGGGTCCTTCTCCGTCATTTCACTGTCACTGACGACCTCCTCACACCTGGCAACCGTTCGCCTGACTACTCAGGTATGATCGGTTTTGATGAGGAAGCTCTCCGATTCAGGGACGGGTCTGTTGACGTCACGACCTGCTCACCTGAGCGCAGGCAGAGATTGTAGACGACGCGAGATGCTTTACTACGCGTTGATTTCTTCCTCTGGTTTTTCAAGCAGGTTTCAGAATTATGCTGATTATTAGTCCTAAAAGTTTATTTAGCATCGTCATATTAACCCGAAGGTGGTAGGCTACATGCAAGGGTGAACGTCTCTTACTGTAAATTATACGCTTTGAATTTAATGAATGAAGAACCACGTTAAGTTGATGTAAAAGAGAGAGTTTGTTTTACAAACAAATCTCTGCTGGGATGTAGCATGACAGGCAGGTAACCACAAACTCTACGCAAATGATTAATTCACATTCGAACTAGATTGAACTTTGCATTTAAAGAATTTAACTTGTTTATAGTTTTGATCCGAGTTCAAAGACTCACCGGCCACTTTATTAGGCACACTGTTTCATTGCCCCTTACAACAAATGGCAAATCAATCAGTCTCAAGGCTGAAATTCCCTGCATTTAGGCATGAAAACATGGCAAGATGACTTGCTAACTTTTGAAGTGTGCATCAAAAATGGGTAAGAAGGGGAACTAAGCAGATCCATATGTCGGGAACTGCTGATCTACTGATTTTCATGCACATAAATCTCCTGGGTTGTCTGAGAATTATCCAGTGGGAATAAGTTATTTTACTAAAGTTACCCTGCTGATGTAAGAGAGTAGACTGGTTGCAGATGATAAGCCAAGCTCAAATAATAACCCTGAGAAGCAGAAGACCTTACTGGGTGCCACTTCTGACAGCTAAAAACAGGAATTGCTTCTAAAATTCACACACAATTATCCAAAATAGACCAGTAGAAGATAGAAAATGTTTTCTGGTGTGATGCCATCATTTCCAGTGTGAACTTTTGATGGCAAGGTCAGAATTGGTTGTGAATAACATAAAAACATGGGTCCATCCTGCCTTGTATGGTTCAGGCTGGTGAGGTGTAATGGTGTAAGGCAGTGATCACAGATTCTGGTGTCAAGGCCCACTGTCCTGCAGGTATTCCATGCTTTACTTCTGCACGGAAATATTAAACTTCTGCAGGACATTGGGCTTTGGGGACTGGAGTTGAAGGTCCCCTATGGGAAATATTTTCTTGGCACACTTTCGACCACTTTGCATCAACTGAGCATCAACTCAGGTTACCTGGGTGTTGTTGCTGACCATGTCAAGCTCAATGCGCCCATATTCTGATGGCTACTTCCAGCAGGATAATGCACCATGTCACAAAGCTCAAATCATCTCCATGTGGTTTACTGAACATGACATTGAGTCAAGCAGCTGCCACAGTCTCCAGATCTCAATCCAGCATGGTATGTGGTAGAACGGACGAGAAAATGACAAGTCTACATCAACAGCATCATACTATCATGCCAATATAAATAAAAACATCTTAATGAAGTTATGCTACAACGAGTTAAGCTAGTTCTATAAGCATAGGGGTCCATCCTGGTACTTAAAGTGGCACAATTTTTACTGCAACACAGCACTTTAAGTGTGGCAGTGAAGCAACAATAGCAGACTTTTTGAACTGCATGTTTACCATTCACAAGTATATTAGCATTCAAATAAAAAGAGCTGATTTTGTTATGTTACTTATAATATATGTTAGTTATTTTTTATGTTAAATTCAGCTCAAAATTAAAAGATAAAGTCACTAAGAACAAAACAGACATGGTGTACCTTAAATTTTCTATAGTAAAAAGAACAATAAGAGCTCATGTAGCAAAAGTGAGTAATTCGTTTATTTCTTTAAAATGTGGGGAAACAACTTTCCTCCAAACATTTTTAAGCTTCTTTTTACTAAAAGGGTTGTGTTACATAACATTTTTTTTTTTATTCCAGTAATATGTTCAGGTGATTCTTAGTCAGGTTAAAGTTATTGTTTTTGTGCTTTGGGCTGTTATTGCTGAAAACTTTGAGTCTTATGTCATCACCAGTGTTTTGACCTTCGTACCATGTTTTAAATGATATTTTATTGTTGTTTTACAAGTTAACATCATACAACATCATCAGAAAAATATTACAACATATTTTAACTTATTGCTGATGACAACAGCTCACAAAAATTATATTAATCCTTTCCTTCTTGATATAAACATCCTGCAGGACGGACCATAATATTACTGCCCCATTATCTAGGGGTTGCAACTCCAGTCCTACACACCTGCAAGGGTTGTGAGGTTCCCTGTTGCAACACACCTGACATACATCAGACTTAATTAGCGGACCTGTGCAGAGCATGACATCAGACTCTACTAATTAGTTGTTGATCTGAATCAGGTGTCACGCAGAGTGGAAACTCACAACACTTGCAGGCGTGCAGCTCACTAGGACTGGAGTTACAACCCCTGGACAAGTCAATCATTTCAGTCGCTGATCAATATTAAAACACTTTTAAATTGATCTATTAAATCTTGTTTTAACATTCACTTGCAGTGGATGATAGCTGCATATGTAAGTTTGTACTGCACACATTCTGTGAGGAAAGACAGAGAAAATGAATAGTAAGTCATGTTGCTGGATAAACAGGATCGTGTGAGCAGTTTTTTAATGCAATTGCATGTGCATCAAAATCACAATTTTTTTTTTATTTGGACACGAAACACCAAGAAGCTTTAATTCTCTTACGTTTACATGTTACAACTTGGATTTAACTGAAGATTTTTAATCACAGATCTCTACTGTAAAAATACAAAGGACACAAATATTAATGCAACATTCCTTCAAGCCACAAACATTTTGCATGCAGTTAAGTTGGTCAAAGAGAAGTTAGCAGAATAATATTAGAAGGTTGTTTTAGGCTTTATAGTATTTATCAACAATAAAACATCAACATGTTCTTTTAGCATTAACTTCAGCAATCAATATAATATAGTTTTTATGAACAAGTATATAGTTTATTTGAACTTGAACAACTTAAAGGAAACCATTAGGAGCAAAAATAAAAGTGTGAACTAACTTATATAACTGCTGGAAACTGAATTACATTATTTTAAAGATATTTAAAAAACAACCAAAATGTTAAA
>JBAMIG010000012.1:5251932-5278904 GCA_037177335.1 Kiunga ballochi
TTTTATCTTACTGGAAAGCACTTTGGTCACTTTTGTGTTGTAAAGGGCTATATAAATAAAGTTTGATTGATTGATTGTATGGATGTGTTAGTGTCTTTTTTCACAAAACAAAAGGGAGTGTGGTACCAAACTAGTGCACTAGGATGCATGTTACTGTAACATAACTTCTCCTGCACCAAATGTGACACATGATGAGCAGTTTATGTGTCTTTCACAGGAATTCTTTGGACAACTTGATCAGCGGGTCTTAAATGCATTCCTCAAAGCTTGCGATGAGCTGACAGATATTTTGCCAGAGCAGGAGCAGCACTCGCTGCAGGAAACAGTCAGGAAGCTGCATAAACACTGGAAGGTTGGTATGATTACTAGATGGAAATCATAAAAAAGGTTATTAATGTTAAGTTATTCTTTCTATAAAATAAGTGTTATCAATAAGCTTCTCTAAAAGCTGCTGGTAAACTGTGTGTTGCCCTGAATTTGAGCTTATAGCTGCTGTTTTTCCTCTCACTAGGATATACAGACAGATGCTCCTTTTCACCTGCTACACCTGAAGGTGGAGGTGGAGAGGAACAAGCTGATGGTGTCCCTGCAGGAGTGTCAGTCGGAGCTGACCAGGGAGAACCGTCACCTGGCTGGCATGGGAAGTGAGAGGCTCATCAAGGAGCATAGGGTAGGCATAGTGTTGCTGCCAAAGTTTCATCAATTGGTTCAAATAATTGTTGAATAATTCAGGCCTGATTCTTTCTCTTTTCCAACAATGTCAGAATTTGAAGCTCATCTCTCAAAACAAACAAATAAATACATACATTTTGATAATAAAACATTTTTTTTTCTTTTTTTTCTTTTTTTTTATAATTGCTTATCAGGCATTCTTTAGGGAAAAAGGACCCCAGTCCATCTGTGAGAAAAGGCTGCAGCTAATAGAGGAACTTTGTCAAAAACTCCCAGAGACTGACCCAGCTAAAAGGATCTTGGAAACATCTAGAAAGGACCTTGCTGAAGTGCTGGAGGAGATTGAGAACACTCATCAGAAGCTAATGCAACACCCAGATAAATGGAAGGAGTACAACACGAGGTGAAAAAACTTCTCCTGTTGTTTAATTATACAGAAAGTTTAAAATATTATCATAAAGTCAAGTTATAAATGTAGCTATTTCTTATATAAAACATATGTAGCTATTATTGATATTATTCCTGACATCCCTGTGTAGAATGTAAATTTTATGGTCTTTATACAGGTACGCTGAACTCTCCTGTTGGCTTATATCTAAAGAAAGCCAACTCAGGCTCCTGAGAAATCGAGCCAATGACCCCAGAAAGTACACTCAGGTGAAGACTACCATCACGGTAAGTTAGGGCCTGACATAAAACCTGTTAGTGAACAGCCCACTGATGTTCTCCTTTATCCCACATCTGATTGGAGGAAACGTTTGACTGTTTTATCCAGATGGAGTGAGTCACTTTTTTGGTATTTTTTGCAGGAGCTGAGAAATGATGCTGAGCTGCAGGAGGGTAATCTTGGTTGGCTGAAAGCTCGTATGGCCCTACTGATTGACATCTCTGCCGACAGCGATGCCCAGAAGCAAGGAAGTTCATTGGGCAAACTCTCAACTGACTTTAAAGGTCTTCTTGCTTCTCTCTTAGAGGTAGGTACTAAAACATGTTTTAGTAAATTTCAGACAACAATGCAGAGGAAGAACATTTGTTGTCTTTTTAAAACACAATTACAGAATAGTTAAAATAGGAACATAAATAATTATATTACACATTATCAGTGATAATTGTTTTTTCAATATTAGTATTATTGCATTTTTTATATGCTACACTAATTTTTTATTATATTTCCTGATGTAAGGCTGAGAAACTGGTACTAGCTGTGGGAGACTGTGTACAATTCAGAGAAGAGGTACAAACCACTTTAGATGACCTTGTTCAGGGACAGAAAGAGGCACAGTCTGAAGTTACCAAAATACTGGACTGTTCAACGGTCAGAGAGGCCCAACAACTGCTGCTTGTTCACCAGGTATCCAATGTTACAAAATGAATTAATAAAAAAGCGGATTTGGATTCTGTTTAAGTAAAGTTATGTAAAATCTGCCTTCTTACCCAAAGCAACACTTAAAACGCCTTAAGCTAAAGAGGAAGGATGTCCAGCAGCTGATTACCAGAGGCCAACAACTCCAGGCAGAGGAGGGACTGGGAGAGACTCTGCAGCAGGATCTGCAGAGTTTAGAGAACACAGTCAGCAAAATGGAGCAGAATATGGATTCGCAGGAGCAAAGTCTCGAGGTGAGAAATGTTACAAAAGCAACATTTAACACATTGGGAGCCAGTGACATTTCACAGTGAATCAGCTCTCTGTATAATTTACCAAGGCAAAAAAAGAAAGTCCTTCCTCTCTTACTGGCAGAGGGTCTGTAGTTTTCCCATTATGTTTTGTGTGTGACATAGTTTCATGATTAATTTCTCTGGAATGAGCATATGATGTTAAAACTTGTTTTCAGAATCTGGGTTTAACTCAGAGACACTTCATCTCATGACCAGTTTAGTGATTAAATTACGTTGCAAACAGTGGCCTCATTCAACTTTATTTCAGTAACGGCTTAGAATAAGACATTAGCTGAGACATTTTTTATTTAATTTCTCATAAAATATGCCATCCTTAAGTTTGTATTGGTGTTTGGTTGTGATCATTGTATCTGTGCCACCTCATCTTCCCTGCTAAAGAGCCAACAATCAAGGTGGTTTGTTCTTTATCCATGGTGTGTGATATGAGCTAGTTGGCAGTATTTTTGTTGCCATTTTGTTATTAAAAAGCTGTCATTATTTGACATTTCTGCTGTTTGATAATAATTATTTGACATTGTTGCCACATGAAAGTATGAGTTATTATGAAAAGGTTTAACAGAAACAAGAAATAGTTTGGTTTAATGATGGTGCCTGACTGCTCATGCTGGTTTTAGGATTAATTCAATCATCCTTTTGGATTGTGGTTATATCCAGGTCACACTGGCAGCCTGGCAGGAATTTGACAGCCAGCAGGAGGCAGTTCACGAGTTTGTTAACAAAGCCTGCATCACACTGGACAGAGATCTGAACTTCAGCAGTCCAGAGAGCCTGGCCGTTGAACTGGACCAGGCAAGAGTGAGTAAAGGTTTTTATAATTAAAAATGTAACAAGAATATATGTGACTGGTTCTTTACATTGACACTTACAATACATATTAGATAAATATGTTAAAAATGGTCTAAACTGCACCTTTTTTTGCAAACAGGTGCTGTTGAAGCAGTGTGAAGCAGAAGCTTTACATATGAACACCTTACTGAAAAGAGCAACAGAAATCCAGCTTGGTCCAAACAACAAAACTCTCCTTACGCAACAAGCACGCTCTCTCAGTGAGCAAGTGGATCGAGTAGAAACTGGACTGAAAAAAGAGTAAGATAATGGATTAGATTTAATTAGCTGTATTCACTATTATTGAGGAGAATTCAGCCTGTGTTTTGCTATAAAATAAACTGAGTACAAATGAAACATTTACATTATAACAGGCATATTTCAGATTTAGTAACTTCTGTTTGATACATTATCTGTGTGCAAACATTGACATGTACTGTGTTAATGATTCCTGTGGTACTTTATCATTTCCCTGCTTTACTCTAGTGTCAAAGTACTGGAAGACATGAAGGATCAGTGGGAGCTATTTGGTGCTGGATTTGAAGCTTTCTCTTTGTGGATAACTGAAAAAGAAAAGGATTTGGATGAAATAAAAATGTGCAATTTGCCTCTTGAAGAACAGATCCAAAAAGTGAAGGTACAGTTGTGTTCAGTATGAAACAAAACGTACACGTAGCCAGCAAGTATCAACAACAAAACCAGATCACCACAAATAAAACCAATAAGGCTTTAAATGATCTTCCCCTTAGCACTCACACACTATCTGTCTTTTGACTCAATCATCTGTCAGAGAGAAGGGAGTTTATATATAATCAGGTTTTTTTTTTGCATTTTTATTTTTGACACACTCAAACAGTTATAGTTTGTAAATGCGAAAATGATTGATTTGCTTATTTATTGTGTTTTTCTTCTCCAGACTGTTGGGTCAGAACTTCAAAATCAAGCTGAGGTCTTGTCTCAGCTAGAGGCAGACTCGCAGGCGCTAGCTAAGTTTGTGTCTTCAGGTGAGGCAGCTCGCATTAAAGCTCGTCTGACACAAATTGGCAGGTACTGGGAGGAACTGAAGGAGAGCGTTCAGCAGCTTGATGGGCAGCTTGAGGAACGCTGCTCTCACCAGCAGAAGTTCAAAATGAGCTTGGAGGAGGTAAATCCAATAACTGATACCTCTTCAAGGAAATATTTTGTGTGTATGGATATTTAGATTGTTTTGATTCTGACTGTCTTTCAGGTACAAGCAGCTCTTCACGAGTTTCATACAAAGCTGGAGAATCCTATCAAATCATGCACTTCATCATCAGAAACCTACAAAACCCTTCAAAGCCACATGGTATTTAGCTCTTCTCATTTTAAGTCAAAGTATTTTCATAATTTCTATGTCTTTTAAAGGAGCTGCAAAGCAAAAAGACTAAACAGAGAGCCAGGTGTTCCTTCTTATGTCAGTGAACCAGTTCACAGGTGCTGCTTGTGCATCACTGTTATGTGCAATTCTTACCCAGGATGCCTGTCAGTGTCTGGAGCAGCTGAAGGGAACCTTGCTGTCGCTGTCAGCTAATGCCAGACGACTCAGTGACAAGGAGCAAGCAGTGAGAACTGTGACAGAGTTAAACGTCAGCTATGAACAGACCATCCATGAGGCAAAGGACAAACAGAACACCTTGGAAATTCTGCTTTCTCTCTGGCAAAAGTAGGACTTTTATGGGAAATATTAAATTTAACATAAATATTAGGATTTTCATACAGTGTAAGGAGAAAAAATGTTTCTAGTTAGTTTTGACATTTATGTTTAACCTAAACAGACAGTAGACCTTTCTGTTTGAGACACCTTTTATTATATTTATTAGGTATGAGAAACAGATAGCAAGCTTTACCTCCTGCCTGGAAAGAAGCGAATCCGCATCCAGGCCTGAAAGTCAGTGCCTATCAGCTGATAAATCCAAGCTACGAACTGAAATTCAGGATCTGCAGGTATCACATAAAAAAATAGTTATTAATCCTGAACATATGGTATTTAAATTAATATTATATATGCATACAAATGACTCTGATTTTTCTTTCAGATCCTGCAGCCTGAAGTCCAGTCTCTTGAGAGGTCTTATGCTGAATTAGTGTCTCAGGCAGCAATGCTGCATCCAACAGCACCAGAGGAAAAAGTCATTCAGCTAAAAGATGAGCTTCAAACTCTGCAGGAAAGACTTCTTGTTCAACGCGAAGTTCTTCCTCAAAGGTATAGTAATATATAAAAATATATTTTCTATTCTCTGAACCAGTTAAAAGCACACACAAGGCTGTCTGACTCGGTGGAGTTACAACATTCATATACATGAACACATGCATTATAAAGACTATACTTAACTCTGCATTAAGACTGAGGGAAAAGTTCTCAATACAATCGCTACTTATTTTTTAGTGCACTATTTGTTTTGTCTTTCAATGTATAATGACCAGCGATTTGTTGAATTATTTAGTTATAGGTAACCGTTTTAGGGAACGCAATCAGGGTTTACTTTGACATCACAGGACAAGTCCTGTCCTTATATGTTTGCATAGATTGTATAAACATATTACAAAAGTGTTTAAATAGTTTTATTAATAGTTCATTTTTATAGCACTAATGAAATATTTGCATAGAACAAAAACAACAAAAAACACTTGGCAGAGGTAGCGTATTGCAAACTTCCGTAACATGCACACTATTTAAAAAAAAGCCAAATCTGGATAATTGTGCTAGAAACATTACACACCGGGTCAATTTAATCACTTTCTTTGAAAGAAGCCAAATCATTAAATGTATTACTGACAGTTAGTATTATTTGTATATTTGTGGGGTCTGATACACACATCGCATCGCCTTCATGAAATAACGTTAAGAAAATCCTTCAGGTATTAAATAAAATGCTCTTGCACTGACTGAAATAAAAAGTTATCACAGAGTCACTTTTTCCATCAGAATCATGGAGCTCCAGAGCCACCTTACACTGGTGGACCAGTTTGACCAGGCACTTCTTAAGTTCTCCCAGTGGAGTGAAAACATGCTCTCAAATTTGCACTCAGTTTCTCAAATCAACATTAACAACCTGCAGTCTTCTTCAACACGTGTAAAGGTAAGAGACAGCAGATTTTTAGCTTGTATATTTACATGACCTCTTTCCTCTTTGACCACTCAGACTCAGGAGGGGAAGTATTTGCTTTTAATGATAAATCCTTTATGCTTGTCTCTGACAGGAGGCCCAGGTTGCTCTGCAGAAGCAGTCCAGTGTGAAGCAGAGCTTGGAACAACAGGTTGAGAAGCTCTGTCAGTTCTGTGAGCCTGCTGATGCTCAGCTCCTGCGTAACAGAGCAGACAGCTGCCTGCAGCCTTACCTTGAGGCTCAGCACTTAGCTGAGCTTCAGTTAGAGTGCCTCGAAAGGTTCGAAACATTTCTGCAAAGCCACAATGTGGCAGCAGGAGTGTTGCGAGGTCTGAGACAAACTGTGGAGAGCGCTGGGAGCTGGGACCGTGGAAGGGTAGAAGAGCTACAGCAAGAGCTAGCCACTATTGTTCCAGACATATGCCAGCTCGAGACTCTTGCCATTAGTCTGGACAGCAGTCTCTGCAAAGGTCATCTCCACATTGGTGCTGATGAGGGTTCTCGTAAGTCATGCCGCATGCTTGCCGATTCACTCAGTGGTGAGTTGGATACAGTGAGGAACCTCCTTGGTTCTAAGCAAAGTGAAGCAGAGGCTCTTGGGGCTCTTTGGACTTCATTTCGACAGAGGAAAGAACAACTACTCAAAGCAGTGGAGGACATTGAGGAAAAAGCGGATCACCAGACTTTTAAAGAGGCCAGTCTTCATACTCTCCAGCTCCGGTAGAGTACACCATATTTTTAGTTAAACAATTAGAAAATGATATAAGTTATTAGCTTTATATTCTAACATTTGCTGCAACACGTTTTTATCTCTTGGTTTGCTAGACTTCGGTTTTTTAATCAGCTGGAGGATGAGCTGCAGTCCCACCAGCATGAAGAACAGTGGCTGAGGGATAAGGGCAACCAGCTGGCCAAGAGAGATGCAGAGTTAGCTGGGGAGGTGTTGAGGGAAATTAGCTTGTTAGAGACAACGTGGGAGGACACCAAGAGACTCATTACAGAGAAGTACAGCACGCCCTATTGAATTTCTTTTGAATAGCCTTTTCTGATATCACACTTATTAAGCGTAAAATTAATACTTTTTGACATGTTTGGATGTTTACTTCTTGCTTTCTATATCAGACAGGAACATTGTAATGTCCTTGCTGAGTTAATGAGAGAATACCAAGTACTGAAAACCTCCATCAGCAGCATCATTGAGAGTGCAGAACCTCTGGTTGAGATAAACTCCGTGTTGAAGGATCATGAGGAAACCAAGCGGTCACTAAGCAAGGTCTGAAAAGAGTTATTGTCTTCTTTTTAGGGTTGCAGCTTATTTCAGTAAACAGTTTGTTACCTGCTGTACATCTTGTTTGACAATACTTACATTCTAAAAAGGTTTTCTTTCACCATTTTGTAGCATGACTCAGTGAGGACAGAGATTGCTGGTAAACAACATGAATTGGATCAGTTTTCTGCCAAAGGAAAGCAGCTGGTGTCTGAACTGAAGAAAATACCTGAGTGTGACAGTGAAACCATAAAACAGGACATGGACACAGTTGTTGATCAGTGGCTTGATGTAAGTTTGATATAAAGAATTCATTGGATAACGTTTCATGAATGTAATGTGTTGCTTATGTTTTGACGGGTATCACTGGAGCAAATCATTGATAAGCAAATCAGCAGCAGGGAAAACTACAAATATGTTCACATCTGCACAACAAATATAAATAACTTTTAGTTACTTAAAGTATATCTGTTTTGATCTTTCTATATTATCTTTTTTTCTATTTATTTCTATAATATTTTCTATATTATATTATATATATATATCTTTCTATAATAGCAGCATGTGACTGGTTTACATGTACACATGCATTTGCAAAGCTCCTCCTCGTAAAGGTTGCAGAAATACCACGTCCACCACAGAGATTCTCAGTCCATATTTTAGGCGACAGCATTACAGAGTATTAAATATGAAAGCTCTGAAAGATGAACAACAGATGGTGATTTTCTGTTTCCAGTTGTCAGAGAAGATAGAAGACAACATTGGGCGACTGAACCAGAGTTTAGGACTGTGGGATGATGTGCGGAAAATAAATGAGGACATTGAGAGCTGGACAAGCAGCTGTGTGATTGAACTAAATGAAAGCCTGAGCAATTTTAACAACAGTCAGAAAGTGTCAGCAAGACTTTCAGTGTTACAGGTAACATTTCTAACATTTTTGGTTGTAGTTTGTTTTACTCATGCTTGGAGGGTTAACCCAAGATATGAATTTAACATGTTAAGTGTGTAAACAACTTGCTTTATCAATCATTTAACAACTATTCTGGCTTAAATCATTCTAATAGAGTTTTGTAACTGGAAGATTTCCAAAAGTTAACAGAAGTCTCAGAGATGATGTAATACATGCTTTTCTCATTTTCTACAACCACAGGCAGAGATACACGACAAGGAACAGAAACTTCATACCCTGCAAAGCAAAATGTCAGAACTAAAGACGTGCAGTCAAAGTCAAGATGTTCCTGCTAAGTTACAGGTCCTTGTAGTGATTATAATCTTACTTCTTGTTTTTATTATTGATTTTTCACATTTTACAGAAACTCAGGCACACAGCCTGCTTAACTACCTATATCTTACTTATATCAGGTGTTGGAGAATGACTTGCAAAAGAAAATCAGCAGTGTTCAGAAGCTACATGAGCAAGCTAGAGGAAGCCTCATAGACTTCTGTTCCCAAAGAAAGCAGCTGGAGGATTACATCTCCCAGATGTCTGCATGGTTAAAAAGTATGGAAGATTCTTTGGTGTCTTCTCCAATGGGATCCGACCCTGAGGACATCTGCAGAGTGAAGGTGCAGACCATAAAATAGCCAGAAATTTTTTAAATCATGTACATAAAATGATATCAACAGTCTGTGAACATAGGTCTCTGGGACTGAGCAGAAATGATGCGGTCACCAGTTTATATGTTTACTGGAAGACCAGGAACACTTGTTCTTAGAAAGGAAAGCGATGACTTCATATGGTTGTAAACTAAGCTGTATTTCTGAACCTGTTTGGTAGGACCTACAAAAAGAGCTTCAAAATCAGCAGGGGAGTATTGATTCAACCAGGGAAAGCCTCAACAACCTGTGTAGAAAATATCCCTCTGAGGAGCTGTCTGGTTTGGGCTCATTCCTCACTGACCTCATCAAAACCTACGAGTCTGTGAACCAACTTTCTGCAAGGATGCTGATCTCTCTGCAGAACTGCCTTCAGCAGCAGTTCAACGGTAAAGCTTTTTATTAATGCATCAATGTATGGAAATCACTTTTATACAGAGTAGTGATTTAAAAAAACATCCATTAAGCCCTGAAAAGAAAAAAAAATGTTTCAGTTAAGCTGTACTCTGTCTAGATTAAGTTTTAGTATTAATTATTTCTGTTTTCTGTGGATCTTTAGACCTAGTCCAGGAGTTTCATCGCTGGCTTTCAGAACAAAGGGAGATAGTGAAAGAATGCTCTGACCGATCAGGAGACACTCAAATTGTGGAACGTAAACTCCAAAAATTGAAGGTAATAATGTCTGCATATATAGAAAATTGATATTTTAACTAATGCTTGGATTTGGATGGGAAGAGAAGTATCTTCAATCATTTGCAAGAGTTGTAAATGCAAAACTAAAGGTGATGCATATTACATGTTAGGGTGCTATGGATCGTGTGGAAGAGGGGGAGGTTCGTCTTACTCAGGTCTGTGAGGAAGGAGGGAAGCTCCTGCTTCATCTTCCAAAAGCCAGTGCAGGGCAGGTCCAGCAGCACCTTTCCTCCATCCAGCAAGACTGGGACAGCTTTGTGGAGCATTGCAGACAGAACCAACAGATTCTGGAGGATAGCGCTTCCCTCATGAAAGGGTAAAAGACTCTCATGAACTAGCTGTGTGACACCCTGTAGATTCACCATTTGTGAAAAGAAAGATTTATAAATCATTTGTAGGTTTGAAGGTCGACTTAAGAAGCTCAGGTGGTGGCTGGAACACATGGAAAACAGGATGACAACAGATCTGCTCGAAGCCAAACAGCACGGCCCCGAAAAAGCTGCGCTTGAGCAAGTTGAGGAATACCAGCAGGAAGTACTCAAAGAAAGGTACTTAATCTGTGTACTAAATGAAAAGGAAAATATGTATTAGAATATTTTTTTATCCTCCTTAAATATTCATGAAAGGGTTCCAAAGACTTGTAAAAAGTGTCAACAATATTTAAACTTACATAATTTACTTGTTTGCATGCAGGGATTCTTTTGAGCGTCTGTGCCAGGAGGGCCAGGCGCTAAATGAGGGTGGGCGAGGTGATGGAAGTGAGACAAGGATTTCAGCTCAGCTGCAGTCACAGCACCAAGCCTTATTGAGGCGTGTGAGGGAGAGGCTGCGCAGCTGCCAAGTCACTTTACAGGAGCAGCAAGCCTTTGAAGAGACGCTGCAGACTACCTGGGGCTGGCTTAATGGCGTGCAAGAGCGCCTGGCTTCACTCAACAGCACGGCTGGCAATAAAGAAACTCTGGAAAAAAGACTAGGCCTTGTACAGGTCAGTTAATGATGACTGGTTTTTGTGGGGCTTTAGTTTGAGTAACATAGAGGAAAATATAGTGGTTTCATAGTTATTTTTTAATGTTTTTCTAAAGGATATTCTGCTGATGAAGGGAGAGGGTGAGGTGAAGCTCAACATGGCAGTGGGAAAAGGAGAACAGGTACTAAAGCACAACAGAATGGAGGGACAGGAGGTAATTTGCTCACAACTCCAGAACCTGAAGGATGCATGGGCTAATATGTTAATGGCTGCTATGAGTTGTCACAGGTAGGAACTTATTGGAGTAAATTGTAGTTTTTTACATTATACCCAATTCTATATCATTTATTAATATTTTGTTGTAATCTGCAGTCGTCTTGAATGGACAGTGGCTCAGTGGTCCAGCTTTCAGGAAAATAAGAACCAACTCCAGCAGTGGATGGAGTCAGTGGAACAAGAGATGGGGATGACTCTGCCTCAGCAACCAGGGCTTAAAGAAAAATATGCTTTGCTTGAGCGACTAAGGGCGGTCCAGGCAGATGTGGACGCTCATGCAACAGCTCTGTCGCGCCTAATGGACAAAGCAGTGGAAATGCATGAGAAAACGGGTGATCAAACATTTGGACCGGAGTCAAGGACAGAGCTTAACGCACACTTTGCTGATATCGCAGCTGTTGTCAAGGTAATTTGAATTCAGACATACAAGGTATGATTTATGTAGGTAAGTTAGGACACGCATAAAAACATTACATGAGTAGATCAAATAAATCTTCAACAGCACAGTCACCAATGAACAGCTCCAAATCAATACAGAATGTTTCCCTTATGAAATGAATGCATTGTGTTGATAGTATAATGTTTTAAAACTGTTGTCTTTCTTTTCTGAAGGGTAAAGTCCAGTCCATGCAAAACATTGTATCAGAGCATGAGCAGTACCTTGATGCTGTGAGAGACTTCAATGACTGGCTCATTTCTGCTAAAGAGGAACTTCAGCGCTGGTCTGACTTGTCAGGAGATTCAGTCAGCATTAAAAGAAAACTTTCTAAAGTACAGGTAAGGAAAATCTAAACGTGCTCCAGAAAAATGTTAATGTGACCTTATGGTATGCCATGGACCTCTCCCACTTCAGCTGGATTAAGGTTGCTGATATGAGGATGAGTTTCTTTTTCTTTTAAACATATTTCCTCTCCAGGAACTGCTTGACTCAAAGCAGCGAGGCAGAGAGAGGCTGAACCGTGTTCAAAGATGTGGGGCAGTGGCAAGGGATCACACTGGCTCAGGGGGTTATGAGGCTTTGGAGCGGGAGGAAGCAGCCCTGTTGTCATCATGGGAGCAGTGGGAACGTGGAGCCATGCAGACACGTGCCAGTCTGGAGACTGCACTCTCACAAATATCCAGCTCAGAACAGGAGTTTAATAGTTTATCGGCACAGCTGGAGCAAGACCTGAAAGACTTCAGCTGTCAGCTGCAGAACTGGCGATCACTGCTGACCCAAGCAGAGGGAAAAAATGATGGAGAGGAGGCTGTGAAAGGCTGGCAGATAGCTAAGGCAGGTCTCATTTAGTTTAGTGGCTGCATTAACCACAGAAACTTCATGAATAAAGCATGTAAAATGTGTTTATTCATGTTTGTGCTTCTAATTATCTTTTGCTTTCTAAACAGGAAACTTTAGAGGAACTTGTCAAAGCTGAGGCGATTTCTGATAGTCTGAAGACTCAACTTAATGATTTGTGCCGATTCTCCAGAGAAATGGGTACACAATCTGACCGAGTTTCTGCTCTTATTAAGGAATACAACAGGTAAGGAAATGTACACATGGTAACTGATAGCCATTGTTTATCAATAAAATCTATTGCTTCATTTAGCCCAGCTTCTATTTTCAGATTCTTTAATACATTTAGGTAAAATTGCAACACTTATTAAATACAATTATATAAACTTGTTTTAATATTTTGCAAGTCTGATTTGTCTGTTTTTTCTTTTAAGCTGTACAGTTTGTTTTTTTACCACTTTTGCTTTTTGATTGGCTTGTTTTACATATTGAATGCAGCAAATATGACATGATAGAAAATTATATAAGAAATCTGTTTCATTCTCACTTGTTCTCAGTCTGAGTCTCCAAGCTTCCAGAGAGTGTCAGAGCAAAGAGAAGCTGCTGGTACAGGGCTTCCGCTCAGCCTTTAGAGCGTTTCAGCAATGGTTGGTCAATGCAAAGATCAATACAGCCAAATGCTTTGATGTCCCTCAAAATGTCAATGAGGCCTCCTCTAGTCTGCAAAGAATTCAGGTGCGTTACTCCTGTCAAACATTATTGGATATTTAGATGCATAAAATGTTGGAACACTGATTCCTTTATTCTACTCATAATAAAGTTTTACTATTTAAAACTTTATGCATGTGTAAGTATTTACTTAATATTGATACAGGGGCATGAATGGAGTTACCACTTGAGCAATGCACTGAGTTTTTTTCACATGCTGGAGTTATAACTTCATTCTTCTCTCATTATTTCAGGAGTTTCTTAGTGACAAAGAGCACAGTCAGTCAAAGCTGAATGCTGTGCTTGTGAATGGAGAGCTTGTCTGTAATATCGCAACTAAAGACAAAACTGATGCAGTTCGGGATAAAATGAACACTGCCAAAGAAGACTGGAAAAACATTATGACTAATCTGCACAACAGAGAGACAAGTCTGCATGTAAGCATTGTAATGTCACAGCAGGGGATTACTTACTTTTATTCAGCAAAACCTACAATGTAATAATGAGCTATTTAGCAATAAAAGATCACATTTCTTTCCTTGTTATTTCAGAACCTTCTTTCTCAGATGAAGGCTTTTGAAGCAAGCGCGGAGCCTCTCCAGGAGTCTTTGAATTCCACAGAGCTGGCTGTCCAGGAGAGCAGCACAAGACTTCATGATCTCACAGCCAAAAAGCTCGAGCTTCACAAGCTACAGGTAATAATGTCCCATGTCCTCCAGGCTGGGAACAAAGCAATCATGTCAGTCAAGTGCAACAACCATTCAGTGCTTGGGTGTGAACCAAACTGCTCCTCCAGCTCATCATTTCAGTTCAGTTACAGAGTTTAGCAATCCTAATCTTAGAAGCACTGCCATGCGCTTTTGCTAAGTGTCAATTCTTTCTACTTATCTTTGCTAACTTACATGTCTGCTTGATGTTTACTATCACATCTTTCATGTAGTTGTCTAAGCTTTTATAGCGTATTGTTTGGCTTGACTGCATGCCATGACCATTAAGCTTTACTACAAGAAATGCTGCCTAAATGTCTCATTCACTGTGATTTTTTCATGTTTTCATCTCTAATATGCTGCTCCTAAGTCTGAATTTAACTATCCTATGTATCTGTGTTAGCTCGCATGCTTCTTTGATAACCTGCTTGTGCTCTTCCAGTCTGTGCTTGAGGAGTTAGCCTCTTACGAGGTTCAGCTGAACAGGCTTAAAGAGAAGGCCCAGCTGTTGTGGGATGAACACTCGGCCGGCAAGGGCTTTGTGCACCGTGTCTCGCAACTCTCTGCTCAGTACCTAGCTTTAACCAACCTGACCAAGGTAAAGTAACACATACAAAACTGCCTATGCACTGGGGCTTTTGTGGGGTTAAAACTGGAGCAGACACAGAGGCACTAGACTGGCTGGAGCTCTTTATAATGTTTCAAAGATCATTTCCAGTGAAGGTACTAATTCATCGTTAAACACTAATTTCTATCTTTTTGTTAATGTGAGTTATAGTAATAACTAACTCTAAATGTCTTGTTAATATATATTAATGAAAGGCATAATGTTTACTGTGGATTTTTCTATCTGAGAAACTATTACATTGATTTTCCTCTTTTAATTTTTTGGTGCTCTATGGCTCAATAGGAGAAGGCTTCCCGGATTGATCGGATTGTCACTGAGCACCAGCTTTTCACCCAAGGGTTAAAGGAGTTGCAGAACTGGGTAGCTGACACCAGCCACATGTTGCAGACTTACTGCGCCCCCACTGCTGACAAAAATGTTCTCGATAGCAGGATGATCAAGCTAGAGGTATTGAAAGGCACGCTCAGTTTTCAAAATAGTATCATTAATACCACTAATAAATGCACATGGGGGGATTGTTGCACCAGGCTTTGCTGACTGCTCGTCAAGAGAAGGAGATCCAACTGAAGATGCTGACCACAAGAGGGGAGTCAGTTCAGAGAAACACCTCAGCTGAAGGAGTACCTGCAGTTCAAAAACAAATACAAGAACTAAAAGACTCATGGGATGCCCTGCTCTCTGCCTGCATTCTTTGCAAAAGGTTTGTTATCTCCCACAGTTAAAGACAGAGTAGATGTTTCCCAAGAGCAAGAGCACCAAGTTACAATCAATTAAATAAATGATTTAATGCAAAAATAAACATGTTTAGTCAATGTGGAATGGACATAAATAAAAAACACACCATCCAACCATTTTAACCAACCTGCTCTAAATAATTCATGATGAAATAAATGTATTTGCCATTGTCCCTCCCTATATAACTTCTTAGGAAAAAGCATTGTGTGTTTCTGTGCTTTGGAGAGAAGTCTGAAAGGAGGGGTTGTGTATTTTCCAAATGTAACTTGCTCAAACCGTTTTTCCAGGATCTCCTGCCCTTCCTTTAACAACATCTAAGCATTTTGACTGCTTTACAGCACAGTTTTCTCATCACCTTTTTTAGCTTCTGTTTATGCATCCTAACTCCTGTTTTGTATATTTTTTCTATAAGCATTGCTGACATACTCATCTTATCTTGAAAAACAGTCAACTGGAGGGGTCACTGTCTCAGTGGACCAGTTACCAAGAGGATGTACGCCAGTTTGTGGCATGGATTGAGCATGTGGAGGAGAGCCTTGATCCCACAGATAAACAGTGCCCAGAGATGAGAGAGAAAACTGCAAATCTGAGCAAAGCAAAGGTGCTGCAGTTTTCTGTGGAGTGTTATTCATATACTAAACATTTAGGCATAATGCTTTTAAATTAAATCAAAATGGGTTTTTTTATAGTTGCTGCATGAAGAAGTGCTCAGTCACAGCATGCTTCTGGACACAATTACTGCAAAAAGCGCTGGAATCACAGAGAACTATGTCACTCAGCTGGAGCTTCAAGAACTTCAGGAGCGTTATAACACCGTCAAAGACAATGCCATGGTAAGAAGTAGCAGAAAGTGCTCATGAAAGCATCGTGAGTTCTGTATTACATTTACACATTAGTAGTATGACCTCTACCACAAAACATCTCCTAATAAGGATTCACATTAAATTACATTCCCAAGAATTACACGTCCTAAGCTTTGCGATATGTGTTGTAATGTCATTTAGTAAATTTCATTGATACTTATTAATGCAGTTTTACCAGACAAAGTTCATTTATAAGAAATTCAGGGAAATAACCTGAGACTTTGTTAACTATACTAAAAATACAAACATATATCCATCCAATGGTTTCAGATATTGAAGGATATCTGAGAATAAATAAATAATGTAAAACTTTGAGACTTCAGCTGATTCAGTATCATCTATGTGCTGGTCCTCAGAGAGCAGTTGGCAAAGCAGAGGAGCTGGTGAAAGCCCATCAGGAATATCAGCAGGGCCTTCGTGCATTTGAAGAGTGGTTGGAACAGGAACAGGAGAAGCTTGGCTGCTACACGCAACTGGAGGGGGATGTTGATATGCTGGAGGAGACTCTCCAAAAGCTGCAGGTCTAAAACATATTGATACTTTGTCTTTATGTTGTCATTGATCATGACATGCCATCATGACACCACCACAAACACTTGCATTCTGTAAGGATTTAGAGCACATTTAACTATTAAGGTATAATTACAGGAACTACAGCTTCATTGCACGGAGGGCCAGGCTTTACTCAACATGCTGCTGGTCAGTCGAGAGCTGGTGATTTCCTGGGGTCTGCCTCAGATAGAGGACAGAGCGTTGGAAACACTTCAGCAGGAGTGGAGGCTCTATCAGGCTCAGCTGGCTGACACCCGTGCTCAGCTCAACAGTGCTTTGGCCAAACTTCGGCAGATGGAGCAGAAGTTCCAGCGTCTCGACAGTTGGCTGAAAGGCATGGAGACGAAAGCACAACTGCGGAGTAATCGACGGTCTGACCGTACCACCAAAGAGGCTCAGCTGCAGATGATAAAGGTTAGCGGATTAGCCACAAAAGTTGTACACTTGTACAACTTGTGCAACCTTTGTGTACTTGTACCCATTGTTGTTGACATCAGTAATCCTACATAATACTTCTATTATTAGAGCTGGCAGGAGGAAGTTCTTGTTTATCAAGAAGAAATGGAAGGCCTCACTCTTTTGGCTCAACAAGTTTTGGATGAGACGCACATCAGCAGCCGCATCAGTATCAGAGCCACTCAGATCACAGCTCGCTACCATGCTCTGCTCCTGCATTTACTGGTGAATCAATGTAGAACATAACTGTATATGCAGCCGTATGTATGCCAGCATTAAAACCGATGCTTACTGCAACCCTGTCAGTGCATAATTGTTTAAAAGAGATACTGTAAATCTATAAGTCTATATTTTGCTGGATTTTTTTTAAGTTAATGTGACTTTGACTACCTTAAGTATTTGTCTTTACCCATAACTTTGCATTTTGTTCTGTTTTTAATATGTAGGACACAATCAAACAACTCCAAGAGGAAGTGTTTTCCATTGAAGAAGCACAAAGTGTCTTCACCACCTTCTCTGACTGGCTCAGCACAGCTCAGAATAACTTCAGTTCTGTGGCTACAAGTGTTGATATAGTTGACCGCTTTGCAATGGAGAGAAAAATGAAGAAATTGGAGGTATGTGGTATAATGCAGTGCTTCATGCCCTGTATGCCAACAGAATGTGGTGTCACTTGTATATTTCTGTCATATGCTCAAAACATTTCAGGCTCTTCAGGGTGACATGGAGCAGGGTCACACTTATCTAAAGACCCTGAGAGAGAAGACGGAGCGAGCCATGGCATTCTTGGAAGAGCCTGAAGCAGACCAGCTAAAGGAAGAAGTAAACACTCGATTCTTTCAACTAGAGGAGTTATTGGCAGCTCTGCGCACAGAGCATAGCTCCCTAGAGAAGTGCATCTCCCTCTCTAAGGATTTTATGGATAAATACAAGGCCCAAGCTCAGTGGGTGATGGAGACCAAAAACCTGTTAGCATCAAGTGTTGAGCCTAAAGCTGAACTTTATCACAAGAAGGCTCAGCTTGCAAAGTACAAGGTAAACTAATGTCTGTAAACTCTTCTTCAGAGTGATAAAACTATTACATTATCTGTTTTTTTTACATCAATACAGACAATCCAGCAAACTGTACAGTCTCACGACTCAGCAGTGAAATCTGTCATTGAGAAAGGAGAGGTGCTACTTGAAGCCATTAATGACCCCACTATCAGTGAAAATATGAAAAAGCTACAGAGTGACTATCAAGACCTGTGTTTAGCAGCCAAGGTATGAAACTAATTCTGCTGGGATGAGGAGCAATAACTAAATATATTATATATTAATGATATATTAAGGATTTTTATTGTATTATGTTCTTTTTGGATTCTTACATATTAATAGTAAAAATATGAGCTTTGTTTTGTGTTCTTTAGACACATGTTCATAACCTTATGGAGTGGGTGAAAGAGCATGAAGACTACAACACTGAATTGCAAGAAGCTGAGAAGTGGCTGCTGTATATGTCCAGTAGACTGGTCACCTCAGACTCCATGCAAACCAGTAGCATGGAGATGGCTACGCAGCAACTTGCACGACACAAGGTAATCAACTCCACCATGTCCCAGATAAAAATAAAGAATTTGCATCAATGTTTATTCTGTTGTAGTCAACACTATCATGCAATATTAGTAATTTGGCATATATAGGACATATATATATATATATATATATATATATATATATATATATATATATATCAAGCACTGTATTAAAGAAATAATAATGTTTGAGGCATTTTGTTACTTATGTAACAATCAGTTTTATTTCTCCTCTCATGTTTGACCCCAGCGACGGACAAAGTGGCCCTGCTGATTGGAAATCTGTCGTACCAGAACCACCCACAGCTCAAAGCTCCCATGGTGGACGTGTATGACCTCACCAATGTCCTCCGGCAGCTCAACTTTAAAGTGGTTTCCCTGCTGGACCTTACAGAATCGGAGATGAGAAACGCTGTTGACGAGTTCCTGCTGCTGCTCCATAAGGGAGTCTACGGTGGGATTTTAGTGGTCTGATGACAGGATTACACACCTCTGAAAGTAAAGCCTGAAATGCTGGCTGGTTTAGCCGTTCAGCACTAAATACAACAGATACATCTCTTGAAACATGAAAGTTGAGACTTTCCGTAATTAATCAAACATATTGATACAAATGTAGTAAATAGCCTGTAGAGGAAGCCGTTAGACTCTCATGTTGTGCAACATGTAGCCAGAATACAACCTTCTCCTTAAATGAAACTCACTGTTCCTCCTTTAGGTCTGCTGTATTATGCGGGTCATGGATATGAGAACTATGGAAACAGTTTCATGGTGCCAGTTGATGCACCAAACCCATATCGGTCAGCCAACTGTTTATGTGTGCAGAGTATCCTAAAACTAATGCAGGAGAAGGAGACGGGCCTTAATGTCTTTCTGCTGGACATGTGCAGGAAGAGGTGAGTGTGTTGTTCAGTTAACTGAGATTAAAATAATACTCTTCCCACAAAGCCCTTTAAACTTTTGTACGTAGGAGTTATGGCTAGGCGATATTTCCCAAAATTCATACCTTAATAGTTTTTTTGTCATCATTCTTTGAAAAAGTCTCTATGTTTGAAAATCCTGAAATATTGTCCAGTCCCGTAGGACTAACTTCTATCACATAAATTAAATTTAACAACAGGAATTCCTCCATTAAACATTTAGTCATGATAGTTTTCTTTGTAACTTGGAGTTTGATTTTTATTAGTTGTGTTAATAATATGGAGAATTTTCGCTTGAATAAATAATGAAAGATTTACGCATTTAGCAGGTTTATCTTTGCTTTTCTAACTGGAGGCTCTACGCAGTTTCAAGGGAGGCTTATTGAATTGAGGTTCAATGAAGACATTAGTTATGAGAAATAAATCTTCTGTTTGTGACTGAAGAGCTTAGATATGACACTCCTGCATGAATAGGACTGTTCTCTCTTTCAGTGGGACAGACCACTGTAGCATAGCAATACATGGTTTTCTGCGCTCACCTGCCAGTGTGTGGATTAGATAAAGCAGCATAATCTCAGAGCTTTACAGGCATAACATAAAACCAAACAAAAAGTTGGTCTGTGCGGCTTCTAACAGTCTTAAATAAAAAATTTTAAAAAGTTGCTCTGGTAAATGAGGGATAAAACGAGAGGAAAAAGGTTTAGATTGAATTTGCACTGTTGTGCTTTATTAAACACGGGCAGATAGAGGTAAAACTGTTGTGCATTTTTTGCTTTAAATTGGTGGAAATGTAATCAACTTTGTCGTTTTTCAGGAATATTCATGACGACAGCACTCCAAATATTGTTCTGAGAGTTACAGCAAACATTGTGTTTGGATATGCTACGTAAGTCTGTAACATGGGTCACATTTAAAACCACTTAATACATTTTTATAGTTGTATAAAATGTTATTTTCTTTGGCTGCTCAGGTGCCAGGATGCTGAGGCCTTTGAGCTGAGCTCCACTGGGTTCACCAATGGTGTGTTTGTCAGGTTTTTAAAGAAGCGGCTGCTGGATGATGAGAAGATCACAGTGGTGCTGGACAGAGTTGCTGAAGGTAAGGCATGGAAATCAATACAATAGTAAAATCGTTCAAGGGAACACAATTTTTTCAAGAGTGTTATTGTCACAAAACACACAAAACAAAAACACTATTTAGCAAAGTTAGTTAGTTTCTATGTGAACTTTGTTACATAATGGAAGAATAAAACCCCTTAAACCCACTTCTTATTAAACATGGAAAGGAGGCAACTCAGAGCAAAAACATTATAGGTTCAACGCCACGGTTTTTCATGTGTTTTGCTTCATATGTAAGGTTGAAACTAGGACAATATTGGGATAAAAAAATACAACTCCACAGATGACTTGAACAACACTTTAAGCTACTCTGCACTCCTGCTATATAGTTGACATTTAACCTGCACTGATCTGACCTCTTTTTGAGATTGTTACAGGTATAATTTTTTCTTTATTTAATTGTTGTTATCATGGTTATTATTTATTGCTTGCTTTATCACTGTCCTCTCCAATCCGACCAGTCGAGGTGGAGTCTTTATACACACTGTTGCCTCATGCGGTCTCGGGATGGGAGATTTGATTGAAGTCAAACTTCGATGCAACCTTTAGGTTTTCCGTGGCTCGGCTATTGATCATGAATTGGCTCAAAAAAGCCTGAACGCTTCAACTCAAAAGTTTGTCCTCCTCCTTAAACCCCATCATTTGGAGTCATGATGGGTGCAAAGCTAATCTATGCAAGATGAAGAATGAAATGAGTTGACATGATGTTGCCAGACCCACTTCCATGTAGCTCCCTTCACAAGGAAGTTTGTTTGAGACAGAAAGTGAAAGGCTGGATAAACCTGTGTTTTTTGTGCTTAGACATGGGTCAGTTTGACGCAACAAAGGGTAAACAAGCTCTGGAGATCCGCAGCAGTCTGTCAGAGAGGAGAGCGCTGACCGATCCTATTCTTCCCGGGGAAAATGCAGATCTTGTTCATGCTCAAAGTCACCAATGGGCTAAAGCTCACGGTAAGCTTATAGCAGTAGCGATGGTCTCTGTTGATCTTTTATGAGTGCTCTGGGAAGTCCCGGCGTGCTTGCTGCAATTCAGCACAGTCCACTCAGATATGTGGACCTCTGTTAGAGCAGATTAGGCATAAAGGTACTGTACATATTGCTCATATGCTGTGAATGCACAGATTCTGACTCACATTCTAGACGTCATTATCCCCTCTTGTTCCTCCATATGTTTTGAATACTTTCCTACAGAAACGTTTGCAAAGTGAAATAACTGTAGATTTTTATCAATCCGTCTGGCAAGTTTGAAACGGTTATAACAAAGATGATGCTCATGACCTATTTTGTTTATAATTATCTGAAATAAATAAGAATCCTCCTGGACTGAATAATCTGCAGTAAACAATATCATGTATTCAGATTATGGAAAATCTGTTCATTACTTTTAAATATTCCTGCCAATTAATGAGTCATCTTTATAAAGTTGCTTCCTGAACACAGTCCCTCTACCACTTTAAATAAAAACAGTGATGATTAATTTACCTGCAATCCTTGTTTCTGTTTGTTTGTCTAGAGCTTCCTGAGAGCATGTGTCTCAACTTTGACTGCGGGGCTCAGATAAAGTTGGGCTTTGCTGCAGAGTTCTCCAATGTGCTCGTCATCTACACTTACATCGTTAAAAAGCCTGATGATATGTCTTTCTGCCAAGCTCACGTCACCGACTTCTCACTCGTAACTATGTTTAGATTCTCATAATCAGCTCAAAGCAGTCGTTCTTTTTTTTTTTTTACAATGTTCTGGTAGGAAAATCTCAACCTCTATGTAATCCTTTTCTTGCTGCAGGACCTTGATGTGGATCCTAAAGAGATGAACAGAGAGACTCCTGAGGAGACTGGGATCTACCTCCTGTCCAGCAGCCTTCCACAGCATTGTCTCTACACCAGACTCAGCTCACTTCAGAAGCTCAGGGTAAAAACTTCAAATGAGCAATTTGGGCTGAAAATGATGTGTTTAGGTCTAATGTTCCAGCAAATACGGTATTTTAGTTCTGTGAAGAAGGCTTATCTATTATTTAATATTAAGGCAGAGTCTGCAGCCATGCTATATCTTTTCATCTGCTAACAATTTTTATTAATAATCATCTCCTTAGTTTAGCATGTTTATGAGGATAAAGTCACAAATTTAGTGCAGTATAAGTCAGATAACCTTTAATCTGCTTACGTTCCTGCAAAATGTAGCCATAGACACACAGTTTGGGGTTCTGGTATCTGTGTTGAAATCATTCCATATCCGTCAACCCTGAATGCAACAGGAGGAGCTGGTCTTCACCGTGTGCCTTCAAGGGACTTTTGGAGCCATGGATGATGATCATCCCATCCACTGGACCAAAAGCATCAACATTGGAAAGCCACTGATTGCCCGACTGGACCTCCATCGTGCCATGCGTAGAAACAGCTGCCTGCAGACCTGCCTCATGCCCCACAGCCCGTCCCACAGCCCCTGTCATAGCCCTGGACCCGAACACCACCTCCACCTCTGTCACGGGTCACATCATGCTCAGGATTATAACCGCCTGTCGCCACAGCACCACTTCATGGATATTTATGAGCATCCTCAGGGTGCAGTGGGGGGTTTTGGCATTTCCTACAATGACCCTCTCAGCCAGTGTGGCTATGAGCCAGCGTATGACTCTAGTGGAGTTTTAGGCTCTCCAGGAAGATGCAGCATCCCCATAGAGGCGAGTGATGACATCAATGAACTGCAAACTGTGTTCATAAACAGCCTGCAGCTTCAGCCACAATAAAACTTAAGAATATGGAGCCATATTCTGCTGCTTTTTATGTATATATTGTAACACATTTTCCTATTTGTTCATTTGTAAGCAGCAAGCTGTACGCTAACATTGTACGTGTAAACTTTGTGCTATAAATACATACAGATTTCTAAAGGATTTCCAGCAAATTGAGAGCTGATGTTTGCTCTACTTCTATTGTTTGAGGATAATGATACATTTATTATTACTGCTTCTTTAATAGGAGCACAAAACTTGAATTGTAAGGCTACAAAATTTTTTTATAAGCTATAGGCCAAGTGTTTGCAAATGATTAAAGGAACATGAGAGAAGTTAGTGGCATCTCGTGGCAAAATTGCAAAAATAAAGTTTGTTTAAAGCATCTTATAAAATGCTGACAGGAATTTTACATCAATTCATTTGTTTTTTTTAAACAACATAAAATTGTTTCACATTCATAAGTTTAAAGCATCAGTGGTTTCAGGGAGTCTCGCGTAGAAACGTAGATGAAATACTGGAGAAATAGACATATATATGTATAAATATATATAAGTATAGTTATATTTATATTAATATATATATTTTTATTTATGTGTAAATGTCCTTAATGGGATAATTCATGATATAACTATATGATTCTTAATTCATGCGCCTAAATTGAGTACTTTTAAACACTGGTTATGGATAAAAAAGTCTGAGAAGTCTTGTTAGTTATTTGAGTAATCCACCTCAGGAAGCCTGACCTTCACCATCTCCTTTAAAACCTCCCTCATCAAAACTTTAGATGACATTATGATCTAATTTTATTAGGACTCGCATAGCCTCTGACTGCTCCTCAGAGAATCACGAGGCTTTGATGGGAAACCACTTCAGTGGCATCAGAAGACTAAAGTTGTTAGCTCCATTTGTATTGTTTATTTCCTGAGTTCACAGGTAAAATAACAGGTCAAGAAGCCGGAGTTTATTAAATATCTGCTGTGTTTAATCAGGAACAATCTACTTTTAAAAACAAACCACAAAAATCTAATTTTACAGATAAAAGTTTTTTATATATAGACAGATAAAAACATAATGTTCAGGACACATTGATAAGTATTAAAATGACCATTTAAAGTCAAAGGACTGAAAAAATATGCGAAAGCAACTAAAACATTGTTACACCTCTTCACTTACAGATGTATTTGTCAAACCATGCAGGTTTAGATTACAACCCATTTGGAGAAGAAACTGGTGACCGGGTTTGATTCCCCTCCATCAGTACTGCATAGTCACCATGCTCTCTCTAACTGATTCTTGTCAAACAAACAGCAAAAAAAAAAAAGAAAAAAAACAAGAAAACCTTGGACATAGAAATGAAAAATAAGATAAACTTTTATTCTCTGAGCTAAAATCACAGTCAGGAAACAAGGATTCATTCATACAACAGAGTCAGATATTTATTTCTGTTTGGTTAAAACTGAATAAACATTATGCGGCAGGCCCACAATAAAAGCAACACAATATGTCAAAGTAACTTATAACTTATCTGAGCATCTAAGTTTTTTATGTACTTAAAGTTTCAGTTTTAGCTATTTATGTCTTCATTCACATAAAGCTATGAGAGCAAAACAGAGCAGTGGAGAGTAACAGCTATTTTCCCAGGGTTTTATGTTTCCAGCTCCGTACTGTTTTAACACATTCACCCTTCTATAACCTTAGTCCATGTCCCAACAGGACAAACACAGAGAGGGTGTGTGTATCTTACAGGTTACCGCTGTGTTTCATAAAGACCAAAGTAAATGTTCTCCTTGGAAATTGTATTGTTTTTGCTTTGTATCCATTTCTCCATTAGGATCCTTCTCATTCTTCATCTGCAAGTGAAACACGCCACAAAGAGCAGTCAGGGGTGTTTTAATCGCGGGGGAAATAACTGGGACACTGTCCCTGGTTCTGTCAGTTTTCCCCTTGCTTGTGTAATCAATTACTTTAGAAGGCAAAAATGGAAGTGCCTTAGGTGTAATTATTAGCACATAGTTAAAAAGTAAATGCATTTCTCTAAAAAGCTTCAAATATATCAATCTGGGTGTATCTGGTTAGCTATGTTGTATTTTATGTTTTATACTTTAACATAAATGCTGTTTGATGATGACCCCCAAAGAAGACTAACACACTAGTTATGTGTGAACAATAGTAAAGTTATTCTCCATGAATAGATTAAGTTCTCCTGAATCTTTGACCAACTGTGTGTTTCCTCTGTTAAACTAGCTGGTAAAATTGTTTATAAGTAACTTTTATGCGTAGATTCTAAAATGACCTGGTCAGACCCAAACCTTTTCAAGGATCTCTGGAGAGATGACCTTATGAGCACTAAGCCTGTCTTTAAATCATACCCAATGTCCATCCTGACTGTGTTTCTAAATTATTTGTTTTTTTTTTATTTAAAAAAAACTACCAAAAATTTTACATGCATTGTATGTGTTAATGTAAAAAGAAAATAGAATAAATCTAGTTAATAATATTACAGAATAAACACTTATGGTTAACTGATGCCGTCCTGGCATCTTCTTAGCTCCAACTCTGCTTCATCAAACCACAGAAATAGAATTTAAAAGCTTTTATCCTGCTCTGAATACAACAAGAAAAGAATTAGCAGAATCAGAGAATTGAAATTATTTTTATTGTTAACTTAATTATTTGTTTCTGCTCAAATAAACTTTTTTTTTCATTATTTCTGGTGGGTTTGTGAGGGGCATCAGAATAGTATTTTATCTAATTGACTTTTTTCCACAAGGCAGACTGACTCCCACTCCTTGTTTTCATAAAAAGAGGCAGATCGTGTGACTTCAGGCTGCCAGGTCCTCTCATGTAACACAAGAGAGATTTGTGCAAAAAGTTGCACAGTATCAGCTGAAGAGTACACGACACGGTAGGGGACAAGTGTGACTGTTTTCTCAACGTGCAGCAACACTTCACAGGAAGAAAAACTGACATCTGCATTTGCATGCACAATCCTGCAGAATCGGACACAGTGAACACAGCCTCAAGGTACGAAGGCTGTCTGGTTGAATAATGGATGGAATCAGTCAGCCACCCACAGGCTGCAGGGTGACATCATGGCTGCGTCACTGTGCAGCTGAGGGAGGAGGAGGAGGAGGAGGAGGAGGAGGAGGGTGGGGTGGTAAGACGATGCAGCAGGCAGAGACACAGTGTGAGAACCTGCTCACAGAGAGGACACAAGGATAACAACCATGGCAGCCCCCTGGAAGCAGCTACTTTTACAGATTCTCCAGATTCTTCTCTTCTGCAGAAACAGCAACACAAGTAAATGAAATTTGGGTTTAATTTTGGCTGTTTTATGTGGTTGTGTTAAGCTGCTTTTCTTTCTTTTTTTTTTCACTAAATGTTCCTTTAACCTTGTGAGGGCCAGAGGGAGCATTTCCACACATCACACACAATGTCCTTTTATTTTAAACCATTTAAATATCAGACAAAAATGTTTCTTTGTTTTTTAAAGAAAAAAACATCCTTTTAAATAATGTTTTTTACTTCAAAATGTATACGCATAATAATATCCACAAGTTAATAGATATTGTAACATTTTAAATAAACCTTTTTGTCCTTTTATTT
>JBAMIG010000012.1:5279004-5289115 GCA_037177335.1 Kiunga ballochi
AAATGTATACGCATAATAATATCCACAAGTTAATAGATATTGTAACATTTTAAATAAACCTTTTTGTCCTTTTATTTTATCCAGTCTTTGGCTGATTCATTTTGTGTGCATTTACACTAAGCATATTTAGTTCCTTTGCTGTCTCTTTCTTAATAATCTAAAAAATAGTCCACACATAAATAAGGTCTCCAATTTTATCTTGTTTAACAACATCAGCTCATAAGCTTTGCTTCATTTAAAAAGCAGATGTCATATTACACCATGTCATTAATTATTTAAGAAAAACTGAGACTAAAATTTTAATGCAGAAGCAGTGAGTGTAAAACTAAGTAGACCCAGAATTAAAGAAAGGAAGTAGCAGCTTCTAATCAAATGCTGTTAAATGATTGATGATCAGCAGGTGTGTTTGTGTGTTTCTGCATGAAAGCAGATGTTTGCAGTGTTTCCTGGTCTGCAGCATTCAGTACAATAGCAAGTAGAAAACCGTTGTAATCTGAGTTGTTACAGCTAGAAGGGTTATACGACCTTTCTGAACAGTTTGCAACTCAGCAGTGAGAAAGGGTAACTAATGGGAAGGAGTTATCGTTTTCATCTGAGCGGTAGCTAGTGGGAGAGTGATAATAAAACAGTAGGACTATAATGCTATGAACTGCAGGTAGCAGGGCTGTAGCCAGGGTTTCAGAAATACAGAGGTCCACTAACCACTATGGCCCTCACACCTCAAGACCAAAATAAATAGTTTATAGCTTCACACAAACCATTTCCCGTCTCTTCTCTGCATTTATTCTGCTCTCTTCTTTCTTCTGAACATCATGTGTCCTCCCACATTTCTCCTAACAATCAGTTTTAACAGCATTTAAAATGTTTTACACCTTTCTTAGATTGTCTTTATCTGGAATAACAAAGAACACCTCTGTGAGGCCATCCCACATTTTTAACAGCGCGCACACACACACACACACACACACACACACACATGGCTACCTATTTTCTATAATGTTTTTCTTCTAAAGCTAACATTGGCTGCTTTGTTCTCAGCGCTGTGAATATTATTAACTAATCATGTTTTTTTTATTGTAGCACTAACTAACCATAATCATCATAATCCATTTTCTCACTCTGTACCTGGATAGGAAGTTTGTGGTCTCTCCACACATCAAGCTGTGTGTAACTTCTGTTTGTGTGGAGCAAAATGCTTCCACACATGACAGAACGGTGAATGAACTGTAACGATAAGTTTAGCCTGATTCCTTTTATACTACAAAGACAAGCAGAAGAGGAAGTAATTCTTACCTATTTCTAAAAGTTCAGTTACTCAGCAATCAATATGTCAGTGAATCTGCACATCACAACTTCTCGGACTCAAAAGTCTTAAGTAATCTTATTACATACACAGTGGAAAATACTAGAAAAATCCAGTCATCTGCATCCTGAATGGTAGCCATGGCCTTAGCAGTTAGCATGTTTAATGTTGAAGTCTATTACAGTAAATCAGGAAAAGATAAAAACAATAAATGACTTTTTTTCCTCAAAGATAAAAGAGAATTATTATATTTGCAAGGAGCAGAATATGTTTGTGTATAACACAAACAAACCACCACAAATACATCATGTAGTGATGAAGGGATAATGAGTCAGCGTTGTTTTGCAGTTACTGGACTGAGACATTAATCCAGCGATGAACTCTTCTGTATACTAACATATTCTACTGCAGCGGTGTCCACATGTTCTTACAAATCCTTATCCAGCTGACTCATTGTGCAGATATTTATAATATTTATGCCGTTAGAATCAGGTCAGAGTCAGGTGTGTTGAAGCAGGAATATTGTCAACCTGGAGGACAATGACCCTCAAGTGCCGAGTTTGGACATCCCTGTTCTGGAGCATTGTATAAGTCTATGTTTATTACCATCACTTGGTTCAACACTGCTGATGAAAAATGTCGTTTTCTGGTTAATTTGAAGTGTGTTAGACTCCAAGCAAAATAAATTTGATGTCTCATTTTACCCACGAGTTTTTAATATAAACAGGTTTTTAAATCTGCCAGAGTGATGGGAATGGTGGGCTAATGAGACCACTCAAGCCGATAGCAAGGAAGAAAAACAGGCTTAATGAGTGAAGTATCTTCATTAGTTTGTGTTTCTGGAATTCTGCAAATCTGCAGAAGCTAATGGCTCTCTACCTGCATACTGACTGGTATCAGTCCAGCAGCTGTAAATACAACTTTTAAGGTAATATGTTGGTGGTTGTCTCCATCTTCCAAGAGTTATTTGCCTTCCACTTGCAGAGAAATCTCCAAGTTTACCAGACACGTAGCTTGATGGCTTATTTTTTTAACATACAAGTATCGACACATTGGTGTGAGTAGACTCTGACAACCTAAAAATAAATTTATACAAAACCACAAGCTACAAACAAAGTTCTCATTTTGTGTTGCTATTTTTTCCTGAACATGCTATTTCTTTTAAAGGTGCTGCTAACAGCTGTTATATTACTGACTTTATTCCTCTTACTAACAGAGACCCCAGGCCCAACTCCTCCACCACTGGTTCCTATCACTCCTCTGCTGACAGAAATAAGAAGTGCTGTTCTGAAGGGTGATTATTTTCTTTTTTTATATATATATTTCATTAATCACCATGCTATTTCTGATGCATCAACATTGTTTTAGAGTGACTCACATTGTAAAATAAAGGTGAAAACAGAATCTCAAAAAGCTGTAGCTGTTTATTCCCAGAATATAAAATGTTTAAACAGAGCAATTTAATTGAAAATACTAAAATACTCAAAAAAATACTCAAAGCACAGACCTCCACAAAGCTTATTATTACTGTCTCACAATGATAGAAAAGCGAACGCATATTAGTCGTAAAACTGCAATTACAAAACTTTATTAATGTAATGAAGGACGAGCACAGCAGCAGCACTTTACTGTCGCTTTGTGATGACATCACGCGTGACTGAAAATAGTTCTATGTCGCAATAATAAATAATCCTTTAAAACTTTCCTGTATGATGATCTGGATTTAATCTTTTTTTTTTTTTTTTTGTCCTATTTCAACATTTAAATCTGAAAATTGGTCCATAACTTTGTGAGTTATCTTCTTCATAGACAGTCAAACCGAATCACATTACCCGACAGAGGTAAAAAGAAGCATTCAGAAAGGCAAGGTCTCTCAGAGCAATCAGGCTAAATGCTTCTAACACTGCCGATAGAAAAATTACTAAAACTTTATGTGAATGATATCAGGAACAAATTCAGAGAATCGGAAATATTAGTTTTATGAATCTTAGAATTAAATGAGTTTAGTTTTTAATTAAAGCATCTTTTTGTGTGTGTGTTGTTTTGGAACTGGGGTTGTGGAAATGTCTGGTGAAAATTGATACAATATGAGAGAACAGAACTGGACTTGATGAGCGATCACAATTAAATAAAAATGAAATTGAATTGATTTAGTTTGAAAACCTCTGATGTTCTGCACAGGTCAAAGCCTCTCTGAGAAAATTGAATTGCACAATCGTGTGAATCTGACACTGGACTGTACCTGGACTGGAAACCAGAACAAACCACCAAACATAACTGGTTACTGGACCAAAGACGGACAGGAAATTCAGGACAGCAGTGTCATAGTGGAGCTTGAGAATGAGCAATATAACCTGAAACAAGCGTAAGTACTTTAAGTGCATATTAAAGTAAAGTATACAAACTTTACATGCAAATTTACTTTATTGAATTATGCTTGTTTACAAATCTTTTACACAGTCCAATGTCTTAAAACTGGCAGCCCAACTCTGCAGTTTAAATAACAACAAAACAGGCATAATTCATAAGAAAAAAAACTTTAATTAAATGTAACATAATTGAATGTAACATGTTTATCTGAAACACTTGATCCTTTGTTGTTCCCTTTACAGGTTTGGTATTATCAGCGAGGAAAACCTTGGAACTTACTCTTGCCTGTTTGGAAATGAAGCAAAAATAGATTTTATTATAACAGGTATTGATCTTAAATCTATTGATGAGTTATTTCTGCAAATATTTCTAATTTAGCTGAAGCGTTTGGTTCACTACCAGCATCATTAACTTTGCTCTTTTCCTTCAGTTCCACAGATTAGCGAGTTGCGGGATAAGCCAATAGTCAGCTATGTGGGGGATTCTGTGGTGATGACATGTAAAATGGATGAAAAGAAGCCAAAGCCTCCCACCTGGAACTGGTATAAACACAATGGGACCACTAAGGTGAGCTGACGTGATAGATAATTTTTAAATCAAGCTTTCAAAGCTTGAAATTGTTATGTTATTTACTCTTAAAAACCTATTTTAGCATGGTTGGGATAGATGTATCCATAAAGTAGGTTAAAATGATCCCATTTTAAATGAATCTTGGTCTTTGACAGATGTTGACGCTTGGGGCTGTTGGCAGCTGTCTAAGATGGCTTGTGTTACCTCATTGTAAGATCTAGTCAGAGCTAAATCTCATAAGACCTTACAACTGCCCAGTGAGGTGTCATTTTGATATATTTTCCATATTTCCAGTGAGCCTATATGTCAAAGCTGTATACTACAGGTTTATTCTTTAAAAACTTCTCATGTTGTCTTTTAAAAACTCACCCACTGCTGATATTCTCATCAGCTTTGGACTTGTCCACGATAAGTAATGTTTTGGGGGGGGATTTCTCTATGCAGGAGGAGATCTTTGCTGCTGCAGCGCCTCAGCGCTATGAGATCCACAACGATGGCAGTAAGACAAAGCTGCAGGTGAAGAACTTGACCCAAGCTGATTCTGGAAAGTACTACTGTGGTGCTGTGTACACAATCGGCATCTCGATGAGCCACGTGGAGCTGAAGGTCAGTCCTGGCTGAGTAGATCTCATCTTTCTCAAGATTATAGTGTCAATTATGTGACAAACAGGAAGCCAATGTAGAAATCTGAGGATTGGAGTTATATGATCCACTTTCTTGGTCTTGGTTTGCATTTTGGACTTACTGTCTGCTGGACTTTTTAGGAAGACCTGTGAAGACAGTTTTAAAGTAGTCAAGTCTGGTAAAGATAAATGCATGAACCCGTTTATATAAATCCAGCTTAGACATCAATCCTTCAAGTGAAAGCAGGTCAGGTCCGTGTCTACAACTCCCAGATTTGTATGTAAACTTTTTTGCATTAATTGATGCTGTATTGATGGATCTGATTACTTCTTACAGGTAATCTCCTTCCTGGAACCTCTGAAGCCCTTCTTAAGCATCCTGGTTGAAGTTGTCATCCTGGTCACTGCCATTCTGCTCTACGAGAGAAATCACGCCAAGAAAAACAAAGCAGAAGGTGCTGAAACTTGTGTCTCGTGTCTTTCCGTATAGAGGCATATCATTTGTGTTTTTATGCCACTTTCTGCATTTTTTCCTCAGAAAATGGAGTGAGCACTGATCAGATGAATACAGTGTGAGTACTAAGGGAGTATCTTTATAGGTGTACTTTTATTTATGTATTTATATATATTATATATGTATTGGCACTTTTATATGATGGATGAATTCTTTCTTCCTTTCATCAGGCCGCAGGAAGAAGATAATGGACTAGAAGCAAGTTCTTCAATGAGACAGCGTAAAACATGAAGACTGTGAACACCTCTTGCTAACATAGTCTGAATGAAAGCTTTAAAGCAATATCTGAATAAATCTTTTGGGAATTTATCATTTCTTAGAATATTGACACCCAACATCGAGCAATGATGGCTTTAACATATTCCTTCACCAGGTGCAGTTGTCTTGTTGTACTTATTGAGTTGTCACAGTGCTGAAAAAAGCAAAACATTTTGTTCCAACACTTCCTGTGGGGAAACTGAAATTGTGGTTAACCCTCACATTATGTTGCCTGCTGCTTCAAACCGGAAGTGTGTTCTCCTCTGAGTCACTCTCACTGTGGAGATGTGGTTTGTGAACACCGCTTCATTCACTTAGCATTCAAAGGCTGTTTTGTCACTTTTCAGTTTCTCCTTGTGGTAGATCGTGTCTAACATGTCGTATTTACATTAACACAAGCCGTGTATTAAGATATAGCCCACTATGATATGTATATGTGTCTCTGTACTTCATATTTGTGTTGGAAAATAATACTATATAAATTAAGTGACCTTCACTGTATATGCAAGCAGATAAAAATACATGGATGAATAAAACTGCACATCATCAGAGCTCAGAGATAAATCTGCAGTAAGATAAGTGCGTGTGTCTGAAATCCTTTGATTCTGCATAAATACAACCAGTGAATAAGCCACAAAACCCTGAAAGACAACAGTAGAAGTTTAATGGGTTATTTTGTAATAAACTGTGGCTCTTCCGAACAAGTGAAGCTGGATTAGCAGAGTTTGGTGCACATGATGCGACTCAGGCTTATTGTGGTTACAGTTAACACACATGCAGCGGCTGTATGATCCATTGCTGGTGTGCATTCCTGCATTGACTCAGTCGTGTGGAGTTAAGATGACTTTTCATTGACTCAACCAATATGAAGCTGAAATCTTACAAATGAGCATCATGAAGACCAGATGTAAGTAAAGGGAATCAACAGTTACTGTTTAATAGGGGAAAATAATCCAGAAAATGATTCCCTCTATGTAATCATTCACGGCCTCTGTACCGAACAGAGGTGTGGCTAAAGTACATATTCAGAATTTTTTACTTAAATTATTTTAATCCATCATCTTAAACTTCTTTCACACTCTGGAAACTAACATTCAAGGCCTTTTCTCACACGTCGTAATGCAAGTTACGGTCGATTCATGAGGAACTGAACCAGCAGCCTGATGACGGCGTCGTTCAGACCCACCACTTCTCCATCCTGCACGCTCTCATACAGTCGCAGGCTCTCTGTGCCCCACAGGAGGTTTTTTCTGGGGTTGTTGGCGTCGGTTTCCACAGAAAGAGTAACCGTGTTGAGCTGGTAGCAGAAGAAGGAGAAGAAGTGGCCGTCTGTGATCACCGCCTGCGAGACGAAGGGTCTGGACACGTCCTCATGGTTCCAGAAACCTGCAGAAAGAAAGGAAGGTGTGACCAGGAGGACAGCTGCTACTTCTTTCTGCTGACCCGAATGTGGAAAAATGTTGACGATGAAACCGGGATGTCTTAACAGCTGTACTCCTGATATTTAGTGCAAAATACATAATAAAATCAGCTCTCCTTTGTTAATCACTCACCCTGGTACATGGCCTGAGCTCCAGTCCAGGCAAAAAGGCTGGCAAGCGCATTCGCTCGAAGGAAGACCTCCACCTGGTCAGACTGCTGCAGGTGGGCCATGCGGTCTCTGTGGTACCGGTCGGGCACCATGTGAAACTGGGTATGACCATAGCAGGCTGGATCTGGTAGCTTTGCACCTGTTAAAGAGACCATGACCGTATAGTTAAAATGAATATTACCCCACTTCTTGCTTCAACTACTTTAAAGAAGTTAAACTTTAATAATGAATGTAAAAATACAAAGATATAATCAGCATACTGATACTGGTACCACAAATTACCATGAAACAATCTGAACATCTGGTTTCCACTTTCACTAAGGGAAATGCTTGTTGTGCATCGTTACATATTTTCTCCTTTGCTGACCAAAAAGTAAACATAATTTAATAGAAGTAAAATTAATTACTAAAGGAACATAAGGCGTTCAAAGGACTAATAAACTAGTAGCTGTTTGCAGATGTAGCATCCAACTACAACATAAAGAAATAAATAGAGGATTAGCTGCACTCTGGTGACCTCTACTGACAAACTATTTCAACTTTCTGATATTACATCCAGTACATGTTACGCTCATGTTTACTCCCCAGGATATCTGCAAAAAGATGTCTAATTTACTGTATGACTAAAAAAAGATTAATGTGTGTTACCTGTGAAGATTTTGTTGTCATACTGTCTTCTGAACAGCGGCATCAGGTTTGGAGCATGCTTGATCTCTGGGACTTCAGTTGAATAGGAAGCCTCCAGGTTGGTAAACTTGGAGACATTACAATGACAGGATTTGCAAACAAATATCCACCCCACATGTCAGAAATCTCACAAAAGAATTAACTGAATAAAATGAAAGATGACATCTTGTCTGACTGACATTTAATGTTGTTGTTTTAAGCTCTCTGGTGGAAGGATGCCGTTTACCTGAGGCAGCTGCTGAGTTGTCCTGATCTGGTTGTGTGGACGATCATCAATTTGGAACCTGAATGGCTCCAGATGGCCTTTACGGTGCCCTTTAGGGATGATTCTTTGTCCTCTTCTCCAATAAAAGTTAACCTGTGGACTTACGTCTAAAAGAGAAAACAAACAGCAGAAACAATAAATGGCAACATCAGATGGTTCTGAGCTGTTGTGTGGTACTGAAAGGCATTATTGGATGGAAAATCGCATTGTTTAACTTTACAAACTGCTGCTTATGTTTAATAACTACTCATTTTGAAGTCTTTTTCCTTATTTTGTCACAGATCAACTTGGGAATAAGCCGTAGAAGATAGATGGATGAAAATTAACCTTAGTGCATTTCCACCAATTTGACAAGTAACTTGGCGTAAAAATTGTCATTTGAATTAAAATAGTTTATTTTTAAGTACGGTGTCATTTCAGTTTAAGAATTGATTCTACTCTGATAGTGATACTTTTATATTGTCATCACTCATCATCCATACCCAGACTGCAGAAACGGAGCAGTGGATTGTACTTGGCCACACTGTGAGTAAGCTCAGCCACCAGGTTTCTCAAAAAAGGTCCGACCAAAGCATCCTGGCGTCTAAACATAAAAGATCTGCGTGTCTTCTTCAGATGCCAGTGTTCGTGTAAAATCACACGGGTCAACAAAGCGCGAATGTCCGCGAACGCATCATCGTCTAACTCGAGTGAAACCGCTTGCTCCCCGGATGACCGCGAGCCTTCCACCTCTGCAGGTTTTTCCTGACCAAGACTGAATTTATCGGGCAGACCAGGAATATACGCAGTCTTTGTAAAGTGCTGGTACCATGTGTCTGCGTTCCTTGCGAAAGTCTGAGGATAGAGCACAAATTTCTTCCGCTGGATGCGGGTGATGAGGGACACCTTCTCTTGCAATGGAGAGGCACATATCTTCTTAACATGCTCCTCGATCTGTCGCAGTCGTGCAGACTTGCTTTTAGCCGTAAGAGAGGCAACTATGGGGGGATAAGCAGGCTCCTTAACAGCGGCATCGGTGTGGACAAGCTTTTGATTTCTGAGTGGAATCAAGTTTTTAGGGAACAGCAAGGGCAGCCGTGTGCGGGCCGCCATGTTTCCCTGTGACTTAAATATTTACTTCCGTTTTAGTAATAGGTACCTGTCCCTACCAACAGCGCTCCCTATCATGAATTATCCTAACGAATTACAAAGTAATTTGCCAACGCTTTTATTCGTAGATTTAATAAATAATAACCAGTGTAAGCTATTTCAAATGAACACATTTCATGGCTTTTTTATGAAGACTAAAATAGTTGGCATTTTGTTAGCATGGGAGAACGCTGCTGCTCTTGAAGCGAGCCCTGGTGACGTAATCAATGAGTCCTTTGGATGCACTCAAAAAACATCGAAATTTGTATACTCAAAACATAAACGGGCAACCACAAGTTTAACAGCATATATATGTACTTTATTTGGTATATAAATTCAATATATTATGGACTCAAGTTATTACCAATAAAAATAAAGAGCTTGCACGTGGTATAAGCAAATGTGCGTTTTCTACTTTTGACCTACAGTCAACGGGTTTTCCGAAAGTATTAGATATCACGAAGGGGTTTTAACGCAACATTACTCTGCTACGTTATAGTTTAGTTGCACAGTTTTGAGCTCATGGCGAAGCATGTCTAACCGAAACCCAGAAAATCCCAGCAACCTTTAATAGCTCACCATGTCTATTCGCTGCATTTTGCGAGCACAGTTCGTCGGGACCAGAGTGGCTCAGTTAAGCCACCTGCACCATGTTTTTCGAACCGAGGTATCGTCCCTAAAAATAAAGCGTGCACTCATTCTTATATTTTTTTTGTCTCTTACTGCTGGTGAGCATTTTCACAACCCCTGTCCTGCCAGCTCTGGTGGTGCCTGTGGGAAACCTGCAGGGTGTCACCACCAC
>JBAMIG010000012.1:5314384-5324714 GCA_037177335.1 Kiunga ballochi
ATGGATGGATGGATGGATAAATAAATTAGTGATGAAAAAACTAAAAATAATCTTGCTGTTATTTGCAGCAGAATGTGATGTCTTGTTATTTCTCTGTGGACATCTAGACTGTCCCTATTTGTATCTATAATATATTTATGTAAAGATATATGACATAAATAAATATATACTGTATATATTTGAACTAATTTACAGGAGACTTGCATGGACAGCTGGAGGACCTGCTGCTGATTTTCTATAAGGTTAGATTCAAAACATCTAAGTTTTTATTTACTTTCTATATTTAGACTGAACTTATTTTAATTTAATTTGATGGTTTAATAACTGTTTATGTAGCAGTAATAACATGCATCGAGTAAAACCTGTCATTTGTTTGCATTTATACCATAGCGTTTCCCTTTAACTGAGCTTGCTTGTGATGTTGTTGACCTGTCAGAATGGCATGCCGTCTCCTGAGAAGCCATATGTATTTAATGGAGACTTTGTTGATCGAGGGAAAGACTCCATTGAGATCCTCCTCATCCTGTTTTCATTCGTGCTTGTTTATCCATGTGACGTCTACCTCAACAGAGGAAACCACGAGGACCATATTATCAATTTGAGGTAAAAGCAAAAGTGTCAACAAGCTCATCTGGTACATCTAAACTCACGTGCTTTGCTGATTCTCACAGATATGGCTTCACTAAGGAGGTGTTGACAAAGTACAAGGTAGGTTTCTGCAAACATGCTGAGAAAATTAACATATATATGTTACATCCACCACCACGTTTACAGGAAGGCTTCACAAAACCTACTTTCCTCCCCTCACAATACCGGTCACTCCTCCTGGCAGCTAAACGGATTTGAGGTCATTAAACCAGATCACTACAGGACATCTGGCTCCTGACGAGTCAGTGAGGGCAAGCATGCTTACAGACCTGCAAAGAAATACTCAGGTTTCCAGAATCTTTCATAGCATGCTTGTATCTGAGATTTCATCAAAATCCTGCAAAAAGCAGCATTATTATTTGACATTGTCAAACTGGGATTAGAGGCAGGAGACAGGAGTCAGTTCACAACAATTATTATATGCATTCTTATTCTGACACATAAATATTTAATCAAATATTTCAGAAAACACAGGATTCAATTTAATTCAACTTATTTGTATAGCGCCACTTCATGACAATGTCATCTCAGGGCGCTTCACCGACATTGATTTAAACATCTCTTATAAGACTATTCAGTAAATACACAAGAGATGTTGCTCTACAGTTGTTCAGACAGTCATGAAAAAATCCACATACTGTGACAAAAGGACCATGTGGGAATTCCCATACACCTGTTCCTTTCTGTATACCTGTTTACTTGTCCCGTAAACCTGTTTATCTGTCCCATAAACCTGTCTACCTGTCCCATTCTGTCCAACTGTTTACCTGTCCCAAAAACCTGTCTACCTGTCCCATTCTGTCCAACTGTTTACCTGTCCCAAAAACCTGTCTACCTGTCCCATTCTGTCCAGCTGTTTACCTGTCCCATAAATCTATCTACCTGTCCCATTCTGTCCAACTGTTTACCAACTGTTTACCTGTCCCAAAAACCTGTCTACCTGTCCTATTCTGTCCAACTGTTTACCTGTCCCATAAACCTGTCTACCTGTTCCATTCTGTCTAACTGTTTACCTGCTTCATACACCTGTCTACCTGTCCCATTCTGTCTAACTGTTTACCTGCTTCATACACCTGTCTACCTGTCCCATACATCTGTCTTTCAAATGTAGGTAACACAGCAGAAACATCAAATGCACACTAAATGAAAACAGAAATATTCTCTTCAGATTTTATTTTCCTCTTTATGTTTAGATTCACGGTAAACGGATACTAAAACTGCTGCAGAAAATTTTCAGCTGGTTGCCATTGGCAACAGTCATTGACCAGAAGGTGCTGGTGCTGCATGGAGGCATCTCTGATACTACTGACCTCAGCCTCCTGGCCAGATTAAACAGACACAGCGTGAGGAAACATTACACAAACTGACGATGCTGTTTTTATTATTCTATAGTTTTTAATCTATCTTCTCCTCCGTTATCCCAACAGTATGTGTCAGCACTCAGGCCTCCAAAGAAGAAGAACCAGATCTCAGCGCCGACGTCCATTGACATGGATGATGAAGTCTGGAGCACGAACAAGCTCTACGTCCGCCGGGCTTCCCTCACCCATCCGAAACCTTTTGGAACCCGGGACTGCTTCCACAACCGCTCGCTGCAGGACTTCTCTGGACGCATCAAAGTGATGGATGAGGAGCGTGGGAGTCCCAGCAGGACACAATCCCAGTTTCATCCAAACGTCGGCAAATCTGAGAAGGAAACTTTGTCTTTATCCAATGAATCTGTCAGCAGTGATGGTGCCGATGAGGAATGGAGGCAGGTGAGGGAGCTGCATTACAATGACAAACCTTCTATCGATGATTCATCTACTACAAAAAATACATAAGTGACATAAGTAGGGTGCACAGTCATTCTCACTTCACTTCTATAAGATGGTGAACAAAACAGTATTTTAGAAAAATCCGTTATGCATTCCAGTATTAATAGGTTTAAGGACTATTTATTATGTGTGTTTTGCTTTTACTTTTAAGAAACTTTTACCTTTCTTTTCTAATTGTCTTATTTATTGATGCATTTCCTTGTATATTAATTGAAATGCATCTTATTTGTATTCTTTAATAAGAGATTCTTTAAGGAGTATGTCAGATTTTGTTAGTCAGCAGAGTCCTTCCCTTACCCTGATGTCAATTACGTACAAATTATCTTCACACTGATTCCTTTTTTTATGCTACACTTCAGTCAAATCTCCCACTGATTCAGGTAACCTAAACAATGTTACTACAAATTACTATAATGTTCCTGCAATTTTTCAAACAACTCATGTTTTATATATACAAAGCTAATTAGTGTATTAGCTCTGGTATGCATGTGCTTAAGTCACTTTTAGATTAAATTTTTTATAGTTGGGTTTAAAATGTTAATTTAATCTGTTTTATGAAACTGGTAAACAGTGCAGCTGTGTTTGGCAAATGTGCCTTATCAGCATTGAAAGCAGATATGAAATTATGCTCGATGTCCAGGTTGGAAGTGAGCTTTTTCTATGTGAGTGATGACGTATTTGCTGGCTTGGCCCCGCTCCATCTTGGATACTTACGCAGGTTTTGTGTTTCCCTCAGGAGTTGTGACCTTTGCAAATCAGCCTTGCTTCAGACTCAACCTGCTAAACTCTGTAACCATCACAGGTTGTGTCTTTAAAATCTGTAATCCACTGCATCACTAATCTCTCCACCGAGACTTCCATCTGCTTTCAGACTGGCCAGTCCCGCTTTAAGCACAGGCTGGAAAATGTGTTACAGGCATGTCTAAAGCAAAGCAGAATGCTTTTTTTTGTGGCATTTTAAGAGCACAGGTAGCAAATCCAGGTGCCATAAAGTAAAAAAGCTGCCATGGTTTCTGATCTACCTGTAAAACAGATGTTTTCACTACCTGGCAGATGAACTGTGCTCAATGAAGAGACATTTAAAAGGTGAACTGGATCTTCCTGTTAAAAAAAATAACTGCATTGTATAAAAATGTTCAGTATTTGATCATTTTATCTGAGTTGGTTGTAGTTTACTTACATGCTTTAAAAAATCAGTGATATATAGTTTGCCAGTAGCATTAGACTTCCAAGGAGTCCCCACTACAAGTGATAATTATGTTATATAAAAAAAAGTATAGTCACAACATTAGATAGTTAATTTTTAAAGAAAATGAAGAAAATTATTTATAAAATTGTGTGACATCTCATTTATTGAGTAATAATTTGGTTTTATCTTTCCGAGAAGCTTTGTTTGTATTAAAAACATTTTTAAAAAACATGATAATTTAATTTAATTTAATTTAATTTAATTTAATTTAATTTAATTTATCCATCCATCCAGTCCATCTTGAGCAGAAGCCCGAGCCACGTCATCTGGCTCCTCACAATGTGGAGGAGCAGCGGTTCTCCCGGATGGCCAAGGTTCTCACCCTATCTGTAAGGGAGACACCAGCCACCATGTGGAGGAAACTCAGCCGCCTGCACTCAGGATCTCATTCGTTTGGTCCTGACCCACAGACCATGAGGTTAGGGACATAGAGTGACCAGTACAATGAGAGCTTCATCTTCCGGCTCAGCTCCTTTTTCACCACAACAGGCGTCTACATTACTATAGACATCGCATCGATCTGCCTGTTGACCTCACGCTCCAGGACCAAGCTCTGACACTGGCTGTACAGGGACTGAACAGCTGGAACAAAGGGGTCTGGTACCCCATCCTGTTGGAGCACCAAATCAATTTTATTTTAAAATAACTTTTGATTGATGTGTGGTTCTTTGGTGCTACCAGATCCTGGATCTACTCTGGAGTGACCCAATGTCACAGAACGGGTGCATACCCAACGAAGTGCGGGGCGGGGGGTGCTACTGGGGCCCCGACATCACCGAGGACTTCCTGAACCGACACAACCTGCAGCTCATCATCCGCTCCCACGAGTGCAAACAGGAAGGTTACGAGTTCTGCCACAACCGGAAGGTGAAGTTCAGCACAGAAATGGAAGTACTGATGGATCTGCTTTTATGAGTCATTCTGAACATTTGTTCTGGTATGTTTCTTTCAGGTTCTCACACTGTTCTCTGCCTCTAATTACTACGATGTGGGGAGCAACAGGGGGGCCTATGTGAAGTTGGGCCCAGACCTTGTGCCTTATTTGATTCAGTACCAGGCCAGCAGTATGACCAGAGAACTCACTGCAAGACAAAGGTACATAAGCCAAGCAGAACCTATTAGTTTTAAACCACGTGATCCATTTCACTTCATTTTTTACCATCAGTTTATGTGCAAAATAAAAAAAAACTGGCAACAAAAGGTTGATTTGTCAGGAGTTTAAAAATGTGTTCATGAAAGAAGAAAGTTTGAAAAAAAATATAATTATTTCCCAAAATACCAAACTGGACATATTCGCTTTTACTGTTATTATGCAACAACCTTTCTATCACCTAACAGTTATCAGATTCAGCACAACGGTTCGTCAATAAAGACAAAAATTTAACAAATTCAGCAGCTAAACATCTTTTTTTTTTAAATCATGATCAAATATTTTATATCCATTTATTTTTAAGGCTTTTTATTCCATTTCACAGGGGAAGCGAGAGCCTATCACAGCAATTAGCAGGCGAGTAGCCAAAAGCCTAACCTCCAGGTCCAAACCAAACCCTTCCCTTCTTACTGAGATCAAGTCAAACATCACTTTAAAATGAAAAGTTGATGCTTCATTTTCATGTTTCATTTGCTTTTTTTGCTTTGAAAGTAAACTATTCTGCTAAACGATGTGTGAATAGTTTAACTTTTAGTGTTTCTGCCCAGATAATTTTGAGCTTTCTGAGTTCAACATGTCTAAATCATCTTCTAAAGTTGAGTGAATGAAAAAGAGGAGGATAGTAGGGATGATTGCTTTGCTCCTAGCTTTGCTCTACAGTGTATTAAACTATGTTCTGCCTGTTTTATTATCTTCACAGTGTTGGGCGAACGGAGCGCTCTGCTCTGAAAGTCCTGCGAGAGCAGCTGTTTGCGCACAAGTCCGACCTCATCTGTGCCTTCAAAGCGTTTGACAGCAAAAACACAGGTGAGAATAGCGTGACTCATGGAGCAACTTGGTCCACAGCAGATCAGGTGTTTCCCTGTGAGAGCGCTATTGTGCGATTCTCTTTATCCCCGTTGTTCCCATAGGACAGTGTGTGGCCGGGAAGAAATATGAGCAGAAACTTTTGAGTCTTGTTTGTGACATTATAATAACCCATTCAGGATAATGTGGGTGGTGCAGCACAGGACTCAGAGTTTCACAGAAACTTCAAATGAAGCCTTTTCAGTGAGTTCACATCATTCAGACAGAACAGCTGTGTGAGTCAGGGAGACATGCATCACATGCAAACATTTATATAATAATAGCTACAGATGAAAATGATATAAGAATAACACAATAAAACAGAACAATTTGAAAGTTAAACAGAATGGAGCCACAGACCCTGCAGAGAGCAACATGCTGTCGTGATAACAATAAACTTTGTCCCTCTGTCAGGGTTGGTGTCTCTGAGCGACTGGGCCACTGCATTGGAGAGTGTTATGCACCTCAATCTGCCCTGGAGGACGCTTCGTTGTCAGCTTGTCTCCTGCAAGACCAGCGAGACCATTGACTACCATGAGTGGTTCAACGAGCTCGCCATCAAGGAGCCGAACGCAGATGTATGGATGCATTAACGTTGCCTAAAGTGGACTGACACAGATTAAGGAAACATTAGTGTTTCATGACAGTTTGAACACATGAATAGATGAAGCTGCAGCTTTAACGATTTAAAAGAAAAACAAAAAAATGTTGGTTTAATTTGACAAAAGAAGCTGTTTTTGTTGCACATGAAAGTCACATAACAGGTAGAAAGCAGATGAGATCAGCATGACTTACGCTAAATGTTCAGCATCTCAGACAGGAATCAGGCTGCTGATTGTAGAATATATTTACTTTAGGGTTGATGATTGGGTCTCTGTAGTGTTTGCATTTCATCACATCACTTGTGTGTAAATGGTTTTCTTCCTTCCTTTCTCTCCATCTGTGTTTCCATCCTGCAGCACATTGACCAGGGTCTGCTGGAAACATTGTACCGCCATCGCTCCACTTTGGAGACCATCTTCAGGATTGTAGACACGGACAACTCGGGTAAAAACCTGCTGACTGGGTTTCTTTGCATTTTTTTTCTGGGAAACACAAGTTTCTCCCTCAAGCCATTTAGCTTCCCTGTGATTTGTGTCGCATGCAGATGGAGAGAAATGATGAGCACGAGATCTCACTGCATTAAATCTCAACAGAAATTTGGCCTTTTGCACCAAACATATGGTATCAGGACTGTTTTGTGTTTAAATGACGTCTCTTGAGCTCAGCCACTGGTAATCCACCTGCAGCGTGTGAAAGAGACCTCAGCACGTTACAGCCTTTTGAATCCAGATAAGGATTAACCCACTGATCTACTGGTCCTTCCCCCGCTCTAGCTCAAACACACCCACACACTGACACACTTTTATCTTTATCTCTACTCCCTGTTTTATTTATTTATTTTTAATAAATAATTTCAACCCCTCTGAATGTCTTAACCTCCAGCTTCTCTTTCCTCCTCAGGTTTCATCACCATGGAGGACTTCCGGCAAACCTGGAAGCTGCTCAGCGTCTACCTAAAGATGGAGATCACGGACGAGGCCATCTCTGACCTGGCTGTCACTATCGACAGCAACCACGATGGCAGCATTGACATTGATGAGTTTATGGAGGCTTTCCGGCTCACAGACAAGAAGAGCCGACTGGAGCGAGGACGCAGCATGTTTATGGGCACAGGCACTGACCTCACAAAGCTGGAGGGAGATCCTAACATATGAGAGGCTAAAAAGACTGAAAAGAGTCCTCAGCAGGCAGGCAGACAGCAGAGATTGGAGTGGGAAGTTGTGGCCAATGCAAGCGGCTTGAATGACGCACATGAAGATGCAGGATGCTGAGCAACAGCTGTGTGGATCACGGGGGATTAGCGAGAGGTCAGAGATCAAAATCTCTGACTGTGAGGTTTGCATCACGTTGCAAAGCAGTGTTAATTAGAAGAAATGAGAGATGGTCTCCTTTGTTTTGTTAGATTTGTCATAAAACTAAACAAATACAGAAGAAAAGGATCATATTTGGACTGAATTAGTATTAGAAACAGTAATGGATCATTTATCCTCATTATTTCAGTTACTGTATGTATGGAAAAACTTTTTAAATGAAGTGGTGATAACTTCTATCCTCATCCTGAACAAAACAAACAAAAGCTAATAAAAAAAACAACAAATGTTCAGAAATGCATCCTGGGTAGCAGTGCAGACTTTAATGCTTCAAACACACAGAAGAAAATGTCTCAAATTCCATTTTAAAAGATCAGTATTACATTTATCAAGTAAATATTATAATAGCATTCATACTAAAATGAAGTGAAAGAGTTTACTAATTCTCACAATATCAGTTTTTTATCTGGTGAAACGTTTACAAATGCTTCCATGATGTGAGGCAACCTGCAGTTAATCGCTTTCTTTCATACTTAAATATGATCTAATAACATCTTTAAAAGGAAAATATAACAGCTTTTAACCAGGCTGCTTGCATTGTGATGGATATGATAATCATAACAAGTCTAACAGTAAAAACAATGAGGAAGGCAGAAACTGTGACAAAGTAAAGTCATATTCTAAGGGCTGCTTGGTTTTAATAACTACATTATTGGCATTATTATATCTAATATAAGGGGAATTGGGTTTTATTGCAAATATTAACTAATATTGTAAAAGAAGTAAAGGTAAAATATAACAGATTCAAAGTTAAATTATTTAGTTAATTCAAAGGTTTGTTAAGAAAATTTTGGAAAATCTCTTTGCCACATCTCAGAAGACAGAAACTAACTTATGTAACATCAAATTAAAAACAAATCCTTTATATTCACACAAACTGCAGGTCTCCATGTTGCAGCTGTTCATAGGGGTCAAACCAGACCCTTACTGGGAGTAAGTGTGAGGCGGTGATGCTGCTTGGTTTCATTGAATCCCACACAAGTTTAATTCATTTCACTTCAAAACTTCCTGCAAAACTTTTATATCAAATTCTGTTACTATTTCCATAAAATCAAACATTAATAACTATTCAAAACTTTCACATGTTGAGTTTGACATGAACCAGTAAGGTCCAGTAAAAGCACCGGTAACCAGTAAAAATATCACACTAATTTAGCCTGTTAAAAAAAACCTTTTAAAGCCTTAAATCATGCACATTTATCAGCATAAAGACAGAGAAGTTATTGTTTGGACTGGGAGCTTTTTGCAGATCTCCATCTCAGATCCTTCTATGACCAGAATGTTACTCCGTTCACTGTTAATCTTTAATCAGATTATAACATCTGTGCAACTTCACTCCTAAAGACATAATAATTACAAACAAATACAAATGTTTCTTAATGTTACTGCTGCTGGTGCCTAAAGCAATCAGAACATTTGAATTGAAATGTTGTTTGCATGGATGATGGTTTGCATCTATGCCGCTTGCCAATGATTCATAGAGGTTATTTCTTGTCTTAGTCACAAATCGCTCTGGATGTTTTTTATGTCTGTCAAAAAAGCTGCTTTGATGTTGGAGCCAGTTTTTACTTTGAGGGTTTTTAAGCAGTATGTAAATATTTGTAATGAAAAAGCCATGAAAACAGCTGGAAGCAGCATCCTTGCTCTGTACTGAGACAGATGAAACTCCTAAAATATGAATGCAGTGTGAATGGGAACTTCATGGTTGGATTTGCTTGAACACATTGAACTTGTGGGGATACATCTGAGTTACATCTAAGAAGCATTATTTTTTGTCTGATGATAAATGGTCTAAACTTTAAAAAGTGAGAACAAATGAAATTCTTTTGTTTTTTTTAACTAATATTTCCCATGTGTCTCTGCTGAGATAGCTTTACAGTTATATTATGTATAAAATGTGGTATTAATGAAAAACAGATGTTTTTATTTAAAAAGAAAAAGCACAACTTGTTCCATTTTATGTTGAGAAGTTGAAGAAAAATCTGGTTGATGCCTTATTTTAACACCCTAATTATAGTTTTCATGCTAACGTGTCAGTAGCTCATTTACTGAAGCAGTGAGTTTAAATGCATTGCTGCTCTCAGATTCAACATGGCATATTAAAAACATCCTTACTGATCAGGTAGCAGCACTTCTTTCATTTTATGTTTTGCTTTTGACTCAAAAACATGAACTTCACAGATTTCTCACAATTATTTTGATAAAAATTCCAACTGAACCACATGATTTGCATCCAGATCAAATGACATGTTTTAGAAAAGTCACAGTTCCTGAATTTTCTGTTAAAAGTGTCAAAAGTACAGAAAGTGATCCAGAGCAGCAGAGATGAGCACAGTTGGGGTACAGTGGTCACTTTGGTTAAATGGCAGGACTAGTCTGTACAAGAGCAACACTTTTAAATTATATAGCAACAATAAGGCATTTTATAAATATGCCACAAAGTCTGTTTAGGTAAAAAATCATTTTGCTGAAGTAGAAACAGTGTGTGTGGTGTGTGTGTTTATGTGTCCGTAAAATATGTTCATGTGGGATGTGTAAATTTACGGCCATAAAAAATTATGGAAAAAGAAGTGTGTGTGTGTGTGTGTGTGTGTGTGGGTCGGTGGTGGATGATCATGTTTTAATGGAAACCCCTTTGCATTTTCCA
>JBAMIG010000012.1:5337405-5355936 GCA_037177335.1 Kiunga ballochi
CTCAAATTAAAGTGACTAAAACCACTAAAAGCTCTTAAGACTAAAGTTTTTTCTTCTAAATTATTTCGTTTTGCATGTTTTGCATGCAAAGGTTTTGCAGAAATTTCCTGATAAATAAAAAAAAACAGTTATAAAAGGATTACATTTGTTGCACTGACAATAAAGTCCAGGGTTGCAGTAGCATATCTTTGGATGTTATTGCAGCACCTTCATCTGTCACAAAGCATGGAGATTGCCTTATCAGAGCAATCCCACTCCACTCAGAGTGCCAATAAAATACTTCCAATAACCTTCACACACACTCAGCACAGTTAATCATTGAACCGTTATTGAGTAAAATCTGGCAAGCTCAAACAACAGTGATGTAAGACACCAGAAAAGGGACGAGGTGACTGATAGAGTTTTTGGGAGGGGGTTGTAAAGAGGGGGAACTGTGTCATGCTGCTGGTCGGTGATCAAAAGGATGTGATGGGAAACTGGGTCAGGCTCTGCGCTCGTACCTTCTCTGCAAACGCTGACTTTGAGCACCCCGGTGCCGAGACACTCTCCTGCTGGCACACAAAAGCCAGCATTGGTGGGATTGTCTTTGGGGTTCATGAGAACGTCACTGGGGGGTGCAAAGCGGTAAGCCTGGATCCCTTTCACCTCAACATCCTCCACATAAGCGAGGTGAATGGACCTACGGGCAGAGAGGGGAAAAGTGCATTAGACTGGAAGGAAACGTCCGTCTCATTGGTAAATTCTTAATGCAGCGATGACTAAAACATTACAAACAAAACATGCAGTAAAATGATTCCTGAGGCTCTTTCTGGTATGCACCATATGAACTTTTCCCTCATGTCATCACTTCTCTGCCAGCTTTCTCATTTCTTAATCAGGGCGTGTGAGCACCATAAAACCCTCACTGGACGCTCCTGTCCTCACCCTCTCTGGATGCTTTGACTGCAAACAAATTAGTAGCTGTATAAGCACGAGTGCATACATACCTGCAGAGATCAGCAGCAAAGATGTACAGCAGCTCGTTCCGGTTGATCAGCGGGTGAAAGACGGCACCGTCCGTTCCATTAATCATGTTGCTCTGTTCAGAAGACCACCACGACATTTCCCTGTCGATCCAAAGGAAACGTAACGAACGTTAAGAGTTAGAAGAAGCAGATTGTTTTGATGAATGAAATGAAAAAGAAAAACCATTTAGCTAAATGTTCCAACACAAAGTAAATGCTGCTTAGCTGAAATGTTTCTTCTGTGCTCATCTTAGATGCATCTTGTGATGCTTTTATGGGATTAAAATCCCTCGACTACATTATTTAACTGCACATTAAAAAGGTTTTGAGACAATCTTCCCCTACACTGGCTGTAGCAACAACATCTGACGTGCGTTCATTGAACTAGTTTCCCACTGATCTGAATTCTACTCGCATTCAAAGTGCATTTTGAGTAACTTCAGGTAGCCAAACAATTCTTTTTGCAATCTATCTTTAACTAAAGCCAGAGGGCAAAGGACTCTGGACTTCTGGATGCAGGTTGAGTAAACTTGAATATCACTGAAGGGAAGTGGGAGCAATGTGCTGACTAAAGTGTTTCCCATTGTACAGGAAGGTGAGAGGAAGGGGTTGAAAAGTTTGCTGCACATGAGCCTTTACCTCAGACCATTCCACGTGTCGATCTTTCCATAATCCAAGTAGTTCTGCTCACCGGTGTGAAACACAAACTCGCCTTCGTGGGTGCCATTTTTCTGTGGGAAAGCAAGATGAGGCAAGAGGTTCAGACAAGGTTACCGTGACAACCATCCAGGAAATACTGGTGTGAGAATCATCTGTAAAAACAGCTTTGCATGTGTTGCAACATCTTCGTGTTCTTGTGTAAATAAAATTTAGAAAAAAGGTCACAATTACTTTTACTAACAATCATTTAAGAGATATTGATTCATAATCTATAAAACTTTATAAGAATTATTTGCACAGTTTAAGGCTTTTGGATAAATTCAGAGCATTTAGAGCATCAAGTGAAGCAACTCTAACAGAAACAATAAGTCACTTTTCTGGTTCATCAGCTGATTAATTGATGGCCCAACAGTCACATGTGTTAAACCATGTCTCTGTCACCGCTTGCAGAATCCACAGATGGCGCTCCATTTACAGGAAGCGGAAACATCCTCCATCAGCATTTGTGCAATCACACTTCTCTTGTACATGACGTTATAACAAATGTCTCTAGTCATTTTCGTAACCACAAACAAAGTGTTTTTGTGCAGCGAAGGAAGTTAAAAAAAAAAAAACCTTCAGGCACAGTTTACCTTCCACATCAGCCCAAAATATTCATCCACGTCAGGCTTCATGGAGTGGATCTTTGAGAGTAGAGGGTCTTTGAAGCCCCACAAAATTTCATGAACAGTGCGAGTCATGAAGATCTCGATGCCCAGGGAGCTCATATACAGGGACACAAAAGACCGCATGAAGAAGGAGTAAGAGTTCAACTCGTTCATCACCGCCTGAAACAGAAAAAAAAGATGATCGGGTCAAAAAAAAAAAAAAAAGTGAGAAAATTCCCATCAAAGCATCTGATGTTTGTTATGTTTACATGTTTAACACATGAAGCTGTCACAACATCACAAAAAGAGACAATGGTTTGGTGGAGTGATGTGGAATAATAGCAAGGAAATAAAAACACAATTGTTCTTTTCTGAACTGTGCGGCTCAGTGACATGGCCTCACCACAAACGGGATGTTAACGGTCCTGATGATGTCAACCTCTGGGTCACCAGCGGACTTCTCCGGCACAAAAACAAACGTTTTGGGGTTCAGGGCGTAAATCTTGGTGCCATTTTCCAGAAAAGTTACATTTTCTCGTGGCCTGTATTCTCTGTTGTGAACAAAACGTTTCCATTTAGTACAGATGTCTCTTCATGCAAAACAACTGCATTACAGCACATGGCTTTCCCTAGATACAGCTTTTATAGACTCCTTTCCAATTGGTAAACACTTCTTTCCTTTCTCATTTCCTTTATTTCACAGAGATCAAGTGTACCTGTAAGTATAGGGGCCGATCTGCTGAACTGATGCCTTCCCACCTGCCAAGAACTCCTCTGGATTTGTCACATTGAAGAAGTAATACTCCATGTACACAGGTGGAGGTGGATTTTTCCATGACTCAAAGACTTGGCTCTTCTCTGTCAAAGTAATTTCCTGCCAAGCAAAGAAGAAAAGACACATTCAGATTCATAACAAAAGTGTAGTGGAATCGTTTTTCAGGGAAACATCAAAGCTTTCTATTACTGTAGGAGTGCAGGTGAGTGTAAGCATGGCACTGTTCAGCCAAAGCTGGAGCCAGGCCAAGCACTTACAACCCTGGAGAAATGCAGTGAAAAGTCCTTCAAAGCTGCAGCAAATCTAAGCAATGAAAAAAAAACAGCAGCACAGTCTCTGACTTCAGCAAGTCTGGGCAAGATAGACCAGTCAGCCCACACAACTCAGCAGTGTGTTGCAATGATGGAATAAAAATGCTATTTGCTGCATTAGAAACGTGAAGGGTGTACGGTGTGTTTTGCTTTGTGCAGCCAAAGACAAGTAGATGACGTATAAAAGTGCTTTTGCAGAGGTTTAGTCTGATTGTGGGGAAAACATGGCTGAAAATTAAAGCCAGCAGTAAATGATCTTGCTCAACATAAACATGGCTGCCACGTGTAAACAAACTAATGTTTAACTCGGTGACTCAGCTCTTAATGGGTGTATCAACAAGAAAAACGTCAACGGGATGAGAACATTAGCTTATTTTTAAATTTTTTTTTTTACTTGAGATGACTGAAAATGTCCCACATCCCCTCGTGCCTTCTTCCTTCACGAGCACTTTTACTGGCAGCATGTAGCTTAAGGTGTGGATGGAGCTTCCTGTTTGTTTCAGAGCAATTTACTGCCTTACTTTGGGTCTTTTACAGATGTCTGTTAAATGTCAGAGATCTGAGAAAATATTGCTTAAGGAAGGAGAGATATGATGACTAAACAGGAGGTGGAACATAAGCCTGAGGTTAAAAAAAGGCCAATATGGGAGTAAATTAAACTATTTTTGTAAAATTTAAAACCTAGCTGCAATCACAAAATAATAAACTACAAATAGTGATTTATTTGATTAACTTAATTATAAACTGTGAAGGTAAAGCAAAGTGAAAAAAGGTCATTAAATGTCTTTTTTCCTCCTAATGAAACCAAAAAACATTGCTTTTACATGCAGAGAGGAGAAAAGCACCAAGTTATAACAGATAATCATTTAACAAACCACTGCAGCTTTGAAATGTTTCTTTAGAGCAGTTTTTTCACCATTTCTTAAAATCTCTAAAACATTTAAAAAGACTGAATAATCAGTTTGGCATCACAGCTTTGTCACCGTTTCTCCAGAAGACTCCCACATGCTTAACAAAAAAAGAGTTGGAGGTATTTAAGCAGCTCGATTCTCTCGAGCCTGAAGGACTCAGCTTTTTAATTAAAAACAGAAATCAGGAGGAGGGTATGACCATCACTCAAACGGGAACAAATTACACAATTTTTAAAGCCACGAACATCAAGTCACTTAAAACAAACAAAACAACAAATACACACTTTTGTCCTGATTGCAGTCTGCGCTTGCCAACCTTGAAAAGAAGCCTTGCTCAAAGTTAAATTAACAGAATTTATCTCAGTAAAACCTTGATCAATCAAACACAAAATGTCAAAGTTGTGTCCTTAAGAGACTAAATGAAACATTCATGTATCTGTCTTTAGACAAATGGTTTATAAACACAAGAAAATGATCCCCTAATTTACTTAAAGCATACAGAATAATACAGCACTGTTGCAGTGAAAATCCTCCTCTTCCAAACACACCTGCAAGGAGTGGCATGAGTGGGTGTTTCCTCTGTTTCTCTCTTTACAGTTTTGTCATTTGAGCCAAACAGCTTAAGATAAGCCTGGAACAACAGCGAGTCTGCTCCCAGGCCAAAGAAAAAAAAAATCATGCCCAGAGGCCAAGAAATCTGTGAAATTCCTCACATGACTTTTTCATTACTTCCCGCTACACAGGGTATGTGTCTGAAGCAACTTCGCTGCACCGTCCACACAGAATGATGAATTCTGCATCTGATTATTTCAATTTTTGGAGTCAGTTCAGCACGCCTGGACCAGCCTAATTCAGTGGGAAGACTGTGGCAAAAGAGGATTATCTATGCTGTCATTTCGTGTAATCTCTTGCTGCATCAGAGTCAGATCCCCCGTTGATGAACTTTGACTAAACTCTTTTAATTTGGGTCTCCTGGAACGCTGCTGCAAATCCCGAAGAGAAAAAAGTAGAACTAAAGTTAACCCCCACCGTGACAAGTGAGGTAGCCGTTTGTGGGCTCACAAACACTCAAACTGCTCCTGCCTTTTCCCTTTAACAGTTTCGACAGTGAGCGGAAGCTAAATGTTTTGGATCAGCGGTAATGAGCTGCACAGAGACTCCAGACTGGTCCGAAAACAGGAATGTTAGGCATTTAAAAAAAAGGGCAAAGAGCAGAGAGTGGGTTTGCAGGATGCAAGCCATGCAGCTGCCAAATGACCCCTCACTGCTACTCCTCTGCATGTCCTAAAACTTTAACAAGCAAGCATTTAGGAGAAACTGCTAAAACATTTGTCTTTGGGGAGTCACTACAGGGTCTCTTCAATATATTAGAGCACATTTAGCAGCTGAATTCTTGATTTTCAGAAAAGATGAACACATGGAAAGGATCCATCACCAGCAGGACTCCAGCCAACCTACTCAAACCCCCTTTCCCCCAGACCGGTATACCTCCCTCTCCTAGTATTAGTAGTAGTTTCTACTACTACTATTGGTTACACTTTTCTGAATAGCAAACTATTAAGCTTGCATCTACAGAAATGTGTCACCAGGTCATGTGCACAGCACTGGGCAGGTTATCAAAATCCCAAAGCATTTGCCAGAAAGATTTAGTGCATTTCTTCTTCTTTTCTTTTTAAAAAAACAAAAACTAAGTTAATTCTATGAAGGTTGCTAAAATAAAATCCAAGCTTAATATCAGAACAGTTGTGTTAAAATAGACCTTTAAAGCACGAGGTAAGGTCACCTCAGAGCCACATAATCCCAAATCCCCCCCTTAGTGAGGAAACTGCAGGGGTTTTCACCTGCAAAGAAACGTTTATTAAGGCTTGGTGTCAGATGTAAAACAAACACGCGGATTGATAATTAGTCTTGAACAAAAGCTGCAGGGGCTCGTGGACTGGACTTTCACGCCACACAACCCGGATCATGCGGTTTCCTGAAGGGGGTCGATGTAGATTCATCCCACAGCACTGGAAATGCACATTGATGTAAAGTAAAGCACACAGCCAAATTAAAATCCAATCATTTTTCATGCTTTCCTGATGATTTGGTGACACTGCGCGTGACAAGCTGAATGCGCATCGATTGGTCACTGCAGATTAAGCACTTCAACATTTCAAACACCTCAAGTGTGACAGTGGGGGTGCATGCCCTCAAATAAAACATGTTATGGTTAAAGTGGCCTACCTTTTTTAACCGGCTGTGGATCATTGTTTGAAAGACTTGAGCCACGACCAGAGCGATCCCCACAATCAGGAGGTGAGCGCTGACGATGCCGGTGGCGTAAATGGCACAGGATCTCCTAGTCATGATGCCGGGATGGTAGTACTGGCTTCACAGATTAACAGCAAAAAAAGACTTCACCGAAGTCGATAATAACTTTAAAAAATGCAGAACTGAATGAAAAAGCGAGGCTGGGATCCGTGATCTCCAGAGCAGCTGAGGTTTAAACTTCACTCTTCACCGGTCTGGCGCGGCTGCTCCCGGTGAGGCTGGAAGATGTTGGCACTTTGTATCGAGCAGGGAAAATATGAAGCAGTAAACCTGGCACTTAAAGAGAAGAAGGAGTGAGCTGCTCGGAGGCGGAGGTGAAATGAAACAGCAGCTCTCAGCACATCGGGGTGTAGAAGAAGGGCAGTCCACCTCCTCCTCTTCCTCTTCGCATAATGAACCCGGCCAGGCGAAACGCGTCGTTTTGGGAGGCTGCATGGGCGGTGGGTGTGTGCAAAGAGAAAGAAACAACGGTGTTTGTGAAATTTTTTACATGTTTATGTCACCATTTAAAACGTACAGAAAATAATTACACCAATTTATAAATAAATTCCATTTTTTTAAATATAAAAATTCATATTTTGTCGCTTTTTAATGGCCTACATTTTCCGTTCATCATCAGGTTAAGCTTATTTATTCAGTCAATCTGACTTGGACTGGTTTTATGGTATTTTATTGTTATTGTATATTGTTAGTATATAATGCAGCGAACCTCCAGTCTTATGAATGAAAAAGCAAAGGGTGCATGGCCACATGATGGTATTACAACATCTGGCGACTTTCTCAGTGAGGTTACTGGAGACAAGTTATCGCTCAAAAAAAGAGTCACCTTTACATTCAAACCCAGTCCTCTTGTTTTATTACAGGCGCAGAAAATGTGCAGACAGCGGGGTTCTGCTACTTTTATACGGAAACCGCTATCTCGCCATACTATGACTCCTTAAATCTGCAGCGCGCGCACATGAATAATATACCATTTAAGCAACCAACGACCGTTGACGTGAGTCCTTTGTCCGACCAGCAGGCGTTCTGATTGGCTGTTGCCCTCACGGACCACCGTCTTGAGACCACCCTCTCTGATAGCTGATTGGTCCGATGGTGGCGAGTGCGATGTTGAATTTCATCGACTGATTTCAGGGCGGGGCTGTTTTAAAGGGAGAACCGGATGATGTGTTCCTCTCTCCGCTGTCACAGGACTTTTAGGGGATTCTGTGGCGCTTTACACGGTGTTTATGAGAAGAAACCGAAAGAATATCATTAGTTTTAGGGTCAACATTGTAGTCATAATCATAATCAGTCATAATCAGTCGTCAAATATTAAGAAATAACTTTCTTTAGAGAAAATGCAATGTTGCGGAAAAAACTATTTAAAACAAAACTATATATAGCTATAACCTTTAGCAAAGGTTTCAGATGCAAAATGGAAAGGTGTTATACGTTTTATATAAATGAAAGCAAGACAAACAAACAACAACAATTTTTCTTACAAAGGCTGCATGAAGTGCATCACTTCAATGAAATGGTAGGCCTACACACTGTTTGAAATTGTACTTTCAGCTTCACTCACACAGCCCTTTAAATAGGATGTTGCAACAAAATTTGATTATAAGATCATCATCTAACTGAAATGGCTTCAGAAATGAGACTGTTCTTACAATTTTCTCTATCAATATCACAAGTTTTCTCCACCAATTGTGGCAGATCCTGAGTTTAGTCTTTCTGAAAGGAGAAATTAGAGTCAGCACAGACTGGGACAGATTTTTCTGGCCCCATTCCCACAATGGAAGGAACAGATAGGCCTACTGTTTACACAAAACAAAATATTTTTCAGACTTATAAGTAACTTAATTAAAGACGTGTCTTAGTTGAATATGTTATGATAGCAGGTAGCACAGGCATATTTTACTCAATGACCATCCATCCATCCATTATGTACCGCTTCGTCCCTAACGGGGTCGCGGGGGGGCTGGAGCCTATCCCAGCAATCAACGGGCGAGAGGCGGGGTACACCCTGGACGGGACGCCAGTCCATCTTTACTCAATGACATTATAAATATTTTGTGTAAACATAAATAAAAGAACAGCCATTATAGTTTACCCACCCATTAATAAAATGATATAATCTACTTTCCAAAACTAACTTGATCAGTGTACAAATATAACAGGTTTAGTCATCACATCCGTTTGGAGACTAGAGGTCTCGATGAGCACTTTTCAATTTGGCCCTTTGAAAACCCCACAGGTTTCAATGTGTCACTGCTTCAACACACCTGACTCAAATGAAGTCCGATAATCCATGAGATTCTGTACAAGGATTAAAGAGATGTTTTCTGAAAGGGGAAACACTAAAACCCTGCATGACTTTGGCCCTCAGAGGATCAGACGTCAGCATCTGTCTTGTAAAACGTTATTTTACATACAGTATCTTTGATTTAACTGTTGCTCTATATGATCCATGCTAAGTAATTTAAAAATGAAACGACGCAAGCCAAATGTCTCGCTTTTGTGTTCTCCTTGTTTTCTGTTTGTTCAGCAAACATATGAAAATGAAAACACTGTGGTCTTGCAGATTTATAAGAAATAATGTAAAAATAAGAGGGACAGGGGATTTCTCCTCAGGTTTTAAGTAGCATTTTATGGTGATAAAATCAATAAAGTTTTTAAAATTTGGATTTAGCGTTATGATAATAAATAAATTTGCACAAGACAACTGACAAATCTCACTTGACAACAGTCAAGTTGCCAGTTAGAGATTGACCCAATCATCACCTGGTGCAGGTTCATACCTGATGGAATTAAATACTTTATTTACTTTGAAAATGTCTTCATGTCTTTACATAATGAACCTCAGAAAGTTCTGGTCAAATTGAGTTAAAATGCACTGAGACTTTAAAGTTAGAAAAGGTCAAAGGTGACATTTCCTTGGGACTCTGAGGCACTCTTAGCATTTAACCGATGTAAGACTGAAATAGGACACTGAGAGCTATGACCATCCTTGTTTACAGGCAACAGCAGCCACTTATCCCAAAAACAGACTCTTACCCAGAATTCATAGGCATGTGATACCTGAAGAGACAGGAAGGCTACCCCCTGGCTCACTCATTCACAGATTCACCACATTGGTCACTGCTCTCTTCTACAGGAATCTCAGTCGCTCTTATGGAAGCTGCCATATCTCACGAGTGATCTGCCTCTCATCCATTAGGTGTTAAGCTGATGTCCATCCTGCTATAAAAGCTGCATGTTCAGTAATGGACGGACTGAAAGGTGAACGCGGTCATACTCTGTCTTATATGATCCATTCATAAATAAAGTGGGACAAAAGACTACAAGTTGTCCCTAGGAAGTGATATACATCATATCATTTGATGTTGCTAACTGGAAGGAACTGACTGGGCTTGACTCTGACCATTAATGTAATTGAGTGTTACCTCATTGTGCCTGGCCTTATGGCAGTCCCAGAGGATGGGGGCTGCAGGAGGGGGGCAGCATCTGTTCAAACAAGAGGGGTAAAAAAATGCTAAAGAAAATCATCAGGGGGGAAGGATAACAGTCAAGTAATGCAGCAACATTGTTCTTGCCAAAAGAAAGGAGGGTGGGGGGTGAAAAGGGGTAAAACAGTTCAACCTTTGTAATGATCTCTTTTTATGTTTGGTCAGCAGAGCGACACTGATGTCTCTCTCTCTCTTTTTAGCTGAAGACACCAAACTTTTAACGCTTAGCAAGTTATTTGATGACTTGTGAACATTTCTTTCCCAAGAAGAGAAGTGTCTGTGTGTGCTTGTCATGAAAGGGTTTGTGGGTTTGTGCATACACTACCACAACAAGGCAACTTTTATCTGAAGGGTAAAGGAGTTTGGGATCAGCTCTCTCAAACTGACCACCATTGTCCCCACAAAACATTCATTGTGTTTTGAAGATTTTGTCCCCTCCAATAAAAATAATTTATATAAAAAAAAAAGTACCAATCAGCTTTTGGGTTGAACTCTGGGGATACAGCTCAACAACAAGCAGATTTTATCTGGACAGAGATGACAATTTCTGAGTTTGGAGATGGAAGAAAATAACTATTTAAACTTTGCTAAGCTAACTGGGCTTTGCATGGGATTGTGTTCAGGAGACACCACCCTCACACAGCCGTCACATGGTACAGAAAGCTGCTGAGCTGTAAATCCTGTTTGATATTTGATGGGTGGATTCACTGAAAGCTTTGTGAACATCTGCCCTGTAAGATTAAAAAAAAAAAAACATAGGTTATTTCTTTATGCAGGTACAAGACAAACAAGAATAACATGCATGTCGCGATCCAGACAGCTCCTAAAATAAAGAATTTAACAAGATGATAACTGTAGTGTTGTATTTTGTATTGTAGACCAGGTATAAAGCATATGTCAGACAAATGAATATGGACTTATCTGTAGGCACCTGAAAATATTTTTCCACAAACCATGATAGATGTAAGCTTTAAGCAGAGTTTTGTAGAAAACGTATCTGTCCTCAGCCAGTGAATAGCATCAAACAGCTGTACATATGAATCATGCCATGCAGGTATTCTGGTCTTACAATATTTGATTTATTAGTCTTATTCTGACATAAGAGGCCCATCTGTTACAACCCAAACTCTGCTAGGGGGAAAAGGGGCAGCAACCTTATTGGCAAAGAAAATGTTAAATGATTTAAATAAAAAATGTGTCAACCAACAGGAAACGGGGCATAACACAAGCCTGGTTTCACCATAAACACAAACACAATAGAATACCATAGGTTGCTCACAAAGAAGACAAACCAGGACAAAACAACAGAGTCTGGTTACCAAATTCAATCCTATGAGACTGCACAGCTTTTGTCAAAACAAATGACAAAACACAACAGCTAGAACCTTTTCTCATTGTAAGCTGGTCAGACTCAGAGCACACAGCTGGACAGTGTCCATCAACAGTCTGGCTTTATAATAAATGAGCAGATGACTGGGCCAATCATAGATGAGGTATTTCAGCTCCAACCAATCGCAGATGAGAGATGGCACAGTTCATTTTGCATGAAGAAGTCCACAGATGTCCTGGTTTTCTAAATAGGTGTGACACCATCAAACCCAACTATCAGGCTGTAATAGCTGCATTGAATGTCTCCTTACAGGAGCTAAAGGAGACTCAAACCTTTCGAACAACAACAATATTAAGGGGAAAAAATAAAAACAAGCAGTGATTATATATTGATCACACCCATTCATTCAGCCTTCTATTGATATTATTATCAAAATATTGCCTTCAAAAACCACTGGGAATATAAAGGGATCACCATCAAAGGCACCATAAGCACCTTTAGTCCTCATTCTCTGAGTCTCAAATGTCTAAATTTAATCTGAATCGATCCAGTAGCATTTCAGTCCATTCTTACAGGGACATTGTGAACCATCCTGGATGGTCAAATAGGACAAAATACTGTGAAATGTTCATATTAACATCTAACTGATTATTCTAAAGATGGCTTTCTTTGTTCTTTCGGTTTGATGGGCTAACATGGCAGCATTTATGAAAGTTTAATCCCGACCCTGGAAACAGAAAAAGTTTGCTCTTATTTACATTTTATCTTCATCATGGCAGTATTTATCTGGCACCGAAACTCCAAAATTACAAAATGTAGTGCAAATGGAAATCTAAAATAATAATTCATGCTGAATGTATTACAAATAGAGCATGCATGAAGAGCAAAGCTTTTCTTTGACAGGAACAGTCTGTAAAATAAACTAATTCAAACTAAACAAAGCCTCCACCAGCCCTGTTCCAGCCCTCTGTCCATATCTACAGTTCCCTCCTTAGATATACACATCAGGAACCATATTAAGTCCAATCAATGCACGGCTGGAATGGTAAACTTCATCCTCCACCCCACAGGCCCGCACCACGGTGGAGCCTGGTACCAAACACTGAGTCACAGAACTTGTGAGGCAGAGGCAGTCTTTGTGATATACAGGCATAGTTGTGGGAGTGGAGACTACTGGGGAGTGGTAGACTTTTTCACTGGAGGTGATTAATCCAAACAGAGCTTTTCAACGTGAAGGGAAAAGGACATCACTCTAAATTTATTTCTGGGTAAATACATTCCTCGTTCTCCTTGGAGAGGATCACAAAGACTGAAACTTGTGGCAGAAAACAAAAAATGCTGCTGAATATGAGAAATCCAAACTGTAAAAAATGTGGAAAATAGTATAAAGTACTCACATTTATGTTACTTTGTACCTCATCTTTGCCACGTTTCACCTTTCAGAATAGTTTTTACTTATAAAAAGCAAGTATACATCACATGCACAACACAATAAGTGACAGGACCAAGAGACTGATCCAACTTTCTGCATCAGAATTCATTTATTTTGGAATAAATTGCAACCAAGCCTGTTCATTTTACAACCATTTTGCTGTAAAATAAGGCATTTTAATCCTACTTGCAACACATATAACTCACAAGTATTTCCATCTGATGAGATGGCAGTACTTCTTTTGTTTGACCCTTAAGATTTGTTCCTGTATTTCATACATCTTCACATAAGCAGAAGAATGTGAAAGCAGATCATTTACTAGTGAGTTGGTTTCCACAAATACTTCAGAGGAACTTCCCGTGTTTCAGAGCAGGAATGTCTCTTATAGTAGGTTGCATGTGCATTGTCTTGGCATGGTTTATTTGTTTATTTACAACAGCAGAGTGATGGACTGACCATAGGTTTTCTTTTTCTGCCTAGGTGTGGCTTGTTTCCCACCATTCTGCTGATGTGTTTTGTAAGTAGGGACGGTAACTCATTGTTTCCACTCAGAGCAACCAAGTGTTAACTTAAGAACTCAAGAGGGGGCTGCACTGCATTACAAAAACATAAAAATAGCATAATGTATTTAGAAAACACCTTGACAACAGTTTGTCCTGGCAAATACTTTTTTATTTCTTTATTATTTGAACCTGCTTAGCCCTGTCGACCCCAGGCTTCAGAGGAAAGTTATGCAACAATGTATGCATTGTGCATTAGGCACAGCCTGACAAAGCCAATCCATAATTCGCTTTACTCATTATAAGTTGCAAGTGTGCACGATGTTTCTGGCTCTGAAAGAGTCACAGGAATCTCTTAATCTAAATGGTAATTATAAGAAAAAATGTTTTGAAATTTAGTAGAAATAAAATGCTGTATTTTATTCATAGCAGACTCTTCACTCCAAGGAAAGAGTGAAAATGTTAAACTGCCTCATGGATAGATATGTCTTCCAACATTCAAACATCCAGGTTTAGATCCCTTCTGAGCTATGGATGCCCATTTTTAAGACTTAAAGGCTATTTTCCTTTTAATCAGCATGAAAAAGTCTCTTTAACAGCCTAAAACATTTTTAAAAGCCTTACTTTATCTGTAAAGAAAATAAATAAAGAAGGGCTTAAAACTCTCCATTGTTCACTTATTTTACTTGTGTAACTCACTAAATAACAAAACGCATTTTAAAAAGAAACATGTTCACAAATCATTTATTCAGATCTGCACTAATTAGCATTTTTTTGTCATAAATGTTTATTTAACTTTATTACACATTAAATTTCAGCTATTTTGATGTTGAAGAGAGAGGCGTGTGATCAGGCTTTTGGGAGTGTCAATAAGAACATGCTGGAGATACTGCATTTATACAGACATCATCGACTACCTCCTACAAAGAGTGAGCCGCTGACTGACAGTCTGGGTCTTAAGGAAGGAAAAAATGGGCAACTTAAGACAGAAGCCGAAAAAGATGCTAACATATGTTTTCAGACGTTAAATCATGTAACTTTCTGATAGAAACCCCAAAAATAAAAACTTTGAACCTGTTTCTGCATGTCATACAAGGTCTTTACCTGTTTTATGTTGGCTGGGAGCAACACCACACATGGTTTATGATATAAGCCTGAGGCAAAGCACGACAGGTTTCCAGTTGATCTCCAGGGACAATCACACTGTAACTTTCTGACCCTAAAGATGTCTTTTTGAGGCATTTTGATTGAACACTAACATTCATTATGCATGTTCTTGGAGGTTTTATAGGCCTGCAGCATAACCGGCTCCAAAAACTGGACTTCATAATATTTTTCTTGGGACGTTGGGTCACTTTACAGCAACGTTTCACTTTATGGCACTGCGATGCATGGCAGTAACACAGTGGTTGTTTTGAATATGAACCATGACGCATGAGGAAAAGCCACAAACAGAGCGTAAGAAAAAACCCACCTGGCTGGAAAGCACTCAGTACAGGTGGATGCAAGATGCATGCAAAATTACATCAACTGCTTCTTGATTTTTTTTTCCTCGACACGTTTTGACTTGTGTCTGCATTAGAAGTCACATTTATTAGTATCATGCTTTAAAGAAGATCACAGCTGCCGGTTGTGTAAAAAACAAAAACATCTTCTGTTTTTAACCTTCTCCAAGAGAAGAAAATGTATAAAATAAACCTTTTTTTTTTGGCTAAGATAATCATCATTAGGGTGGTCTTACATTTATTGGAAGAAACAGTGAAAGCAGCATCATTTACATATTAAGCTCATGTGAAAAGTTGTTTGTAACAAAGAAGCATTAAAGGACAAAAGTGTCCCAGTCAAGGACAGTGGAAACCCTTTGCACCACACCTGTGTATTGTATTCTGTACAGAAAGCATGATGAGAGGTTTTGGACATCCTTTTTGGCATGTTGTTTGATGTAGCTGCTCAACATCCTAAACACAAAGTATGACATTGTTAAAAGTGGAAGTAAACGTCTTGTCAATGAAGCAAAGAGCCAATGAAAATCGGCATGCTGTCAAAGTTGTAGATTTTTCTGCAAACAAAAACATTTCCTGTGTATTAGACATGTTTCCAGTAATTGTAGTCTTCTGGTTGATGGGAAGTAGAAAGTCTCTGGAGGAAAATTAACATTCTCCTGTTGCTTTGTTTTTTCTTTTTAATTCAGTCTTCTGGCCAAATCCACAATAAATAAACACAATCAAAAAAACACAATCAAAAGTGAGTTGCTACCGTTTTTTTGGTCAGATAAATACAAATAAAAGGTTGACTTAAATGCACCTGTATTTCGTTTTCACATTACTGAAAGTAGCATGGTTTTAAAACGCCATCCCATCATCCCTGCATCAGTCACACGAGTGGTTTGTGCAAGCACAACGCCTTAAAGTTAGCATGTAAACACACAGTGGACATAGTTGTCCACATCCTAACGTTGTCTCCCAGATTTAGTTTTTTTTCCAAAAGGGGCTGAACTTGCTCCAGTCAGGCCATCACTGTTCAGCCACTTGGGACGCAGTTTGCAAACAATGACCTAAAACACACAAGTCATATTTCAATATTTATAAGTCAGGATGCTTGGCAAGGAAATCCTCCTAAAGAGGCAAGAAAGGTGCGGTATGTCATGAGTACACACAGTTTCAGGCGTTTCCTTGCTGCAAACAAATAGACAGGGAAATACATCACAGTTTGAAATAATCTTTCATAAAGTGGGAACTTGTGAGCACAAAGACCCTAATGACATTACAGTAACTAAAAATAGCATTTCTCAGAGGGACATTTTGTGCATTTTCTAATGAAGGGAAAACATGAAAACAGCCACAACTGCACTTTGTTGCAGAAAGTTTCTTTAAAACATCCAGCTCAAACTGGCACCTTCACAATAAGGAGACACAACTGCAAACATCATGGGTGCCGGTCCTGATGTGTACAAGACAAATGCTAATATTCAGATCAAAAGCCGAAAATAAAGGACAAGATATATATGACGTCACACTCAGCACTGTTTTTATAGTCCTGTGAGAAAAATACTATGTTGAGGGATCTATAATCAAAAGCTGGGAATTGCGCCTGACATCTGTGATGCTGCTGATGCGTCATGTCGTGCTGTCAGAGCAGTCCTATGACCGTACGAGGAATCTATAGGCAGGAGGAGCTCAGGACGGCAGTGACAAACAAATCCATTCACTCATTTCAGCTCTGTCACACTCCAACTCGCTACAGTGGCTTGGATGTACAGCATCAGATGTTTTGTATGAATTGGATTTTAATGGTTGCTTACAGCTTTTTACCCTCTCTGTAAGCTTATGGTGCTTCTTCCAAAGCATTAAAATAGCTCAGACTAAATGTCCCTTTGAGATTTACTCTTTCAACGTCGTTTTTAATTTAGCACCAACTCAACAGGTGCTATTCATTTAAAACACCTCAGTTAACGGGATCTCGTTGGCTCTCGAGTACAGTAATATAGAGAAATCCACAATGCTTTGAAAAACTGTCTTTAAATGTCACTATTTTCTGGCTGCATGCATGTCGGCTGTGTTGCTGGCAAACAAACTAGCGAAGGAAATTAGACAGGTCACTGAGTCCATTGAACGAGTTTACTAAGTTAGTTTGTTGCTTTAAATAGAGATCATCAGTGGTGAACAACAGATAACAGTAGTCTTTCTGTCCCTGCTGTTTTTTCTCTCATATCTGAACAGCAGGAAAGTCCAGGGACCTCAAATAAGGCTAATTAGCTAATTCACAGGCCCTGAAGGGAATGCCATGTGATCCCAGCTCGTCTTCATCAAACACTTTTCTGTATTTGTTCTGAACTCCTGCATAATCTTATCAGATTCTAACATGACGGGTTAATTTCTGAAACTACTGCCTAAGTGCAAAGCAAACAATTCATTCTGGTAAACCGAGTATACTAAGATAACAAGAGCAAGATGGTACATCAAGAACAATAAACACAGAGGCACATAACCAGTACATAAAGTGTTCTAACAAGAGGACTTTGTCTAACAATGCATTTTTATTTCACACAAGTCACCCTGGACGATGACTGATCTCATTAAGATTTAACCTGTCTAAATAAAAGGTAAAAAAGAAGAAGAAGTGTACTTAGATTTTACACCGGCTTCCCCGAGACCCTCAATTGGATTAAGCGGGTTAAGAAAATGACTGAATGAGTGTACTTAGATTACACGCTTGTCACATATTTTTTATTTTACCTAAACTCTTTTACACATAAGAAATCTTTATACTTCAGATAGTTTAAATATATTCAGCGTTTATCCCATTTTGTAAACATATAGTGGCAGAGTTGCCATTTTTAAACAAGTTAAGATTTATAAGAACAGAATATGAACAGACAGGCATGTTATTATAGTGGTACATTCCAGTCATCTACACAATCCCAGTAATCTTTATCAGTAATGGGATTACATAATATGTAATCCCATCCCAGATTACATAATTTAATATGTAATCCCATTTCTTTGCTTATAGGTTCTCTAACATGGAGAGCCCTCTAGTGCTCAAACACCCACACAGAGGATGTGTTTACAGCCAGCAATGTGCTGCTATGGCAACAGAGAAATAGCGAAACACTTCCTGCCACTGTAGATTTATCATTTAAGGTTAATATTACAGATGGAGTATTTACATTGTATTATTGTTAGGCAATTTGCCCAGTAGTTACTGAGAAAAGATCAATAGTTACATCTGTGAGTCTACATTATTAAATATAATAACAATGTTTTGTCTCAAATATACTGATGGTCTTCTGAAATGTGACGAGCAGCCATAAAATATAAGATATAATAACAGATACACATTCATGCTAGGAATAAGACCCTGAAATTGTGTTTTAGTACGATTCCCTCTGAAACACTTACTTACAGATGCAGATTTTGGGTGTTTACCTGAAGTAAACAAGCTTGAGGAAAAAAGACAAAACAAACAGATGGGGCTAAGTTATCACCCTAAGTTTAATGACATTTACTATCTTTATTGAATGTTAGGGGATTTTTTTGTATTAACTGATTGGTTTTTAAATAATAAATCAAAACAACAAAAAGCACATCATGCCCAGCTCCACACTTAACTGATACCAGATAATTATGACACAAGACTTCTGCATGATGGGAAAGC
>JBAMIG010000012.1:5356036-5381755 GCA_037177335.1 Kiunga ballochi
AAAGCACATCATGCCCAGCTCCACACTTAACTGATACCAGATAATTATGACACAAGACTTCTGCATGATGGGAAAGCCTGAAACGCTATCGGCTGCTGAATTATACTGTCTTCTAAGACATTAAGCAGCTGAATCCAGGCTGAGTGCCCAACTGACAGGAGATAGAGGAAGATATCTATGGTAAAAAACTCTGAGAGCAAAGTTCAAGGAATGGAAACACAGATACACTTCCTCACAAAAAAATATCAAACATACAGTTAAAGTCTGAACACAAGGACTAAAACCTAAATACCCTCCTTCACCTTTTAATTATTTAGCTTCTTTACTTACAAACGATTTACGACTGGATTTATTCTGTAAGTTGATGCATGCACAATGCAAATACTAGTATTTAATGGTGAATTGAAGCCACTGATGACACATTGATTTTTGTTTAAACTTTCTCTGTCCAGCATTGCAGCAAACAGAATAATGGTCTGGTTGCTTAACTCATTTTCTGCTTTCTAAGAATAGCAACGTTTTCTTTAAATGATGGTTACAACCTAAAAAATGAAAAACTACCTCAGTTCCAAAAGACAAGCTGTTCTCAGTCAGCAGCTATCAACATTTTGGGAACATGGAGAAAATATAATTTTGTGGCAAAAAGGATTTTTTTGTCATACACCCACTCCACGAGGATAATGTGTCTCTATAAATGTTTTGGTGCAAGAATGAGGTCAAGATCACAACTTCAGGAAGAGGCAGATAACAAAGGCCTAAATTCTGCAGAACAGAGCATCAGGAGGATGTCTTTGAGTAACTATAGCAATAAAAAGTGAACAGCAGTGAGGAAGGTCAAGCAACCCTAAAACTACAAATGATGTACAGATATAAAAAAGACCAGTTTGCCACAGTCAACCAGAGAAACAGGTTTTATTCTCTCTTTATTCACACACACACACACACATCCATATTTACACATTTATACCATTTCATTAGGGTTCAGCTAATAACTATGTGTGAATCTAGACTCTAAGAAGCTTTTAGAAAGAAGTCTGAGTGAAATGTCATTAAGTCAATACACAGAAACATGAAAACAATCATTTGCTTCTTTAGTAAGACTCACTTTAAAACTATTAAGATTTCACTGTTTGTTTCCATAAGAACCAAAATAGTCAAAATAGTAAACACAAGACCTCCGTTAGACTCATACAGGATGAAGAAACCATTAAGACTGCGTGCCACCAACTTCTCACATCAATGTCAGGAAGTTTCACGGGCCAAAAGTGAAATCCTGTCACAGGCAGAAACAGGTGGGGCATCTAAAATAAGAAGCTTCTCTGTCTGCGTTTCTCCGTCGTGATCCTCAAAGACCTCTGACCTGCATGCTTTAGATCATTCCAAGTCCAGTACTTCTAATTCAGATGAATTGAACAGTTCACCGTGTTCATTGAAAGCTTTCAAATTAGCAGATCATTTGAGTCAGAGGTGTTCAGGAAGGGAAACCTATAAAACACGCAGAGCTGCAGAATTAAGACATTGCTCTACACACATGAAATGCACAAATGTCTTAGCGGTCACAAAACAATGAATGCAGGGAATTTAGCATCAGTAATCAATTCAATTAATATGAAAAACTCCCACATTCTACAGGAATCTCAAGGTAACCATTTCCCATTCCACAACAATCAGCGTTTTCTTCCCAGCACAAGGATGAGGTAAGATGTAGTTCACCAAAGTTTGATTTAAAATTAACTATAAAAGGATGAAAAATAGTAATGATAAAGATTTCAAATGGCCAGTGAGCATGCAAAGCTCCTGCATAAAGGAAACCATTTAGTGAAAGAGAAACGTGTGTAAAATGTGTCCTGTTTCTAACAGCACTTTCATGTGGGCTGAATGGGACCGTGGTATAACTGCGTATATAAAACATTAATAAATACTGTTTGTCAGCAGCACTATAACACTTTCCTCCATTTGAATCGCGTTAGTTTGACCTAAAAGTGAGCTTAATGAATAAAGCTGTGTCTGAATTAAACATGAATGTGTTCTATAAAGCAGGGATCCCTTTTGTCATTAAGAGGCTTCAGCAGAACTTCAAGAGACTTGATGGGAGGAAACATTGGAAAAGACTTTTCTACAGCTGGTGATGCTTGCATGATACTCCATTTCTGGCCTGACATTAAAGAACCATTCAAGACACTTAAAACATTATAGATACTTTATTAAAAATAAAAGATGAAAGTAAACATGATTGAACACAAAACCTTCATCTGATGAGGCTTTGAAACAGGATTTCTGGAAGACAAAAAAAACCTGATTAATTGATGGTATTTAAACATTGTGAAGTGAAATGCACGAGATAAGCCTCTTTTTGTAAACTAGATTTCCACTACCTCATTACATCCACAAAATCCTCAGAAACAATCAATCTGGCAGGAAGTTTATCCTATCTGTTACTTATCAGGCCAAAATATTAGGCTTTAGGGAGGATATTATTCAGCTCCTCCATCCAGTTCAGCCTGATGTCATAGTTTAGACACACTGAACTCTACAACACAGTAAGAAAAAGCCCATTAATGCCTCAGCTCTCAGTCTGCAGACTAAACTGACTCTTGTTAATCCTAAACAAAGGGCAAAGGTTTTGTTCCCCTCATGAATGTGTGCAGCTTTTTACGTTACTGCTCTAACTGGGCAAACATAATCTACTGCATATGTTTATTAAAATGTAAATGACTTACTGATACAAGGTGCCAGACTGCAGATTGTTGTTCTATGTGTTAGCTGTTTGGGTTAGAAGTCAGGAGAGAGTAGACGGGTGACCTGCGGCCCAGTGACAGAAGCTGTGGGAAACTGGTGTAAACCTCAGCCGTCACTGGGTCTAAAAAGCAAAAAAAAAAAATCAGAGGAAGGATCAAGAATTTATTTCCTGATATACAGAGAGCTGAGTACAGCTGAATCCAAACATCCATGAATCTCATTGACAGTTTAATAAAACTGTATGAAAATAGTGATTTATAACTTTATAAAAACTCACTTTTGCTCTTTATCTTCCCGTTCAGCTCAGTTGTCTTCAGGAATTGGGACTCACTATCAAATGTATGAGCGGACAGACACATTACATCACTTTCTTTACACAGCCTGAAGCACTTTGCACCACGTTGCGTACTACGTGAGGAAAAGTAGAGAAATAGTAGGACCATCTTTTTTTTAACATAGTGAGTCATAAAAAGTTTTTTCCCTCAGGTTTGATAACTTTCCCCACCTGCCGCAGGTCTTTCTCCTCAGTCTGTGGCCAGCTTTTACTTCATTACAGTCAGAACTGTTTGATTGAAAGGAGAGCAGAGGGGAAAACACAACAGCAGGTATCACTCAACAAAAAGAAAGACATGGATGTTTTTAATCTGAGCAAAGACAAAGAGGTTTGTTTTCTATGTCAATTCAGATCTAATACAATGTTTTAGAAAGCAAGGATAGGACCACCCTCCTCTTCCTCCTTTCCAGTTACTTCTGACTCACTTAGTTGCATCACATGGTTTTAAAATGTGACCTACGCTACGACGCATAGAAGTAAATCTTTGTGTGAGAGAATGGAGGCAGACATACAATGTGCTTGTGCGCTCTCCTTCTGGAGCGGACCTCCTCCTGTAGACACTGCTGCTCTTATCAGTGTGTGGTCTGTGGTTCTCTGAAATCACTCCCTGCAGCTGTCTGATGAGAAATCTGAGCTTGCCCGGGGAAACCTCCTGCTGCATTTCTGACTTTAGCAGTCAAAGAGAGAGAGAGAGACAAAAGATGATGTAAAAGAAGAGTTACGGAGATATGAAACTATTTGCTCCGACTAGTTAACATCTAAACCGAGAAACAAGTTAATAACAAAAAAATACAACCTACAACAACTTTCATCAGGTTTAAATCAATACGCAGAGCAAAAGGTCTCAGAGGAGTAACACTAAGACAAAACAAGCAAAAACTGTTTCCCAGCTGTGCTGAAATTAGCATCCAAGCTCCTACTGCAGGAATGTAAAGCAGGGTGTTTTTATTTAAGGGAGAAGCAGATGTGCTGAGCTTGTGTCTGTGCAGCCAAATAAAAAGGATCCACATACGCCTCTTGGGCTAGAACAATAGGAGATAGGAGATATGAGGGGAGTAAAGGGACCGTACCTCAGTGTGGTTGTTGGAGGGGCACTGGGCAGAGGGTGGAACAGTGTGTACAGACTGGGTCAGGGAGTCCAGGTCAGGGGGAAATACATTCTGACCTGTGAACAAATTCTGACCTTGAAGCTCCTGTGAAAACAGAATATTGTTATTTTTTCACTTCCTGCTGTTTAAGTTTGACACTTATGTTAGCACTTCCTCCATGAATGTGGCAGTACTCTACCTTCAGGTCCAGAATATGTTGGAGTTTAAGACGAAAATACTCCTGCTCCCTCAGCTGGAGGAAATCCTGACAGTTTGCGAAGCTTTCAGACATCTTTGGAAACATTTGAGACAAAACACATCCCAGTCCGAACAAAACAAAGAGACAGAACAGAACGGACCCCCGCATCCCCCCACCCCTTCTTTAAAGCCAAAAATGTAAACATAGGTTCCTTGTTTTGTGTTAAAGAGATAAAACATGTGTGCACGTCTGAAAAGTGATCATTTGCTTTGTGTTATTTAGAACAGGATATTTACATAAACAGGAAGATATTTTAGCCTCTATTTGACCGTGTATCGTCGTTCTATATGCTCACCTTGTGAAGGATTGCCTCCAGCTCACTGATTCGCTCCCGTAAGTGTTGGTCTTTGGAGCGAAGGCTCTTCAGCTCTTTCATAAGTTGTCTCTTCTCCTCTCGGATGAAGGTAAGCTCCTGGAGCTGACGCTGCATCTCCAGGTTTTGGTAGCGCTTCTCCTAAACAATTTGAACAACATAATAAGAAAAAAATGCCTAAAGTGTAAATATTGGTAAAACGTGGTTATTTGTCATGTCAGGCGTTAGTTAAAATGCTCTTTAAAGAAAGTTTCCGGAATAGAAGTGCTTCTGTAACCTGGTGAAGCTTCTCCATGTTCTCCTCCAGATGCTGGATTCTGCACTGCAGAGAGTCAACCTGCTCTCTTCTGGCAGTAACCTCCTTCTGCATGTCTAGGGCCACCCGCAGACCTGTGGAGGTGCAGAAGTCTTGCTTAACAAATGCCAGCCCCATGTAAATATTTGCCGTTTGTGTTCCAGGACTTTATCTCAAATCTTTTTTATGCACAAGGCCTTTCAGTAAAGTCTCAGTTTAAATTATAAATGGGAGTCATACCATGTTCATCTGCTCCTTCGAGGGCCCTCAGGGTGGGTCTGATCTTATCAAGCTCGTCATGGGCGCTCCTAAGCTGACTCTGGAGCTTCAGCACCACACCCTCACGCTCATCGTTCTTACAGCTGTGGAGAAGTTGCAACTCCTTGTGTTCCTCTGAAGCCGTGCCCACACAAACACACGCGTTACACCGTGCCGTAACACATAAGTAAACACTAGCAAGGGCTAGAAGGGCTTGGTTGACCAAGTAAACATACCAAAGACAGTTCTTTGTTTTCCTTACACAGTAGGACAAGAGGATAATTTTATTTATTAGAAAAGGACAAAAAAAACGAGAGGAGTTGTTCTGTTAGTGGGAGATATGCAGTGAGCTACAGTTCCTGGAGAATGGAGAAGCCTAATGCAGCCATCTCCTGACCAAAATAAACTAGAAAGGCCACTTACTAACCATGGGGACTACTGGTTATAGGTGGTTCTATAGTGGAAAAACAGTTACTTACTGGTTAAAGTCAGTATCTGCATATGCTGCAACTCCAGCTGTGTCTTCATTTCCTGTTTCTCCTGAGTGTCTTCACATACGCGCTGACTTTGTTCAGTCACAGAGGCCTGTAGCTGCTGTCTCTCACACTCTGCAACGGCCAAAGCTGACTTGTGTTGGGCTAAGTCAGCCTGATGCAAAAAGGAAATAATGAGTGAGCCTGATGCAAAAACTGAAATTAGCAGTGGTTTAGAAAAGCAAAGAGCAGAAAATAGCTTTAAAGGTGATTTTTCTCACTCTGAGCTGATGAAGGTCCTGTTTGTGCTGCTTCAGCTGGTCGATGAGGACGTTGTTGTCCTGCTGAAGACTGGTAATTGTGCAGCTGTGCTGTTCGGTCATCTGCATGCTGCTTTCCATTTGCAACTTCAAAGTATTTATCATCTTCTCTCTATCCTTCAGTGTCAGCCTCAGTGTTTCCTGTTCAGCATGCAGAGTCTGGCACAGACTGCGAGCTTCTTCTAACCTGACGAGATGCTGAGAGACATATCAGTTTTGGCATCAATGTGGCAAGCCATCATAACATACAGGAAATGATCAGACCGGTGCGTATGGCTGAAATGCATCTTGTTGAGATAAACCTAACTCAGTGGGATTCATCGACTTTGTGGAATTTATCACCTGTTGGATTTCTTGACACCTCGCACAAAGTTCAGCATCTTTATCCTGCAGCAGTTTCACAAACTTCCCATCCTCCAGGGCCCTCTGCTCCAGTAGGGCCTGCAGGCACATGTTTTCTTCCCCAACTTTGCAAAGCTGCTCCCTGGCCACCACCAGTTGTCTTTTCAGGGCCTCTGCATCTTGCTGCTGTTTACAGCAATCCTACATCAAGAGGAATAATCACCAGTATGGAAATGGGCAAAGATTCAATAACTCTGTGTGAAGAAACACAATCACATTAATGGATTTATGCTTCATCTTTCTCTGCGATCACATTTAGTCATAGAATGTGTTGAAAGTAATAATAATACAAATGTGGCCCAAACTGTGATGTACTTTAGACGTGTACTAACCTCTTAATATCAAAGTGAGTAGCCAATAGTTGGTACAAACTCAGATTTAAAGATTAGAGTAAACATTATAACAGAGAAAGAAGTTTGTCTATTATCTGAAGGGAGCATGAGGGTGTAACATACCTGCACTAGCTTAAAGTGTGACAACACACACAGTAATAAAGTTCAGAAATTCATTCATATATGGTGACATGTCTCTGTTCTGGGACCTCCTTGTTCTTCCACATAAAAATATGAAATGCCCGAAGCGGGAAGAGCAGCAGCAAACAGCATTGCATTGACTAAATAAGAAAACTATAAAATAAGAGGAAAAAGAAGGAAAAAGAGGAAGCAGCTAAGAAAATGCTGGTGAAGGTATTTTAAAAACTGCTCTGTATAAAAATCACCAGTTCAATTCGAGGAAAGGAATCAGCAGGATGTGGCCCCAGATTGTCATTCCTGAACAAACACGATGAAAATAATCTATTACTATTTATAAAGTGATCATCCTAAAACACAAAGGCGGCCTCACTAGCTTTTACATACAGGATAAACACAATGTTTACATATTTAAATCCAAAACTTGCAATTTAACTCGAGCCTTTGGTTTTTTAAGGACACATTTATTGAGGAAGTTGTCACTTGTAAAGTAATAGCTTCAGTTTTTGTCCAATTCCTCCCCCCTCTGCTACGCCACAATGCAGATGTTTGCTGATATCAGCAGGTTTACCACAGTGTCATCAAAACAGCAGTTTGGCCAGTAAAACTCATCACTTTCTAAGAACCACCCTGAGACTGTCAGTCATTTTTGACCAACCCTGCACGCGTGGTCAAGCTATTTCATTTACACAACATGCAAAAAGGAACACATGGGGCTAAAATCCAGGTTAGTCGTGTGTTATTTACTCCAATACCTTGAGTTGCTGAAGTTGGGCCTGAAGCTCCTTTGCTTGTTGTAGTGACTGGTCTCTGTCTGTCTGAGTGTCACACAGCAGAGTCTGAGCCTCAATAAGATGATGCTCCAGATTACTAATCTAGAAAAAAAATACACATTGCAAACCAAACAAATAATGATTAATCTGGATTAAGAAGTTATTTATCAAAAAACTTCATCACATTATGAAGTGCGGTTTTAATGTTAACATTTTTTGTTATTTTGCTTAATAACAAAATACTTAAACACTGATATTACTGATTACATCACTGCATATTCTTTACCTTATCTTTATAGTCAGATAGGGTTGTCCCAAGTTCACTGATGTGTTGCTGGTGCACCGATGCCTTTTTCTCTGATAGTTTTCTACACAAAGTAGTTTTAGTTGTTTAACGGATAGTTACAATATTTCCTTACATGTTCATAATAACTCAACATTACCACTGCAGAATAAAAACACTGCACATGTATTGGTAAACACAATTATATGCAATATTTACAACTTTGAATTCGAGATAAACATTTACTTCAGCAGGTCCAACTTGTCACACATGTCCATGCTGATGTTCTTTGATGAGCTCAGTTTGTCAATCAACGTCGCCATCTCCTGGCCAAAACTTGTAATTAGATCTTCCATCCTGTGACAACAAAGTGTCTGACTTTCATCATGCTGAACCAAATAATTCACACTTCTGTTGCATTAGTTATGTTTGTTCTATACAACAAAAAAGTTGCAGAAAACATTCAAGAGTATTTATGAAGGCATTATACACAAGAATTAGCTAATTATCTACAGATTCATCATGTTGCATATATTACATGACAGGAATATCAGTCCCATTAGGAAATCTCACAAATAGCTGCACTACATTATATTTGATCATTAACATTTATCTGAAAGATAAAGCGCATGAGTGAGGTGACTTGCTGTGATCGATTATCAAATAAATAAGAATGCTGTGTAGCACATGGACAACACACTGATAAGGTGAGATCCCCATGGTTAACGACATTGTTTTAGAGAAGCAGATCAGACATGCCGTATTCGAGAAGTGACTAAGAATGGAAATTATTAATGAAATGGTATAAAAGTACTTGTGAGATTGACTGGTCCAACAAAACAAGCTATTTAAAGCTGATCCTCTGGCTTTAATTTTCTACAAAACACACAAAAAATCCATTATGAAAGTTTGGCATCCAAACATTAAAACTGTACCAGTCTTGCTTGTTCACTCCACTGTATACTTCATTCCTTTCCTGACCCTCTGGCTGGTAAGAAACATATAAGAAAAAGAAGTTACAGTTTAGACTGGTTAAAAAGCATCATGAATTATTATCCACATGTTTTACTTACAGCAAAACACCTTGCTAGTAGCTTGTCTCTATTGTTGAAAACCATGTTTTCTTTAGCCAGAGACTGCTGTGTCTGGCTATTTGAGCCTGCAGCCGTGATAAGGTTGTGCCCACACTGTTTCTCACACAGTATGTGGTACATTTCTTTGACAGCTATTTCCAGTGTATCTACTTTCCTTTTAAGCACCAGTGCTTCATCTTCTGTCTCTTGGAGCTTCTGGTCCACAGATACTTTGATGTTCTGGAGGTCATCCAACATGCACAGCATCTTTTCCACCTGATTTAAGTGTTGCCTTGTATCCTTCACCCTTATAGGAAAATAATTTGTGGATCAAAGTGATTTTACAGATTTGAAAAGAAATGTCTTTCTGTTCACCTCAGGTCAGATATGCAATCTTTCTCCATCCGGGCCTCACGCAGTTTATTCTGCATTTTTACAGTGGCTCTCTCGTGATTAAAGGTGTCTTGTTCAGGTTGATCATTAATCTGTGTTAAATAAGGGTAAATAAATGCTCTACATAAACACAAGTACTGCTTTCCAAATATAATATATGACTGGAATAAAAGTAAGAATCTTGTTGAGCGGTAATTCAGACGACTGTTGAAGACAATTATCCACAGCTTTTGCCAACAGATGTTTTTGAGAAGTGTTTCGATTGCTTTGTACCATATCATTTAACGTATCCACACTGCAGACTCCTGGCTGACTCTTTGCTTGCTGGTGGGTTGAAAGAACGATGGTATCTTCAGGTGAGTCCTCTACCAAAGGAAAAGAAAATCAGGGAAGTTTAATATATATTGTGACAAACATTTCATTTGCAGAATCTTTGTCGAGCCAAGGTACAATTATTCTTAAATTTATGCAACCGAGTTGAACTTATTACATAGGAGAGGCTTGTTTTAACTCAATAAATAAATCATACTTTTGGTGATGTGAAAGGTTAAAAGGGGGATTTTATTTTTACATTTTCTGTCAGCCTGCTCTTACAAAACAATAATATTTGTGTTACATTGTGTGAGATGAGTCATTAAACCTACTATTGCAGCTGCTTGGCCCAGGTGAGCTGGTCCCGTAGGTGCAGCCAAACCTCTCAAAGGCCATTCTGGTGGCTTTTTCCACCTCCTCTTGGAGTCTTTCTGTCTCCTTGGTTCGTCTACAAAGTTCCTGGCTGTCAACAAATTATGCTTTTACATTTTAAGGACGTTTTAAGTTTTGATAAACAAGATTTATTCAAAAATATTTGGAAAGCTTCTTTCATCTCTTCATCAGACTAATAACAACAACAGTTAGTCTCAGTTGATCTATAACTGAATACAACACGTTTAATAGGGAGATGTTTAAACATACAAAATTAGTTAGCAAGAATTTTTTTATTCTTGCCAATAATGTATTTGTTGCTCAAGGTAAGAAACATTACCTTAGTTCTTCCAGTGACATATTGTGAAATCTCAGCCGAAGAGAGGTGCTTTGGGTTTCTATTTTAAAAAAAGGCTTAAGTTAGCAGAATACTACCTTTGCGAACTACTTAACTGCGTCAAATAAAAATGTAAGCTAGCTTACCCGGTGCTCGCTGTGCTTGTATGTCATCTTTCGATGGACTGTCCCTACGTGAAAGTGTAAAACTATCATCAGTACTTTGCCCAAAACTCTGGTATTTGTAAGGCTGGAAACCTGATGACATCTTCACATCCGTAACCAGAAATTTCTTTTAACAAGCGCTAATTAGAGAATAACAATAGGTTGCTATAACATATAGTTTCGTTACTATGTAAACAACATCCGTGGCTAATCAAGCTAACTCCTAGTTAGCATTTGTCTATAAATATTATGATGGACTTTTAATATAATTTGGTAAAATTTCGGTCCGGCTAAATAGATAAGAACAAACTAGAAATGCTAGGTTCCGACTTTAAATTTACTGTAAAATAACGTTAGCGCCAACATTTTGAAATACTATGACAACATCTGCTAAGGTTAGCGTGACGCAAGCACGCTGCGTTTCCAGTGGTGCATCATGGTTAACGTAGTTTACAGGCTGGCAACTTGTTTATAGGGCGTCGCTTTTTGGATGGAATCAAACATTTTCTTTCTTTTCTTCTTTTTTTGTTTTTACCCATATTGCCGGTCGCCTTAGTCAAAATGGAGTCCTAAATAAATTAATTTTGCAATGCAACCGCAGAGCAAATATTACCCTCCACATCCGCGTCTTTAATACAAGGTAAAATGACGATTTAAAAATATTTTCGTAGGCAAGCTAGCTAAGTTGGCTAGCAATGACACTGTTTAGAAGATTTTACGCAATATTATTCACCCAAACAAATAAAAACACTTTCAAGTAGATTAAATAGTTTAGGTTTTGACCAATTTAGTCTGCTTTTCGTAGTTTAATGTGTGGTTTATGATACATGCAGAGTGACCCAGTTTCTGACTTCTTGTGGACATACAGCTTTATTTGATCCTACAATCCTAACATCCGCTGCTCCTTTGGGTAGCTTCAAATGTGCAAATATCCAGTTTATCAGTTCATAATGACTTCACAAACATGTTTTTGTTAGTTTGTTTGTTTTACTTTGTTCTTTGTTTTGTTAGGGGTCTGCAGAATATTTTTCATTACACTGACACCAGACACCCAGGAGGTGTGGTTTAGGATACGTTCATATACAACCAGCCTATAGGGAATCCTTATTGTGAAGATTTTCCTTGGACGTTAAACTGTTTGAATATGTTTTTCTCCAGGATGAAGGATCTCCAAGGCGTTGACAGTTTGCTCTTGAAAGAGCTGAAGACATGTTGTGCAAAAGAGTACAACTTTCTTCCCAAGGAGACCGGCCTGAAGGTGATGGAGTCAACTTCAACAGAGGTAAGAAGCTTATTTACTCTTTACATTTCTGATCCTGTGTATCCAGTGTTCTTTCAATTTGGCATACGCTGTCAGAACACCATACCACATGTTTTACATGTAAAGGTTTATGTGTTTATTTAGTCATAATTGTTCATGACAAAAAGCCGAATACAAAAAGCACTTTAGAAAGTTTTAGTTTTGTCACATGCCACGGTGCGCATGTGCATTAAGAAAGGTATTCTAAGTAAATATATGCTGCTTTGATGGCTATGCCAAACTGATAGAGCATTGGCTTATAGACTTGCTATTTTTCTCAATATATGCTCCTAATATAAAATAAAAATGTTCTTTTAGAGTCCCAGCAGAGTGTCTTCCAAATGCAGAGACAGCAGGGTGGAAGAGCTGTGGGGTCTGAACAGTTTCTTTGGCTACAGCACTCAAACCTTTGTTCAAGCTGTTAATTTGTTTGACCGATTTCTAACTGTTATGAAGGTAAGGCTTACAAAGATTAATACTTTTCTCTAATACCTCGGCTTGAGCTTCTCTTGGTTAATGTTGCATATCATTTTCAAAGTCTACAGCTATTTCAGAGCTCTGGGTGCAAACTCACACCTGTATTATAGATCCAGTTAGATTCTGTATTGATACTTTTAAACAAAATAAAGTAATCCATGGACTTGCACTGATAAGTAGACCTCACGTGCTCTCAGTATGAACTAGTATGACCCTACATGGCCTCTAGCATGTCTCTGTTAGTTGTTCCAAAGGGCAGAAGTGAAACTTTTGGTGAGACAACTTTAAGCATTTATGCAAAGATAATCTGCCTGAAAGCAACTTAAAATGGTCAAACCTTCTAACTTACTCATTTCTTAAATCTGACTTGGATAGACATCACTTGATTTATTGCTTGTCTGTTGTTTTATTTATTTATTTACGTTTAGCTTATTTTGAGTTTTTACTTCTTTTCATTAATTGAAACTATTTCTTAACATAGTTTTTACTAAATCTCACTGTAGCGACTTTTCTTTGTCGCTACTGACGGGACGTGGCTGGGTTCAGTCTATTTGAATGACGCGCTGTATGTTTCTATCCTGCTTTACATTTCTTTACTCTGCTTATGCACAGCTTAACGCATACATATACAATTCTCTGTAATCTAGGGGTGTAGATATAAACTATGTACATTAACCGGTGTGTGATCAACAAAAACCAGCCTCCCAGCCCTCCTCTCTAGCTAAAACCCAGTGACTGGCTGATGGTACCTTTTAAACAAACTTAGTGATGTTAACATCCACATGACCCACATACACCGGTCATCGTAACCACCTACAGCAAATCAGCCGCCCAGTGACAATTATTCCCAAACCCTTTAATGGCTCCGACACTCACTTTGGTCTACACTTGTTCTTTTGTTTCAGCGATCAGTGATCTGTATGTTTAACCCTTTAAGACAGACCTCTCGGCGCTAACAGGATGTGACATGCGCACTTCATAACATCCGGACCGTATAAACAATTCAAAACCCACCAGAAAGCAGAAAAAGGGACCTTTTTAATCATATAGTTGTCATTATGGTAGAACACAGGATCCCCGCACTACGACTGTCCAATCACAGAGGGTTGTCACTACATCGGTACCGTCATTCCTGAAGGATTTGCGTAGATAAAGAAAATTGATTGTTGGTCAGAAGAAGGCTTATGTACTGTATGAAATATAGATTGATAGTAATGGGAGTTTTAATGGGATGTTGACTCAGACTTTTTTCTGGGTTTGTGACAGGTACAACCCAAACATGTGCCCTGCATTGGAGTCTGCTGTCTTCACATCGCTGCCAAAATGGTGGAGGAAGAGAGCAACGTCTCACCCTCTCATGAACTCATACGCATCAGCCAAAGCAAGTTCACTGTGTCGGACCTGACCCGAATGGAGAAGATCATTTCAGAGAAACTGAGCGTTGAGGCCAAGGCAGTGACAGCCCTAACCTTTCTACACCTCTACCACTCAGCTGTTTCCTCCATGTCTGCTGGAAGGTAAACTTCTTTTGTTCTTGCTCGATCCTTTTTGGTGACGCTTTGCTCCAGTTTTCACAGAGCTGGTGAAATAGATTCTGCATGATGAGCTCTGTTTTGGCCGATCACATTAGGATTCCCTCTATATTTTAAGGGAGGAGATCCCAAGCATTGGGAGACTGGAAGCCCAGCTTAAAGCCTGCTTATGTCGGCTTGTTTTCTCTAAAGCAAAAGTAAGACTTGTTCTCAGGTGACAATTTGTCAACATAGCAGGAGGCAGTGTGAGTCATGGAGCTAATTGTCCTGCTGCTCTTTCTGTCTTTACAGCCGTCTGTGTTGGGACTGTCCCTCATCGCTCAAGAGTTTGACACCCTCCAGTCAGCCGCGTTGTTGAAGATTGTCCAACTATTCCAAAAGCATCTAAAGGTGTGTTTAGTTCAGTGAGGCAGTACATCAGACTGAGATTAAGCCTAACTTCAAGGCGAGAGCAGCTGATCCAGAAACGGTTCTGCTTCAACCCGTTTTTGATGCATAGAAATGTTTCCAGCTTGGTGTGATGCTGGCTCAGCCTGGCCTCGTATGCATGCTGGACCTGGAAAAGAGCAGCTGATTGTGGCTGAGCTCGTATTTCAGCTTGTTTCTGTATGTTGTCTTCACAGATTGGTGACGGTGAGCTGCTCTACTGGAAAGAACTCGTGGCCAAATGCATGACTGAGTACTGCTCAGGGGAATGCAACAAACCGGACCACAAAAAGCTCGTTTGGATCTTGTCCAGAAGAACAGCGCAGAGTCTTCACAGCAGTCACTTCAGCGTACCTGGCCTGCCAACTATTCCTGAGATGAGCTGGGATGAGACTGAAAGGTTAATAGTTTTTCTTCTTCATCTGAATGAATTTAATGTGTGATGATGATAAAATTAAAATAAAAAACATTTATATTTTATATTTTACTGGTATTTTAATAAGCCATCAGTTGTACTGTACACACATCCTCCCTCCTATTTACAATTTTACACTAATGAGGGGCCAGAGATGCATGAGTCCCGCCTTCATGGGGGATGTAACAAAGCAGATCCATTTATAAAAGCTAAACATCTTATTGTTTCAAAATGATGCTTCTAGGATTTTCTTTGGACCTATGCTGTCTGGCTGTTTTTGGATCAGAAGGGATTGGACGTATAGGAAACCAGAAAGGCTTTGTAGCAAACACCTTATAAATGCTGCATCCTGAGCAGATCTACTGCTGTGGCAAATTAGCAAAAGGGCCATTTATCAAAAACAGACTAATTAAGAACTGCTTAAAATAACTAATACAAACATTTAGCATTTGCATTCTTGGGTTACCTCAGACAAAAGCTTCATTAACAAGAGGAAAGAGATTCAATAGACCATAAACACACCTATTCAGATCAGCTTACAATGGTTTTGTCTGCAGTTCTTCATCTTAACTATGGGATATGTGTCATGTTTCAGCTTCCTCTCAAACCTTTCTTTTCAGGTCTTTTAAGCAATAAGTCATCTTAAGTTGTTATTAACGATAACTGAAAACTAAATAATTTGGAAGGATTTGATAGTTTGCAAATATGAGGACACTTGAATTAATGACCCCTTTTCTCTGGCAGCGATGACTCCTTTGAGGACATAAGCGGTGGAGAAGACAGTCCGTGTGGCTCGTTGGGAAGCGACGGCGAAGGAACCTTCTTTCCATCCGCATTTCTTAATAATGGACAGTGAAAACTCACAGTTGTGCACTGTAAAGATTTTCCTCTGAATTGTAATTGATGTTAATGTGTTTGACTCGTGTGTGTGAATGAGTGTGTGTGAGAGGGAATTACATATCATAAGTAGCCTGTATCTTAAAGTGCCTGTGTTAATTCAGGTTACTGTCATTGTAATGGGAACATAAAACATATCTATAGAAAAAGAAAATGTCGATACTCTGGCAGCTTGGTGATCATGCATCTGAATGTCTTTCTCCGTATTTGTGTTCATATCTGACACATTCCAGGAAAAATAGCAAAGCACGAAGAACAACTTGAGGATGATGATGTTGTACATTGCTGAATAACAGCTAACATAACCTACTCATATTTCCTTGATATTTTTAACCTCAGGTTTTATACTTAACTCTTATCCTGAGGCAGTATTATTATGATAATGCATGTTTGTACAAGGCCCTTTCTCCTTGTGTGTCATATAGTACAGAAATAAACTGTGAATACATAAAAATATACCAGTATTAATGCTTGTAATGTTTACAAAGATAACATGGCTGTAAAAATGTAAATAAAGTGTTTTTATAATTATTTTGAGAAATGTGGGATAAGGTGCAAGAAAAGTTATACTCTGAAATAAAAACTACTTTTTATTTATTTGTGTATGTTGGTTAAGTTTATTGCATTTAAATATAAAAACACAGTAACTCTGCAGTGAATGCTTAATTATTAGTAAATTAAATATAGCACAAGTTGAGGGAATTTGGCTGCTTCTGTGGTAATCTATTTTTGTCCCATTCATACATTGTGGACAAGCTTTCCTTTGTGCTCATAGCTGCAGAGAAAAGCCGCATCAGTGTAAGGGGGTGGAGGTGGAAGTGATGCTGCTGCTGCTGCTGGTGGACGGGGCTTGTCGTCGAAGTGTTGACGCGCATTTCTGCTCCATCTTCTTGATTAAATCTGCAACCAGGCGGAGGAGGAGGAATGAGAGCGGACCGTGCAGCGGCATCTTCACCATGCAGCCACTATCAACCACCGGCAGATCATTTTATACGATTATATGAGCCGATGAGCACGCGCCTGTCCCCTCAACGCGTCCCGATCAGGACAACATGAGCCAACGCCTCGCTGCAGCTTTACACAGGGAATGAATAGGCTTCCAAGATGGTCCGCATCGCCAAGGCCCTGGGTTTGGTTATTCTGTGCGTCGCTGTGCTCATCCTGTCGCTTATCAGTTATGTGTCTCTGAGGAAAGACAGCTTTGGCTCCTCAAAATATTACATGGGGGGTCCGAGGATTATGTTTCATGCAGGTTTCCGGTGAGTATTATTTGGTTCAGCAGATTTTAGGCTCTGGTGAAATGCAGACCAGGGTAGGTGTGTGTAAACAGAGGCGTGTGGCCTTTTGTGGACCAATCCAGCTAAACACCTTCTTCATAATGTACTTCCTGTCAATCAAACTGTGAGCTGTCCAAGGTGCTGATGTGTTTAACCCTAGCATTGCTGAACATTAATGCTACATATATGCCTCCTCACACACACCCAGTGAAATGATTTGCAAATATCAGAATCCCTGTAAAAGCTATCAGGTGAATCTGAGATGTTTTATGGAAAATTTGAGCTAAATCTGAATTTGATGGCAAAACAAACTGCAACAGGGGGATGTTTACTATGGTGTGGCACACTTTTCCTCTAACACTGTGTGAATATCAAAGAAAAATGTAGGGAAGTCGCAGGAGTTTTAGGAGGAAAGTCCTATTTGTGTTTACATCATTATAATTAAGGACTTCCAGTATCAGTTCACATCATTTAGATGAGAACAGAAATAGCAGTTATGGCCATAAAACAGTAAAAAGGCAAGTGGTGGAGCACAAATAATGTTTGCTTTTGATTAAACGAAGGACTTTTTGTTGTTGTTTTGCTTTGCTTTAAATATCCTATTTAAAATGATTGGTTGTATTTTCTTGTAATGATTTTGATATTCTATCTTTTCCATTGGTGAGAAATCTGCACTGCAGGCAGGCTAATTCAGGACCCAGGCTCCTCTGCTGTGAAGTTGCATTGTGATGATGTTTAGTATTTTCCTGCAGAAATGTGCAAAACCTTCCAGGAGAATAAAAGTTTCTGGATAATAGCTTATTTATTCTAAAACATTTCTTTACTTTTCATCTTTGAAGGAAACATCCCATCTCCCCACACAGGCACTAGTGTAACCTTATACCACCAGAGAAGCAGGCTTATAAACCATCTGCCCAAACCAAGCTGACCTTTCTCCTGTTTGGTCTGAAGGACAATGCGTCCATGGTGTCCAAACAATTATAAAAATAGGATCTATCTGACCACAGAGCAGTTTTCCTCTGTGCCTCAGACCATTTAAACGTGCTTTGGTCCAGTGACAGCATTTACTGTAGATCATGTTCACATGTGACTTCCTCTTTGCATAACAGAGCTTTAAACTGGTGGATTTCAGGAAATGTTCCTGAGAAAATGCAACAAAGTGTCTGAAATTGTTCCAGGTTTACATGCAATGTCTTTCATTTTTACATTTGAGAATCCCTAAAAACATCCATTTTAATCTGAGTTGTGTTATTGACATGTTGCCTACTTAGGCAATCCTCCAGTTGCCTTTGATTCTTACTTTTCAGGCCATTTGCTGAATCTGTTGCAACCTTTTGAGATGTGTTACTGCACGAAAGTAAAAATCAATACTTTCACTGGAATGATACCATGTCTCTGTTACAACATTTAATATGTCCTTTGTGCTCCAATGTGATTAAGATATTTGTAATTTATTGCATTCTGCTTTTTATTGATTGATTTTTTTATTTTTGCATTTTTTATGGATCCCAGTTTCTTAAGAAACTGGGTTGGAATAAATTCCAGTAAGAATCCTGAATGGGTCTTTTGCCAGAGTCAGAAGAAAAATAGTGATACGGTGAACACTTCAAGGGTGATTACAATAAATAACAGAAACACAAATAAAAAAGAGTAAATAACTGGATCTTTTTGAGAAAACCATCATAATTATTGGGAGGAATAAGGACAAACCTGTAGTTTACAAAGTGACAACAACTTAATAACAGCTTCCTATTTTTTCTTCCCTCTTATTCACATTGCTGTTTTAAGGTCTCAGTTTGCCATGAATTTCCTAAACCCATCCTTCATCCCACTGACCAACGCTTTGAATGAGGAGCTCCAAGGAAAATCGTCCAAATGGAAGTTTAATAAGACAGCATTTTACCAGCAGAGGTATGATCTTAACTCTCTAGAAAATCAGTTTTACCTGAAGGTCATGTCACAGATTGACCGCTTTTTTCAGTTATTTAACTAATTGTTTATAAAATAGTTAAAATTGTTCATCAAGATGAGACTTTGCTATCAACAACTGAAATCAAAAAGGCTTCTTATGAGGTGCAGATACAGTCCTAACACGCTTTTTCTTTTCAGGAAAGATATCTTCAACTACATTGACATTCCAAACAACTTCTCCCTCACAAAGGACAGCGTGCGCATTGGTCAGCTGATGCACTTTGATTATTCCAGCCACAAGTACGTCTTCTCCATCAGTAACAACTTCAAGTCGCTGCTGCCTGAAATCTCACCTATCCTCAACAAACACTACAGTGTGTGTGCTGTGGTGGGAAACAGCGGCATCCTGACAGGCAGCCACTGCGGCCCTGAAATCGACCAAGCCGACTTTGTCTTTCGCTGCAACTTCGCTCCCACAGATGTTTATTCCAAGGATGTGGGGAGGAAGACCAACCTGACTACCTTTAACCCCAGCATCTTGGAGAGATACTACAATAACCTGCTGACCATTCAAGACAGGAATAACTTCTTCCTCAACCTGAAGAAGCTGGAGGAAGCCATCCTGTGGATCCCCGCCTTCTTCCTCCATACCTCTGCCACAGTAACGCGGACCCTGGTGGACTTCTTTGTGGAGCACAAGAGCCAACTGAAAGTCAAACTGGCCTGGCCAGGAAATATTATGCATGATGTCAACAAGTAAGATGCAATAGATAACTTTTGCAGTTTTATTTATATAAGACGTAAACATGAGCTTATCTCAGTATAGTCGTATTTATATTTGCACGTACTTGGTAATGAAAAAATGTGCAAAGCAGCAGTGATGGGTATCAAGAATAAAATTTACAGCCTCAGAAAGAACAAAAACCTGCACTGAATCTACATATTCAAATGTCATATGTGACAATTTGACACAAATATGTGACAGAGGGTCCTGCTCCATACATGATATATTAATACAATTAAGTTATAACATTGTTGTCAGTTTGATTTTTTCTTATTTTTTAGGCTTAAAACATACATTTTGGCCCCTGACAGCCACCATCTATTCCCAGCTCTGCTTAGCACGTAAATGGATTTTTATGCCATCTTTACTAATGGATATCAGTAATTCTTATTCACTCTACCGTCAGAGTAATTACACTTTAGTGGTTCCCAGTCCTCGAGGGTCCTGCTGATTTTTAATATATCCCTGTTCCAACACACCTGGTTTCCATTAATGGATACAAAATCCAGTGAGGTTCAGCATAATGACTGATCAACTTGAGTCAGTTGTGTTGGACCAGGGATACATGGAAGACCTGCAGGATTGTGGCCCTTGAGGACCGGAGCTACACACCCCGGTGATGATGCTTTCAGGGCTTGCTCCACATTTACAAAAGCACTGTTACAGGTAAGGGTCACATATAGTGGTATATTCTTTTTTATTGAAGCAGATTTATTATTTTAAGTACGATATGTGTGAAACAGGGATGATTTGTTTAGGCGACAGAGTAAAGTTGAACTCATTTCTCTTTTCTCCCACAGATACTGGAAAACTAAAAACCTTTCTCCCAAACGTCTCAGCACTGGGATCCTCATGTACACACTGGCCTTCGCCATGTGTGATGAAATACACCTCTATGGCTTTTGGCCCTTTGGCTGGGATCCCAACACAGGCAAGGACCTGCCTTATCACTACTATGACAAGAAAGGGACCAAATTCACCACAAAATGGCAAGAGACTCATCAGCTACCCAGTGAATTCAAGCTTCTCTACAAGCTACACAGGGAAGGCGTGACCAAACTCAGCCTGACGCACTGCATGTAGAACCGACTGGATGGTTTATCGGAGATCATTTAGATGATCATGACCCATAAACAGTACATCAGCTCAGATCAAACATCTGTTGTGAAATACATGATAAGCATGTGTCAAGACAACCTATTATCAATCTAACACCTATCATTCCAACATTTATCACTAAAATTTCTCTTGGCAATGTCAGACTCACTTGGGGTGTAAATTACAGTATTGTAATTATTCAGTGTATTCTTGTGTTGATTGGTAAAGTTAGGGTGTCATGCCATTCAGCTGCTTCCAATATTGTATGTAAAATGTTTGCTGACTGTGGATAAACAGCCGCAGAAGCACAGAAGGTCCAATATTAAACTCTGATTGATGAAGATGGATTACCTTTACAGCAGTATACTGATTCTGTACACTGAAACCACTGCCTAACCTCAGGGAAAGAGTTAGATCAGTGTTTTTTTGTAATCAGATCCAATGCCTCATGGTACAGTTCCTCTTATCAGGCCTTCACCCCAATGAGGAGTCACACAATCTGTACTGTTCTCAAAGTTATTTGTTTACAAAATTCTATAAATATCTGTGTTTTATTTCCTGTAAACGGTGTGAATAACCACTTAAAATTTTGTTGAGGTTTTTCAAAAGTTTTAAATGATAATTAACATTCCAACAATAAGCCATAAATTCATAAAAAAAAAATCCTGTTGTCATTAGTGAGAATAGTATTGGCCTACATTAGGTTCCAATGATAAATAATTTCCTGTCAGACTTTAGGCCAGTGGCAACATTAAACACACAGTGTATTATTTTTCTGAATTAGATTCAAGAGAAAATAATTATGCATATTAAATATTTATGTGGTTTTAATGGTTTTGAAGGGAAGTGGTCTATTTCAGTAAAAGTATTCCAGTTTTATTTCTATGCTTGACTCAAATTAGACTGGGAGTAATTAATGAAAAAATAGGGCAAGTTATATTAAAAACTAATAACTAAATGTAGTGGTAGCCTAAACTTTACTTTTAACTGCACTACCAAATGAATATTTAAAATATAACATTTAAAACAATGTTGATTTAGTTTATTCTCATTTTTACATAGCAAAAAAATCTCAGCTATATTTAAAGGGTGGTTAAATAAATGATCATTTAAGCTTAGTTTGCTGCCTAAAAGCTGTTTTTCTCCTTTTGCAGACTTTATGCCTTTATGTTAAACTTAGCTGATGTTTAGTAAAGAAATTACTTTTTAAATAAGTTTTTTGTTCTTTTTCTTTGAAGTTACAGCGTTTATATGAATGACAACACAACATTTAGCTAGAACAGCTATTTGTGCTTGAAATGGTGATACATTTGTCAGTGCATTATCATGCTAAGCTAACATGAGATTTTTATTATATAGAATAAAATCAAAATCTCTAAAGACATTATGTTTAATAGTCGGTAAAAGTTGGTAAACTAACTTTATAAGAAAGCTAGCATTGGCTGTTGTTTTGTTTGGTTAGTGGAAAAAGTTGCTAACAGCTCACATTGTTAGCCGCATTAGCTGCCAAGTGCTAATTTGTGAACCTCTTTGGAAAATTGCTCTATGTCAGTGTCAATCTATAAATCTATAATAAGTATGAAATTATAAACAGCTGAAACAGCAACCAAAAGTAAACACGATTGCTACTTAATCTCAATGGTGCATGTTTAAAAACTTTGGAAATTATATTAAAACATAATTTCTGACATAACTGATCTGAAAGTGTAAACCTAAAAGAAGAATTATTATAAACCTTGTGTTGTCTGGAGAAAAGTTATTATTTTACTACAACAATATTATTGACAGTGTTTGGAGAATGTTATGTAATTATTGCATCTTGTAAAGAGAGCATGATCCATTTCAGTGACAGCATGTGGGGCACAAATATTTTAGGCTATTTTTTATAAAATCTTTCGAAAGATTGTTTTAAAAGTAAAACTTGTTTCTTTGAAATTGTTTATAATCCAGATAGGGCGCAATCGTTAACTGAAGTCTTTGTATAATAGCTGTTTGAACCTTATAAAGACTTACTGCTATATTCCACATCAGACCAAAATCTATACAGAACAACTTAAAACAAGCTTTATTTTTCTATAAATGTAGATAAATTCACTGGTCCTGGCTTGCTGACTCTGTCATAGTACACTCAAACAGAATAGTGAATGATGTGGCTGAGGACAATGAAGTCCAAACAGTCTATCTGTCCACATGAGCATCTCATGACTGCAACATGTGCTCCTTGTTGCAAAGTTGGACTGAGCAATGAAGTCATTCACACTTACCAGATTTAGAGTAGTTTTGCTCTCATTATAATTTAGCACAGGCATTTACTTGCCATCCTGTCTGACACAAAGCATTTTTGTCTGTCATCTTTCACCAGAAAACCAGAGTGTTCATTAAAACACACATCTGAATTTTAGTCCATTCAAAGGATGTCATGAATGTCTATGAATCTTTTCTGTGGTCCCTTCATTCCTGTAGGTCAGGGATCCCCAAATCCGGTCCTCGTGCACCGGTGTCCTGCAGGTATTGAAACACACCTGATTCATATCTAATTGATCTCCACAGCTTGTCACAAGTTTGTTAATAAGCCATTAATTTGAATCAGGTGTTTTGCTGCAGGGAAGCATGGGAAACGTGCAGGATTCCGGCCCTGCAGGACCGAATTTGGAGATCCTTGCTGTAGGTAAACTAAAGACAGGATTTTTTTTAGGATTTTTTGAGCTATTGGCAAAGAAACAAAACAAAAAACAAACAAACAAACAAAAAAAAAAAAACACAACAAAAAACGTTATTGATGTCAAAATCAATGTTGCATTCATGTTTTTCTGTGTCCTCAGTCAAATCAATACGGTAAAGCTTGTGACTGTGAATGTCTTCTTTTAGATTCATTAAATCCACTGGCTCTGATGTGAATGTTGGACATTTTCTTTTTCACAAACGTTCTGTTAATGTTAAAAACAATCTATATATAGACTGTGGGTAAAAGAAACGCTGTGGGGATTGTAATTCCATACCAACATGGCTTTTTGTGCATTAAATGACCACACAGTGACACGCACAACCTAAAACACATTTCTTTATTCCCATTGCAGTCCTATGGATGGTTTATTTTAAGAAGGCTTTAACATTCACGCCCCAAGGTTCTGGATCAGCAACTTTATTCCATCATGCATAAAAACGCTTGGCTGTTTTTGTATATGTTATAAATCATGCAAGGGATTGTGGTATATGGTTTGCTTGAAGAAAACAAGTATCTACAACAAAATGTGTCTTAAATAATTTAATCATATGATAAATATCCATCATGTGCCTGCATAATCCCTCCATTATTGCCTCCGTGTGTCAAATAAAATAGTATTTTTCTCTGATATCTGTTTATAACACTTTATTAATTCCAAATGAATAATTAATTAAGCTGAGATGACTGTTTTTAGTTCAGTTTGTTCTTAAAGTAATCCTTTATTTATGGAAGTGTTGCATAGTATTGTTTCTTTATTTAATTCTGATTATTATGGATATCCTATCCATATGTTTGGAATCTGAGTCTTTTAGCAGATGGTATCTAAGTGGGTGAAACTGTCAGTTTCAATCATGCAATAATAAAGGAAACATCAGCTCCTATATATTTTAAACTTTGATGTCTCATCAGGCAAAGATGACAAGTTAATCCTTCTTAACATCCTCCTTTTTGCTGGTGCTTGAGCTGTATGTAATCTATACCTTATTCTTTTTCTTACCGACGCCAGCAGGAGAAGGAGGATTACAACCCAATCAACATTTGTTACTGTACTGTTTAAAAGTGCTGAAAATAGTTATGGACATAAAGCACTGAAGAGTCCTTATGTGGCACTGATGATCGCATTAGTTAGCATTTGGTTGTGTATGATTGTGCAGGAAAAATCAAGGTTATCAGGGTAAACATAAACTTCTCTGCTGGCAAAGCTCCACTTGGTGATCTTGCTAAACCCCACAGCACACGGGCCAAAACTGATTACAGTATGTACAAGGTGTATTCAAACAGACCTTCAGAGTAGTTTTGCCATTTTTAAATGGTAAAATGTTTTACATAAGGCTTTTATGATTGTCTTTAGTAACTTTTGTATTTAGTTGTTCAGGTTTTTAGGCTCCAAAGATGGCCAGTTTCATGTGAATACCATTTCAAAAATGAACACAAAACAACAAACAACAACAAAAACAACCCAACACCATGATAAAACCATGTTTTTCACTTTCTGTGTTGTGTCTGGCAATGTGTTGTTATATCAGAGGTCATGTTGATGCACTTCTCCACACATCATGGCGTTTCCCCGGTGACAGATTTTCATGAAAGACATGTTTTATGGTGGTTTTATGGCAGAAATCCGGACCAAGGGGAGAAGGATCCTATTTCTGATCCAGCATCATATTTATAAGTAAAACACAGCAGCAACACAGAGCCCGACACATAAACTTGAGGAGTCATACTCCCGGTGCTCAACTTTTCTCATGGTACTGCGCACGAGCAGCGCGAACCGGTTGGATGCACGGTCACGTTTTTGTCCGCTGATGTTTCCCCTCTTGAGTTAGAAATATGAAACCATGAGCGAGTCATTGGAGGATCACGGATCATTCAACTCGACCTCATGACTTTCTGCAGAGGTGCCGCAATGATTCTGTTTGTATGAATGAAGCATCAGCTGCTACAGAATCACAATCCCCCCACCGCACCACAGACCCGGTGCTGTGACTCATTTTATTAAAGTAATAACACTTTCAACACCATGATAGATATGTTTATTTGTATTATTTGTATGTTTCTCATATTATAAGTAAAGAGAGTTTAAGATCCTTCTTTTTTAAAAAGCACAGTAATGATCTCTGTAATTTTACAATAATTATATTACCAAAACTAATTGGATTTATATGGAGGCAAAGAAGATATTTGTAGTAGAAAATCATTTTATTGAACAGTCAGTCACA
>JBAMIG010000012.1:5386430-5403183 GCA_037177335.1 Kiunga ballochi
CAAGAACACTAAGTACACACTTAATCTTTAAGATAATATCAATTTATTTCATATATATATATATATATATATATATATATATATATATATATATATGTATGTATGTTGTATAAAGACACAAAGTGTCACTAATACATAAGAATTAAAGTACAACATAAGTTATTATGAGCAAACATTTGTTCGTGAAGGTAACTTGATGAAGATAGAAAAGAGATCTTATATCAGGTCGGAAAGCCTTTAAGCAACAAACGCATCACTCACCACTCTCTTTTCCCTGAAGTCTATGCCCACTGTGGTTGTGAACTTGCGGTTGAACTTGTTGTCCGTGTATCTGTACAGAAACGTGGTCTTTCCCACCCCCGAGTCCCCCAGCGCCAGCAGCTTGATCAGATAGTCATAGTCCCAGTCCACCATCGTGCAGCTGTGCTGAATCTGACACAGAGTTAAGCTCACAATACAACGCTTTGCTACTTCTCATCAATCATGGCTCAGATCTGGAGAGTTTAGAAGCATCTGGGTTTTTCTAAGTAAATCCGCACTCTGTGAGTGGACTTCAAAGAAAAATGTGAAATTCTTCAACTTAAGCTGCAGTTTTCAGTCTGAGGCTGCAAGAGTATCACCCAGGCTTATCAGGACGTCATAACTCTGGTCATTAGGCGCTGATCAGAGCAGGACTAACACATGACTGGAGCTGGCTTCCACATGAGCAGTCAAATGTCTCTCCTAACTATTTCTGAATTTACTCAGTAAAAACATGGCCTGTTTACAGACAGGAGTCCTTTCATTGACTTAAAGGTCTATGCACAGACAGCTCGACGCTGCATGATGCCGCTGAGGTCTGACAATGCCAGATGACACCAAGCAGGCCAATAACAACAACATGGAATATCAGATCATTTGTATAAAATGATTGTGTTAAAACCACACCAGCTTCTTTCCACTGAGCAGAGAAAAGCTGGAGTCCTGTCCAGGATGAGCAGCTTTCCTTCAAGTTATTAAAATAAGAAGAGTAATTAACTAACTTTCAGCTTTTTCTGTGACAAAGCATCAACATTCAACTGATTTATTTAGGAAAATATCCACAAACTTCACAACAAAATGCATCTTACCAGTCTATCTACAGGAAGTAACGTCCATTCAGATGCTGCTCCAGTATTTATTCTATAAAATAAGCCCTCTCATGAAGCGACGGCACATTGCACAGCCTCAACTTAATCCCACATGTGATCCTGGGAGGAGTTTCAAGCATTGAGATCTAAGGGGGCTGTGCTCACATATTTTCTTCTTCTGCTTTTTTTCCTTTTGCCGTTTCTAATGAACGGGGTGACAGAAACAGCAGATTGTGTCTGGTGAAAAGAAATGTGTGCCTCTGTGGATTTCAGTAAGGAATCAGTTCTTCTCCAGGCTCAGCAGAGAAATCGTGCTTCTCTAAACACCTTTTAACCAACAGGAGAAAAAAAAAGTGAACTCAAAGCTAAAGTTGCTGCTTTGCTTTCATCCAATGTGAAAATTAACTTGGAAATAAATGAATGAAACAAAGACTTTCAGGTTAGATTGGTTTGAATCTGTTAATAAATCTAAGAAAATAAAAGCTAATCTTTGTATTGAAGCACAGTTAAATGTTTACTTTTGTGTTTTTGTTATCAGAAATAAAATCATCTCTTAGAAAAACACCAGTTGTAGCTCCTCTTCATCAGGTCTCTAACTGGGTTTGAAGTACTTGAACAGGTTATTAGTCTGGCTGCTTTTTCCTGCAGCCTTTCGGTCTTTGCTCACTAAGCTTCTCCCGGCTTTCCCAGAGGAAGGAGTCTTCAGAACCGGCTTTCGCTGTTTCCATTCGGACATAAGCTCCCGCTGAACATCCGGCGGAAGCTCAGAAAACACCTGAGGATCCACATTACCTGGGAAATCCCAGTCAGATGACTGGGAAAAGGACACTTTCTCCTCCTTTATTTCTCCTCCATGAACTCCGCATGTGCTCAAAGTCACCGTGCTTCCTCTGTGAGAAACGTCCAATTTCTTTGCAGTCTCTCTTTTTTCTTTAATATACAGGGAGTCTGTAAATGGCTGCACTGGCTTGATCTGTGAAATGAGGGGTTCATGAGCAGCTAGGGGACTGGCAGACATATCAGGCAGGGAGTTTAGGTAAGCAGGAGATAATAGCTCCTCCTGGATATCCTCTGGAAGGAGCTTAAATACTTCTGGGTCAACATTTGGTGGGAACGGATGGGATCCAGTTGTATTTGTTTCACTGGTTTTGCATCCCGATGTGCTGCAGGATGCTTTTGGAGTCTCTTCTACAGCAACAGAACTGGTTTTGCATTTGAACCCATGTAAAGGTGCCTGGGAGGAAGAAGAGCTGCTGATGAAGACTTGTGTTTTGTGTGGAGTATTTATACTGCATGTGCTGCCTTCAGGATCCCGGCATAAACTCTTGGGATTCTGAGATGATTCATCCTGTGGGAGTGCAGCAGAAGACATGGCAGGATTATCACACTGCATCTTTCTAAGAAGGAAAAGGATCTCTCACGTAGCTGCTCAGTGTAAAAGATCTCTTAAGCGTATTGAGAAGAAGGTTTCTGTGAGCAAAGTTAAATATTAAGCCCATAAAAACTTCTAATGCCAACAAACTAATATAATTCCTGCGTGCCCATGAAACCTTTCTATTCCTTTCTGTTCTTTAGGCAGAAGCTTTTACCCAGAGCGGCTTACATGTGATCATTTACCCGCAGGAATCAACCAACATGCATGTGTTGTTGGTGGGAGGAAGCTGGAGAGCCTGAACGCTTACACAGGGAGAACATGCAAACTCCACACAGAAACCCTGCCTGAGCTGGGACCAGTGAGCTTCTAGCTGTGAGGCTGCAATGCAAACCAGTATGCAACAAGCTGTAATTTCTCCCTCAAGTTATTGATACAAAATAATCACGTTGGCTGATGGGTGCATCCTGTGAGCGAGTATTTGACATTTCCTATCTAAACTACAAGCCTGAAGTTAATCCCACATGCTAATAATTTATTTATATATTGAAGCTTTATCTATTTCTGAATGATAAAACATTTTCAAACAGGGAAAAATAAATGTTTTTAAACAATGCTGCATTGGCAGGGTGTGTGTTGGTGGCTTTAGTGTTATAAAATACATATGAATTACTTGTGTTTTATTCCATTTTGGAACATTTTATTAAATTCATCCATAACTTTCTGAGTGATGTTGCAAAAAAACAAAGCAGAGAGAAGAACGGCTGCTTATATGAATCAAATTAAAAATCACTGATGTAATTAGTGTCAGTTTACACTTTTTAGTCCCTTATAAAGATTCATTTTAGGCAACTTAATTAGAAATTCATTCAGGCTACAGATAAAACCAAATCACATGAACAATGTTGGCGCGCCATCGTTCTGGTTCACTTCACTGGTTTACCTGGTTTTGTGTTTTTCTGGGAGATGAATTCAGTGTGAAAAACGATGTTATGACGCCCTTCCCACTAACAGCCCCTCTGCTCTGTAGATTACTGAAGCAGACATTGATGAGAGTGAGGTGGAAGGGAACGCTGCTGTTCACCATTTTGTGAAAGAGCTTCATGGCCAGTGGGACCAGTTGGACCACAGCATCTTCAATGCTGCCTGTAAAGAAAAGGATGGAAAAAAACCCACATTTACTGACTTCAGAAAGACAAGACGGTGTAACCATTCCTTTAAAAAGAACAGCGAAAACTAAACAGAGTAGTGAGTGACTGAGATTTGCAACATTTAAGATGGTTGGTTTTGTGTTTTATGCAAATGAAAGCTGTCATAGATCTTCACACCCAGTGGGAACGGACAGAGGGCTTCCTGGAGCGTACCAGAGGTGATCTTCTGTCCGACGTGGCTCGGGATGGGACACTGACGACTCTCCCGATTGAACCACTTGTTGGTTGCCGAGTATTTCCGAACTGTAAGCCTGAAAGTCTGAGGCTGCCTGCCGTCTTTATGCATCCTTTACAAAGGATCATAATGTTAAAGACGACACGGATTCAGTTTTGACTTGCTGAAAATGGTTCCTACCTTTCAACCAGACTACACAAGAGCTCATGAATCTTTTCCAAAGCTTCTGTGGTAGACGACATTTTTTTGAAGGAGTCTTCATCACTGAGAGACTAAAACACAAAGAGGATGTCAAAGCAGTCAAATAATCAAATTCTTTTTTATCCCCCAACAGGATTGATTAGATTGTCACCAACATTTCACCGTTTTCCCGTGACTACATGTGTAAACAGTCCTACACTGCTATTTGAACTCAGATCATACTAAATATCACTAAGTACGGAGGTGAGTGTTAAGGGATCCATCCCTAATATTAGCTTTTAGGGAGCCTTTCAGCCATCTTTGGGACTACGAAGCCTTACGACTCATTAAAAATTATTTATAGGGAAATACTTTAAACATTATAAACATTATTTAAACCTACATCACAACTGCTTGTAATTTTAAAATACAAAATGAATGAACACATTCCTTCCTTTCCTGATGATGAAAACACAACAGACACCACAACACTCATTTAGTGTGAGCATAGATGGTCGCAGGTTCAAGAGGCTTACAGAACCCATGTTTACCTGAGGGGCCCCGGTGGGAGTGACAGGTGAGTCATCAACACCTAGTGACAGATTCTTCAAACGCCGAGCACCAGAGGCTCCAAACTCTCTTAGCAAGTCATTCAGAGGGCAGAGCTGGAGATCCCTCAGACTGACTATTCCCACAGTCTGAAGTCTCTTTGCAGTTTACCCCTGAGGGTAGTAACACAAAGAGGTTATTCATAATGAAAGAGGACTATGTTGATGTTTTCATCGATGTTCAGACTCAGTTAAAAAATCATTCAAACATAAGAGAACATATCTCTGTGTGTACCTGGTACTTTTCGAAGGCTACTCAGTGAGCCCATGATGTCACCGACGCTCTCTGGCAGCAAAACGGTTTGCTGATTGGGTTTAAAGGTTCCGGAAACCAGTTTTGCCAGCAATTTGTTTACAGCAATGCCAGCGCATCCAGTCAGGCCCAGTTTGCTGTGAATAGCTTCTCTCAGCTCTGCTGCAATGTGAGAACCTAAAGCCAGTCTTGCATGATCGCCTGCTGTAACATCTGCACCTGCACAAGAAAAGTCAAACCAAAGTACGAGTGGGAGTGAAAACCTCTGCAACAAGACTCAAAAGCTGAGCTTTAAACAGGAAACTGAGAGTGTCATGTAAATAACTTGAACACTTTTAGCATCATGGGTACTGGAGAAGTCATTTTTCAGTTTCCATGAGCCAGATGTGCATCTGACTTACTAAAGTGATTGTAGACATGTCCTTTAAATGAGATGCTGTCAGATTCAATGGTCTGAGCAAGCCTGTGTTCAACCATCTCAGTGACGTCCACAAAGTTTTCATCAAATCCAAGCCGTTCTACGAGTCGACAGTGAGACGTCAGCAGCTCTGCAGGGTGGATAAGAGAAAAATAAAGGTAAAGAAAATAAAAATTAAATGTGATAGCTTTGACTGTATGAAACCTTTACTAACCATCACAGCTGTATTTTGCACCTATTCGTGTGTTATAATGTGTTTATAACTTAAGGAATGCAATCATAGCTAAACCTTATGAAAAAAAGGCAATTTTATCTTTACTGTGTATTTAAGTAAACGTATGTCGGCACATTAAAGCTTTAAATGTGTTATGTTTTGGTTCTTTAGGCTTTAATTTGCTTTGCAATGGAAGGAATATCCAGAAATGTACCCATCTAACAGCAAAAGGATGCACAAATATCGGATTTTTTTAGTAGATTATAGAATAATGTTTTATAAACATTAGAGAAAATGTTTTATTGCAAACCTGTGACTTTATAGGACATTTCCCTGTAATGTGTCAGGTCTTCTCCTTTAACCAGCACCAGTTCAGGACATTTCTCCATAGCATCAGAAACAGACATCAGCTTTGTGACCCCTCGCTCTCTTGCCACATAGTTACACGTGACTATGATGTATTTCTGCTGAATGCCTGAGAATACAGAAAAGAATGAGCTTTAATATAAAGCTCAATAAATTTAACTTGGCCTGGTGTTTGTAAGTTTACCTAAAGGGACATCTTTCAATGCTGGGTTTCTGATCATCTCCACCTGAGCATAGAAGCAGTCCAGGTCAAAATGGAGAATGACTCTGTTTGCACGTGTTAATTTGGTGTTATGTCCTGAAATGTACATTTTACATACAATAAATTAGACAGTTGCACATTTAAAATAAGCGAAATGAAAGCTAAACTTAAATGCTGAGACAGTTTCCATGCGTCGCTTCTCATTTTACTGTTTACCAGGAACAGACGAGTCGGAGCTGACAGTCTCTGAATCCACCAAACTGCTCCTCCACTCGGTTTCATCCTCTACCATATCATCCTCGCTGTTATCCATTTCAAAACACAAATTTGGCAGGTTTCGTACATGTCATTGCGCCAGATAATGCCCCTGAAGTTGTTACTGTTGTTTCATGTCCACACGCTGGAGTCCTGATTGAATGTAGTGCAACACTGCCACCTACCGTTGTGGAGGAGTTTCTCATGAATCACCTCTCAAGGTTTGTCCAAAGATAATAATAACAAAAGTTTCTGTATTCATTTAATAAAAAAACATAAACTAAACTACATTAGTTTGAATAGTCTGAAAAAAAATATAATTTGACACAGTGTTATTTTGAAACTTTTAATTGTCGTCTCGTGACTGCGCAGAGCCTCTATATAAGAGACTGACGTCATGTGAGGGTTTGTTAGGAGTCATCACCTAGCAGCTGTCATCTAATTACTCCCCACTGAGCTGCTGAAAGTTACATTTTTCCCTAATGTTCCCGTCCTCAGGACTTTTTGCCCATATAAAATGTCCTTTTGAGCAATGTGGACTTTGTGAACGACCTCATTGCTTATTCAAACATGCTACAAAGTCGTGGGATACTTCTGGTGTCCTGAGTGCATCTTCAGTTGTGGACCTAACAGGTAGGCTGGTCTGTTGGAGGTTTGCTAAAGGTTACACAAACTATCAGCTCAGATGTCTGATGCGTTTAGTTGTTAAAAATCTAGATGTTATTTATCCAGTAGTGAAATTATCGAGTTAATTAAAATATTTAGTAAAGAATGCAATAAAGTTTGAAATTGCATGAAATGATAAAGTCTACCACCAGGATTTATTTATGTTATTTATGTATCAGAAGTCATTTAGAGAAACCTGGGAAAGTACTATTAGTATATCATCACAAGTGGTAAGATGTTTCTAAAATCTTTTGGAAAAAATTGTTTAATTGCAAAGAAAAGAGTACACACATAACCAAATCACACAGTCGTATTTTTACTTTTAAAAAAAATAATTAAATTTTTAATTTAAAAAAGTGTCATGATGTTAGGACTGGAAACATTTTCAGTTCAATCAAAGCATTGAATTTTGATAAATGACTTCTTGATAAACAGGTAGCCTATTTTTTAAAATCCAGTGTATTTTGTTTTTCTTTTTTAAAACCACTACTAAGTCATCTAATCGTATCCATGATGCTTTTTGACTAAACAGGGAACCACGATGGTCCATATGGTGCCTGTGGAGGACCTGTGAATGATGGGACCACGGGCAACAGCCTCCATGAGCTTGAGAGAATCAACAAGGAGATTGAAACTGTAAGGCACCAGGTTGAACAGGAGCAAAGGCGGCTGTCCTGCTACCAGAATATCCAAGCAGACAGCAGACACAATGTTCTGCCTAAGCATGATGCCAGTGCTTCCTATGGCTTGCCTTTATACACAGACCGTAAACCCCAAGTACGAACAAAGAAGTATGTGGTTGACAACACAAAACCCAGGACTGATTTAGAGTATGACCCTCTGTCCAACTTTTCTGCTGCCTTACGGTCTTACAGATCATCAAGCACAGAGCAGAAGGTAAAAGCCCAACAGGATCTGAAAAAATCAAGACCTTCAGATTCAAATGAAATGGAGCCATTTACCTATCGAGCCAGATCACTGTCTCCAGAGCCACTGGATGACTCGAATGAAGATAGTGTCCTGATTATTGATGTACCTTTGTCACCAGAGGAAATGAACAGTGACGTGCGAAGACCAATTGTTTGTTTAGCCGGCACATCAGGCCAGTATACGGTCGAAGCGGGGAAGGACAAAGCTTTGTGTGATTTTCATGATTCAACTGCACAAAAACCCAAAACTGCTCATGTTCTCATTTCAACCTCTTCATCAGATTTAAGAGAAGATTCAAATAAGGTTTGCAAAGATAAAGACTATGGCAAAGAATATAAAAGGACACCAGCTAATGGGAGTATAATTAACGTAAGTGAGTGGAGCACTCAGACTGACCCGTCTACGACTGTTCAGAAACTAAATCCAAAGAATTCCTTTCCTTGTAAAGCTCTACCTGCTAATTCATCCCACACACAACACATTAAACAAGTCCTTACCCATCAGCCACCCCCAAACATGGTTCAAAGCCACAAGTCTCCTGTGCAAAGTGCAGAAATATCAGGAGAAGAGCTATTACAGAAGTGGGGGCCCGCCACCGTAAACCATGTTTTACCAGTGATCCACCAAGCAGAGCCCCCGCCAGGCAACACACAGTTTCCAGCTCATGTTTCATCTGTTAAAACCCGTTTGAGTTACGAAGCTGAACCTTCTCAACCCAGCGAGCAGCTTTTTGATGAGAATGAACCAGTTATAATAATCAACTCCAGCTCCGAAGATGATGAGGAGAAAGTGCTCAATTATTCAGACATGGAGCTGTCGGACAGTGACCCGATGGAAGAATGCTACAGGATCTTCATGGAGGCAAACCAGACGGAAGCAAAAAAAGAGGACCAAACTCATGAATCTGTAAGTTTAATGTAGACTTCTTCTTTAGTATTTTAAGTTTACTTCCTCCTTTTTTATGTGTTTTTTTCTTCCCTATTTTAGGATGGAGCTAATGTGACAAAGCCGGAAGAAGACATCACTCTTAATGCTTTGCCAAAAAGGAAAAGGGTGGCCCATGAAGCCAAATGTATAGAGGTGCATGCCTCATGGACATGACCTTTTTCTCCTGTTTAAACAGCACCACTAATGTTTATTTTTATGTTCTTGTTTTTTCCATTTTGTAGTCATCTGCTAAAAGAAGACCTCAGCCACAAATTTTAATCCCACTCAGAGAGCCAGCGGCTTTAAAATCTGTCTCCAATCCCATTATTACTTCTAAGATGCAGCAGGTACAGCAGAAGGCCTCTATGCTGACTGCCTCAGTTAAGGCTAGTCAGGCTTTTGTTACATCCACCAGTCAGAGGAAGCCAGAAACACAGAGTGGACTTTCTCCATTGACTCAAACCCCTGGAAACCTCCAACCTGCTTCTGTGACAAATGGTAAATGGCTAAAAGCAGTCAGGGATGTTGGCTGGGTAATATTTGTTGCTGGAGTTGTTTTGTGAATGTAAAAGGGGAAAAAAGCACAGAAAAACGATTCACTGTTGATTTACATAAGGTGCAGGAAAGATGTAGTTATCCCTGTGCAAGGATGTTTGAGGTTTGTTGGGTTTAATCAACCTATATAAGAAGATTAGGAGTGGTGGGGGGTGGTAGTTGAACTTTAGGATGTATCAATAATGTTTCTCCAGATTTTAGGATCACTAGAGGCTGTGGGGTGCTGAACATTGATATTTAAACTAATTTTTAACTGTAGATCACATGTTTTTTTTATTTTATAACTCCAAATAAAATCTAACAATATGTTAATTGCTTTGCCTGAGTTTTCTAATGTTTTACTGTCCTTCCACAGCTTATGTGAACTACATACCTTTGGGGACTGCAGTAATTGAAGTGGGCAACAACTTGCACTTGATCCTTCCACAGAGTGGATTCCCTCCACCTGTTGCCTCCACTTCCACCCCTGTTACTTCAGTGCTAACTCCAGTGGGTCAAGTGCATCCAAGCACTGCTACAATCAAGCAAGCTTACCACCCACCTACAATTACCCCCCTGCCAAGATATCGCTTAACAGCACCTGTACTTATTGCTCCTCCAATGCGTAGACCTGCACTGAGCTCCACATCTTTACATTCAACAGCTGCTTCCTCAGCTCCACAGGCTGCTGTCCAGGCAGCTGCTAAGGTAGAGAGCATGAGTAGTGTAACTAGATTTAGACGTGATACAAGTTGGATATGTTTAATCTCTGAAATATGAATTGCAATGTCTTCTAGCCAGTGTCTGCTAAACGTAAGCTGAGGCAGCAGTGTGAGGCAGCAAAAGACAAAGTCCCGCATGATGTTCGCCAGCGTTACGTGAACATGTTCACAGAGGAGTTCCTCAAAACCACATCTAATGTTAACGAGGCATTTGAAAAGGTGAGCGTAGCTCAAAATGTACTCCTCACTGTCAAAATTCAGACATAATTGTTTTGTTTTATAGGCTCTTGCTGAAGAGAAGACTGTGTACAATCGCAGTGTGAACAAACTCAAATATCTGAGTGTTGCAGTGAATTCCCTAAAGAAACTGAAGAATCAAAGTGCTGCTGCAGCTAAAAGTGAGTCCCACAGAGGCTCACTAAAGAAATGCAACCCATGATGTATCATGATTCAATGCAGTTTTTAATGATGGTTCACTTATTTGTACTTTCTTCCCTGAGCAGATGAAAAACGAGTCGATGGCCAGAGGTCAAAGGGCAGTATACCCCTCAACCCCTTAAAAATGAGAGGAAATGGTGAGTACTTTTCACAGGGTACTTTTTTCTTTGAATCCAAATGGTTTTTGACAGGCCCTTATTTTCTTTTTCTTCAACAGATGAGATGACCTTGTATGAAATTTTGCAGGATTATGTTTTATCTGATGAAAAAATAATTGAGAACAACTTTCCTGTCCAGCACCCAGAAAGACCCGGCTCTGTTGTTCTGTTCACTGATAAGAAGGCGAACACTGACCGTAGGCATATAGAGTGCACATCAGACTGCTTTGTTAGCTTTGACTTGGTTGCTTGTCCACATCTTGTTTTTGTTGATAGTCTTTTCCGTGTTGATAAAAATAGCCCTAAAGAGGATCTGCTGTCGATGTGGCGCGACATATTCTGTAAGCCAAACGGGCAAACACGTTCGTAAGGAGGAGTGCACCTACCACTATGGAAAAGGAGTTGAGAATAGAGGTTGGTATTGATTGGTAATCTTTATCATGTGCCCCAATTGGGTATGCATTATGCTGTTTAAATAAATAAAAAATTAAATCATTCAATATCATCATTACTGACATCACTAGATACCTTTTATTAGCAGTGCTATACTAATGGTTGCTTTCACAATGAGTAGAAGTGTTTAACCAGCAGATTTTTAGACATTGAAAATATCCTGAATCCTGCAGTACCAGGTGGTGTAGAGACCCGCTACAGCTGCTGTCAGGGAGTTATGGGAGCACCTGGATGTCAGGTGTTTAAGGTAAGCAATATTAAAAGCTGAAGACATTATTTGAACCTCTTGTTCATGGATTTATTGTTTTCACATGTTTTCTCACTATGGCCAGCTGCATGTCCATGATTCTCTCGACCTGGATGGGTTTGTGTCTACCGTCTCCAGACATCCATTAGACAAAAACTGCCCTGGTGTTTACTCCCTGGCTTGTGAAATGGTAAAGTCCCATTGCCGTTTTTATGAGCTTTAGTATTTCATTTATTTAATTTTAAGTATTGTGTTTGTGTTTTCAGTGTTACACCATACACGGTTTGGAGATTTCCAGAGTGACGGTAGTCAACTCTAGTGTTGAAGTGATCTATGACACCTTTGTCAAACCAGATAATGAGGTTATCGACTATAATACCAGGTTACATTATTACATATTTCACCTTTTTTTTTTTTTTTTCAAAGAATAAGTTTAACAAAGCAATTTAGTTACATTTATTACATTTTGTGTAGGTTTTCAGGAATCAGTGAAGAGGATGTGAGGAGTGACCATGCATCCCTCAAAGAGGTTCAAGAAATCTTGCTGAGTTTCATCAGCGCTGACACGATTCTTATCGGACATGGTCTGGAAACGGATCTCTGTTTACTGAAGGTGACCACTCTAAGCTTAATTTCATAAACTGCTGCTGCCTTTAAGGGTCCTCCATTGTAGCAGATGAATTGTCCACAAAATGAAGGATACAGTCTAATGCATCACTTTTAGGCTCTTTCCACCAACGAAGAACTGTTACTGGATTCAGAGCTTAGCTGGTTCAACTTCGTACTTCCAAAGAAGCAGTTTTGTTTTTTACTGAAAGAGCCTGTCTGTTCTGTGTCATTACGTCACCTAAAATGTTTGTGCCTGATATCTAATGTCACAGCCTGGCCCTAATGAGTAACACCATCACTTTCCAGAGTTGTGGTGTTGGAGCTTTTACCATGGTATCATCCTCCATGAGAAGAATTAACTCAACCAGCCAATGGTTTAGTTCACTGGCCGGTCACAAAGATCACACTTTATGGTTGGGAAAAGGCAGTTTACTTTTGTGTCTTTAGTTGCTACTGCATTGCAACTTCCACTTCTTCTCAACCTGAAATATCATTTTTAAGCCTTTTTCATTTATTTCTGCAGCTGCTTGAACACAAGCTTTGTCCCTTTTTTGCTCGTTTAATTTACTTTGACTCGCTGCATGCGACCATAAAGCGGAACCTCTGAGGCGGTGTATAACTAAGCAATCTATGCCCCAACCCCTCACTCGTAGGGCTACACTACATAGTACCCTCGTTCTATTGGTGATTCAGACTCAAAGCTCACTACTTCTACTTGAAGATGTGTTGTGAATATGATCCAAAGTCAGATAAAATGTATGATTGATAGTTTTTTGTTACCCTTTAATGTTTATATATCAGCCATAGTAAGGTGTGGCCCACAATGCACTGTGGTCTAAATTAACATGTATAGTGACCATCAATGCTCACTATTTTTCAAGATGCATTGTGGGTAATTTTGAGTGCATTACTTCATTCTCTGTACATTTGGACATGCCTACCAAATGGCGTGTCCACCATGTAGGGCATATGGTGCACGCTCTGACAGCTTGCTTTCTGACCTATTCTGCTTTAATTTCTTTAAGATGTTGGTTCATGTTTCAACACTCTTATTCTGGCCCGGTAACCCCGTCTCCAGCTGGGTGAATGGGTTCTCAACTCTGGCCAGCACCGAGTTGGTACCTGGATTGGACCAGTTGTGAAAACCATAGAACAGATGCATTTTCTGGCTCTGGCTCTGAACTGGCTTGGTGGAAGGATGATTAATAGTAACTGTTTCCTGCCAATCTGTACTCATCAATTCTTTCTCATTTACCTACTCCTGAGATTTAAAAAAAAACAAAAAAATTTCCTGTTCATTTTTAAATAATGAATCCACAACATGTACTGATGAATGAGGAAATCTAGAATAGTAATTAGAAATCTTATCTAATTGGAGGTTTGACATTAATGGGGCATTCAAAGTCCAGCAAAAATTCAATATTCATTCACTGCTGCAGTTTAAGATCTATTTTTCAAGTAACTGAGGAGAATAAAATTTCTAGGGTTCAGTCTGTTTTTAGTCTTAAATGACAAAGTAAGCTTTTTAAAATGGATGAAAATATAATGCCATTACCAAAAGAGCGATTGCACATGTTCACTCTGTGGTTTTTACTGAAGACCATCCCCTGTATGCAAGTGTTTGTGTTAAACACCAGTTCTCATAGGCTGCTGTCCTGCCGGTTTGTTTTCCTGCTCTAACACGCATGACTGGAATTAATGGGTCAATTTAAAGATTTGTTATACACTGTTAAATCAGTTTATTTGAATCAGGTGTTTTGGAGCAGTTAAACAACCAAAAACTGCAGGTTTGTGGTCTTAAAGGACCCAAGTTTGACTGAAGTGTCTAAATGCAATAACTTCACAAATTGGAGGGTTTGTGTGTTTTGTCTTTTCTGAATAGGATTTATTTTATCCCTATACCAGTGATTGAGTAATAAATTGAGTTACATATAATGGTTTAGACTCGAAAAACCAGTATTGTACAGAAAGGTGAATAAATCTCACATTTGGAGTTTGAGCAGTAATTAGAGCACCAGTTATTTTTCTATTTAACATAGTTGCTTCATGGAATGGTGGTGGATACATCAGTGGTCTTCCCGCATCGTCTGGGCCCGCCACACAAATTGAGCCTCAACAATCTCACAGCAGACTACCTGAGGAGGATCATCCAAGAAAGTGGTGGGTTACCACCAGTTTAAACCAAATGTGCTAGCTGCCAGCTTTGAATTGAAATCCAATTTATTACGCATCTTAAACAGACAAATGGATTGATTTATAATGTTGCAATTCTGAATATGTTAACAGAACCATTGTTTTATGTGTAAAATCAATGTAATTTCTCCCAGTTTGTGGCCATGACACTGCAGAAGATGCAGCAGCATGCATGGAGCTAATGCTGTGGAAGCTAAAAGAAGATGGAAAACTGAAGAAGTGAGAAGGGAAAGCAAGCATTCAAAGCATAATGTACATGAAAGAAAAAGAAATTCATGTTTGATTGCTCTTTTGGTGTAAAGTGTTTTTGCCTCTGGTTGGATTTCTTTTCCTGTTTTTGTTTTGTTTCCATCATGAAATTTGTTTGCTAGTTTTGTTTGTCAAATATCGATATGAAGTCCACTTTGGCATGTATTACTTATGATACTGATATGAGTAATTTCCAAGTAAAGGCATAAAATAAACTGCGTGTGTATTTTTAAAACCCAAAATGGCCCATAAGAACTTGCAATTAAATGACAAATTGATCGCAGGTGTAGATATGCAAATGAGCACAGCTGTGGGCGATTGCAATAATTGCATGAAGGCAGAAAAAATTTACAATTTCAAAAACAATTTTCAAGTTTGTGACAAATGCTAATTTCACACATGACAATCAGCACATTTACAACCAAGATGTCAATGAACATCTCAGTGTAATTATTCAGCCTTTCTCTTCATCTTCTTGCTGCAACAACACCTGTACAAACAGAATCTGCAGGTCTTGATGAGGATGAATATGAGGACCAGAACGACGGACAGGAGGAAGGCTATAACATCCAGGCTGTGATACTGGTACCAGGTGAGCTCGTGAGCTTGGACTCTCAAGTGCTTTGCTCCTTTGTTTCTCATGGTGAACTCAATCCAGAATACCGCCTCATCCCGAGGATTCATGGGTCTGTCATGGTGGATTTTGGACAGCTGCATCACATTTTCTTTGTACCTGAATGTGATGATTAAAAGTAAAATTTATGTAAATAAGTGTAAATATTTATTTTTTATCTATTAGTGTTTTAAAATCTACTTAATAGATAAACCAAAGTGTGTTGAAGGTTAAAGCCTTGCTTTGGCTTTGCAATCTTACTGTAACACCTGATACTCTGCAGGTAATTGTACTGTTATATGGCTCTTTTCAGGCTCCTTTATCAAACTTATCAGTTTTGTTGTAGCCTTGAAGCAGATTAGAAAAAAAAAACCTAAGCATTAAATTGAGCAAAGCAATATGCAGACAAACTTACGATTTGTCATTGATGACGGTGTTGATTGCATCTCTGAGGTCCTCTGATGTCATAAAGTTCAGTTCAACAGTAACTGCAGCTCCTTTAGCCTTCATATGGACCATGTTGTCTGGCTGGTCAGCAAACATGGGGATGCCCACCATGGGAACACCATGGTAGATGGCCTCATAAATCCCATTTGTGCCGCCATGAGTGATGAAAGCTTTTGTCTTGTTGTGACCTGATGAGACCAAAGTTATGAAACTAAATTAAAGATACTTTAATAATCCCAGAAGGAAATTTAAGTTTACAGCAAGTCACTGGTGATCCGGGGTTTATTAGGACAGAAAATCACTGGTGTTGGAACTATGGTGTCCACACAGAAGATTATAACATTTGTCACACACTCAGTCAATGTGTTTATGTCTTCTCCATGAGGTTCACCGAGGATGTTCCAGTATGTAGCCTGGAAGCATCTTCAGCATCATCAGGCCAGGTTTTAATAGTCTTTCTAATAACAGATTGTTGCTGAATGATGGGCTTTAGGTGGAGGTGAGAACAACCAGGTCATGGTCAGATCTTTCTAAAGGTGGCAGGGCAGAGGAGCTATATGCATTTTTAATATTAGCACAAAATAAGTCTAAAATTTTATTTTCTCTGATGGAGCAGCTGGCAAACTGTTGGTAGAGCAGAAGAGAGGGAGGTGTTGTTAAAATCTCCAGAGATTGCCACATGTGTTGGGATGTTGTGTTTGAAGCCTCTTTAACAGTGACATGTCCAGGATGACACAAATGCTGGTTAACCAGCACTGCAACTCCACCTCCCTTTAGTTTTCTGCTGAGTTGTTTATTTTGTTCTGCACAGACTGTCTTGAAGCTGTGTACACAGGCATTACAGTCTGGGATGTGGTCATGCAGCCATGTCTCATAGAAACACATAGTTATCAAACATGTATGGTTTATTTGCCAGTTAAAGCTGCAGAGTAAGCTCAGACTGATTTTATATTCTTACAACAACTAAGCACTCAGAGAGCCTGAGCAAAAAAATTAAAGATTCAGCAGCCCACCTATTAAGCATAAAGACACTTATTTGTATAGTTAAAACTAAAATCATTGTAAATATTGCACAGATGGATCTGTACAGTGATCATCTGTTGAGTTAGAATTTAATTGCAAAATTGTTGCTATCAACCAATAGTAAAGAATCCTTAGATTAATTCCTGAATCCAAACCAGACAGTAAACCAGTTCACCCCAAA
>JBAMIG010000012.1:5403283-5416289 GCA_037177335.1 Kiunga ballochi
ATTTTCACAACTTTTTCACCCGCGCTATCTTATGTAGTTACGACAAAAACCCCTTCTGCCAATAAGGGTCGTAACACTAACGCAGTGAAAAATGACAGATTCTAAATTAGTGTAATAGCGACATAATAACTTTGTAAAAAGTATTTATTAATAGTTTTGTGTTTGGTCAAAGATTGAACTCCACATTCAGTCGGCTCCAATGTCTCACTAATGGATTTATTCAGTCCTTGTTTACAAAAAGCTTTATTATAAATTCAAATTTCCCTTGAAGTTATAGATTCAAACTATTTTATTATTCCCCAGTGGGGCACTTCTGTTCCAGTACCACCAAGATTACAACATACAGCATATATACAGACATATAGGTACACTGTTCTGAGGTGCAGCCAGCTTAATATATCCTGTCCAAAACAAAACACTGCTTAGGACTATCCAGAGGGTCCATGGATCACCTTCTGGCTTACCACACCATATTCCTGGGTCAAGACACTAAATCAGATGTGCTTTATAAAAAGCATGTTGAATAGTAAACACATGACATTATATATACAGTTTAACCCATATGGGCCTAGTTTGGCATTGATAGATACTTTCTGAGACATTTGGCATCACTTAATGGTAATTATAAAAACATTTAAAGTCACGTGAAACACAATTCTATTTAGCTTCAGCTCCTTAAAAAAACTAGAAAGTAAAAGATACATTATAAAATTTATGGATTACATGTTAATAACCAGTAAATATCCCTGAAAAACGTTACTTTAAAAAAATAGTATAAAGGATAAATAATAATGTCCTTATAAAACACTAGTTTTTTCAGGCCATATTTACATTGGTTTGATCTTAAAGAGCTAAACTAAAATACAAGGTAATAAACATTCACACTCGCAAAACTTAAAGCATTCTATTATTTAATAAGAATTATTCTGCTTATAATAAAATATTTTGTATGTATTTATGCACACTGTATAACCCTCAGCCTAACAAATATAATATAATATAATATCAATTAAAAAAAGAAAATTAAAAATTGTACCGTACTTTCAGCTTTCACCATTTCAGAAGTCTGACTTTCTAGGAACTATGTTTTATTGTTCTGTGTTTTAAAGCCTCACCTGCCAAACAATAAAGCAATATGTGTTGAAGGTGAAGTCCTGGCTTTAGTTTTGCAATCTGTAATGTTTCAGCGATGATAGTAAAAGTACTTTTATGGATGTTCCGGCTGTGATACTGGAACCAGATGACCTCCTTCATAAAACTGAACAGTTGTGCTTCTTTATTTTCTGTGAGCTCTTAAAGCGTCCCTGAGGTCCTCTGCTGTGATAAAGTTCAGATCAACAAAACCTGCTGCTCCTGTAGCTTCTACAGGAACCATGTTGTCTGGCTGGTCAGCAAACGGGAATCAGCATGGTCGTAGATGGCCTCATAAATTCTATTTATGATCCCATTAGTGATTAAAGCTCCTGAGGAAACCTGATAAAAGCAACGTTATCAAACATTTCTGCAGTTTGACATTTGACCTCACACGCATTAAGGGCAGGTAGGACATTTACCATTTAGGTCAAATGTATTGAACAACAAATCTGAGGACATTATTTATTTGTAAAAGGGTTTTTCCATTATTCTTTGTTTTTCATTTTGCTCACTTCAGTTCAGGACTTTATGAAGATTTCCTGTGACCTCCAGCGGGATAGAGGCAGTAAAAGGTTCAGAACCAAAGCATGAGTTTGCTGCAGTGAAGAACTCTGGATCAGAACATCACCTTCATGTTGCTGCTGGCTGGTCTCAGCGTATCACAGCACGCTTCCCCTATTTGCTCTCATCACACAGAGTAAGACACAGAGCTTTATGGTGGCTGTTCATCAGCAGGATAAGCCACTGGTTTTATTTTTATTTTATTTTAATAAGCATATGTTTGAAGAAGCTTATCAAAAGTGAACTCTGATTTTCTCCTCTTAGTGTGAAATTATACAAGATGCCACCCTGTTCATAGGAAGGTCAGAGGTGTAAATGATGATTACAGTCAGAGAAGTAAATAGTATTGTCATCAACATGCCAGTTTTTAATCAACAGATCAAACACAAATTATTTTAGGAGGGATGTTTGTCTTTTTCATGGTTATTATTATGTTGTCATTGGTACTGATTCTGTTGTGGTTTATTTAGTCCAGCCAGAGACTTTGCTGCTCAGATTGTGGTTTTTCTGTTCAGGTCTTGACTCTTTATTTAGCATCTTCAATGAGTAAAATTCATGTTTTAAGTTAAACAACAGGGTGACTCAAAGTGCTTTACAGACACATTTCAGCAGTAAAAAATACATTTTAAATAAAAAGAAACATTAAATAAAATGAGATAACTGTTTCATGTGGTAACATAAAGTACAAATAGGATCTATTAACAACCATCTTCAGGCTTTTCCTCTATTTTTCATGAACGTTTTGTGAGTGAAATCTATCCGCCGCTGTGGTTTCCATCTGAACATGAAGCGGACCGGTACTTGTTTTTTCTACGGGTTTTGTTCTGTAAAGTAAGGAAAAGGTCCATGTCTGTATGGAATGGGTGTTTTTTGGGAAATGTCACCTCTGATTGTTTGAATGTCTAAGTCTTAACTCTGCGTACATGGTCCCCCTCATTAACATTGTAGATTCCTTTTAACGTTGCTTTCAGGAGCGTCAGGAAAAACAAAAAGCATTTGAATATTGGATTCAATGCCCTGTTGACGGAGTCAGTGGCCATTCAGAGTGTGTGTGTGCAGACTGTTGTCCTCCTTAGACCTCCCCTGGAGATGCAGAAGATGAAACTGAGACGGTAAAAATGAATAAATCTGGGTAATAATTAAGTAACTGAATTTTTCTTTTCTTTTCTTGTGAGTTTATCCATTACTGTTTCCTTTCTACGTTCTTGCTGCTTCCTCTTCTTCCTTGTGCTGTCTTTCTACCATGGGGTGAGGGTTACAGCATTTTGCCTTTTGAAGTAGATATTTGCATAATCAGATTAGGATGTGTGATTGTCAGTGGGCTCCCCCATCAGAGGGTGCTCCAGAGGAGAGAGGGTGCTGTCCAGCCCAACAATAGAGGAGTCCCCTCCTCTCTCACCATCCTACCAGCCCTGCACCTGCATCCCAAGCACCAGTGCTGCAGGTCGACCGCCGCAGCGGTCCTCGCTTGCACTTGCAGCCGCAGAAGGGTGAAAGAGCACGTGAGGAGGGTGAAGGGAGGAGGAGGAGGCACAAGCATGATGGGAGTGGGAGGGCAGGGGTTGAGCTGAGATATTTAAACATGCAGGGTGTGAATTGGCTTTAAGGGGATAAAGAGCTCAGGGCCTATCGGTTGGCACCCAACTCCAGAAATTCTTTTTCATGGGCGTCTCAGCCGGGAGAGCGAGGGGCTGCCTGCACTGATCTGGCCCATTGTGATAACGGATTCAGACAGTGTGCTAGACACTGATAAGGAAATGTGCTCTCAATAGACGATTACCCACATGCTTGGGAGAGAATAGTCAATCAGGAAAATACACTTGGTAGAAGGAATGAGAAGCATACAGATTTGTTATTTTCATTGCGTGTTTTTATTATCCTTCCACAAGTAATGCTCATACATTTTTGGGTGGTATCGGTAAATAAGGTGTATCAGCAAAACACATTTAACAGTCTGACAGCATGTACACAGAAGCTGTCACACACTGCTCCATCCTATTTAAATGGCCCACTTTAAAGAGTCAGAATTCAATAAGTGCACAGATTTTAATAATATGTGCCAAAAAGTGATGATATTATTAACAAGGTGTTTTTAAGAAATTGTTTAATTCACCGTAGAAATTGCACAAGAAGTAAATTCCTCCTGAAATTCTGCAGTGGGAGGGTCATCTCTCCATGCAATATGGTTTTATTTGCCATCATTTTCAGGATTACAAAGAGTCACCTGTCAGTTCCCACAGACCTCCAGTCAGTGTGTCCAGCTGCCCTCTGCTCCGTTTACACACCATTAGCCAGTTTAAGAGCCCGAGTGAAAGCGCCCAGAACCAACTCAGTGTTTACTCTTCAGCTCAGTTTGATGCAGCCTTTAGCCTGAAAATGGGACTCCTTTCTACAGTCACAATGAGCATTCAAATGTCTGACCTCGGTTTAAATGGCTGCCAAACTGCGATGGATGCCGACAACCCTGTTATTATTTCAAATGTAAGAAATAGATAAAGATGCAGCAAGATACCCGATAATGTTGCGACGTCAAATATAAAGTAGGAATATTACATTCAATGAAATGTTTGCTTCAGAAAAGTCCATCTGCATGTTGGTCAACTGGACATGGTCTGACTCCAGTGTGACCTTTGACCTCAGGGGTTGTAAGTTAAGGGTTCACACTGATCACTCCTCTCTTAGAGCGCTGGTCAGTGGAAAAAGAGCAAAGGTCAACTTTGTGCCAAAACGAGCACCACAGGGCTGCTGAAAACACACATTTCTGGGCTTGTTGAGTTTGAACAAAGCAGCTGAAGCTCTGCTCTGAGTGTGAAATGATTTTAGCCTGCACAACTTTCTGATCAGATTTATTTTAACATAGAGTCATAATTCATCACATTCACTGTAAATGATTCATTTAAAGTCGTTATACAAAAATAAAACTGTGAACTAGACATGAAACAGTTGCAGAAGCATTTCCTGCTGCGTTGTGCATAGAAATTGTATTGATCATAACACAGTCTCACATCGTCTGTTAACGATATCAGCAGTGCAGCAGATATCAAATAAAAAATAAAATCACTATTTGATCATATATTATATCATCAGGAAGTGGAACCAGACATATTTTTGTTGCGTTTTACAGAGATGTTCAGGCACCATCAGTTATATTTTTATTCCCTACCTGCAAATATCTAATTATAAGTCTGAATTATTTGATCTCTGATATATTAGAGCATCATTTTTCAGTATGAATACAGTTTATCCAATTCTTTTTGTATCAATAGAATCTAAAAATATTTCAATGTTATTTAATGTTCATGCTAAACAGGAAACAGTTTCAGACGTACAGAAAACACAATAAAACAACTAATCACTGCTTGGGAGGTCTCCCGCTATTTCATACCATCTATTTTTTACTGTAAATATTTTAATAAGAAAATTCCAAAAAAAAGGATCAATTGTCAAATTATTTATTGAATAAATAGATCAAATAAATAACATACTATGTTTTCACATACAGAGCAAAATGACTTAGAAAAGAAGACCATTGACACAGAGGAGACAATCTTTGGCTATATGACATGCGTATTTTACAAGTGATCAAATAAAAACAGTGAAAGCAAAAGATCTTTGTAAAGACATTTTCAGAAAAGATTGTCAGTTTTGCCAAATTGTTGAACCAATACCAACAATGTTTAGCCTGAACAACATAGTTGTGTAGGGCAGACTTAGGACTGATTCTTCTGAAGTCTCATAACCTTGAGAGTAGAAAAAAGAAAGGTCAGATTAGTGTTCTTGAGGGGAAAAAGCAGCATGTCGATTTTAAAAGAAAAAAAGTGCCCTCGGCTGTTTTGAGATGATTACAGTCAAAAGAAATAGCTGAGCTATTATCTTTTCAAATGCCTTCCTCAATCTATTACTTGAAATGAGAAATTCCTTAATCCCTTCCACTTTCCTCAGTGGCAAAACGCCCCTTCAATGCAAAACTAAATTGGTTCCAGTCGGACCAGCAACGGGGAATATTAACATGAAGAAATGAACAGGAAGTGCTACATCCAGGGTTTACAGTTCCATGCAGAACACACACTCGCTTCAGCTGCAAAGCCGTTTCCACACTCAGTGCGCAGGCCGTGCCCTCTTCATCAGTCTGGAGTCCAAAACAAAAAACACACTCACAATGTCGTGCACCGAAACATGTGTGACAATGCAACAGATCACTTCTTAGACCCACAAAGATGCTGTGAAAGTGTCTAGTTTTACATTCAGGACTGCTTCTACCAGGCCTCTGAGCTGTCACAGCTGGATCCAGGTGACGGAGCTTCTGTGTCACTCGTCATGCTCCAGGGATGTGGTGGGGAGTGCAGCTGTTCCATGTTTCCTCTGAGGAAGGTGAGCAGAGCGGTGGGGGAGTGGCCGGCCGGCTGGCCGCTCTGACTCTCCAGCAGCTGCACCAGGAAGTTGATGTAGCGCATGGCCAGACGCAGGATCTCGTTCTTGCTCAGCTTCTTCTCTGGAGGATGGGTGGGGATGAGCTTACGGAGTTCTGCGAAGGCGGTGTTGACATTGTGCTGGCGCCAGCGTTCCCTTGTGTTGGTAAACACCTTCCTGGTCATGGTTCTGAGAGCTTGGGCAGAAAAAAATGACAAGTTATTTTAGCTGCGTTTTAAAACTTTAATCTGGAAATTTGTTTATTTTTTTGTGTTCATAATATTGTAAATATGAATATTAAATAGATGATGATTGAATTACCAAAGAATACCAAAAACCAAAGAATTGATTGAATTTCATGGTTTCTGTAAAACAAGAGCGTCAAATTTGTATTTCCGTTATTTAGACATGCTTTATATTGATGCATCATTTCCCAACAGTGAGCAGTAGGGATGTTTTACAGAGGTATGTAAAAAAAGATATTTTTCAGCAATAACATGATCTGCAAGACCCAAAAATGATTTTATATTAAAATAGTCGCTGCTAAATTACAGCTGAAAACAGAAAATTAATGCTAAAAAAACTGTTTAAATCTTTATTTAATAGATAATCTGCTCATTTCTATCAATTCTTTTCATTTTGCACGACGAATGCAAGCAAAGAAAAAAGGTCTTATTCTTATTTTTTACATGCATTTTATCCATAATGGAAGCATTGCCGTTTGAAGAGAGAAAGGCGTCTCAGTACAAAACAAACGTCTCACCTGTTTGTATGTAGAAATGTGCAGAAATGTGAGGCAGAGCTGTTATCCACAGGTCATCGGTGTCCCGGAGTCTTATGTGAATGTCTTCAGTAGAATCTTCTCATGCTCACTTAGATCCTAATGAGCGAACGGGAAGGTGTCAGATAGGGAGGGATGGGGAACTGAGAGAGAAGAGGGGTGAGAATGCTGCATGCTCGCATCTCACATTTTATAGCAGGGTGAGCCCTTTTGTGTGACGTGTCCTGCCGTGGAGCTTGTGTTCATTGTGTGCGGTTGGTGTGATTGTTGCAATGCACACCCCCTCTGTCCTGTCATCTCAAACAAATGGATGCTAATTAATGATGATGGCTGCCATAAGTCATCCCTTCAGATCATTTTCTGGTATTTTTTGTTAGTTTTTATTATATAAATGCTTTTTAAATGATGATTTGTACAACTTTTATGATTCATTGTTCATTTAATCCTTAGAGGGTTGCTATTAAAGGTAACAAATTCCTATTGAAATGAAACTGAGATGTTTGTCCCTCTGATCCTTCTCTTACTGCTGTGGACACTTATTCCTTTCTGTTTCTCTGACATTAGGCATGGACAACCCACCGTCCCTCCACCAAGAAAAAGACCTTGATATCGCTGCTTCTCTGCTTTTGAATTCAGTCTGATTGGGCCACAAAAGGTAAAAATACCATATCCAGATTGACAGAAGAACAATATGGGTTTTGTTATGACTGTGGTAATCTTGTTGAGCCGTTCCAAGGGGCCACACATAAATTACAGGCAAAGCATGGAAGAAGACTGACTCACCTCTCTGCAGCCACTCCTCACTCCTCTGCCTCCCACTTCCAACCTCTGCTCAGATAGAGAAAAAACACTAGCCCAGTTTAACCAATTGTCACTGTTTTTTTTTTCGCCCTTCAAGTGTTGTTTCAAAGATGCAGCTTTCCATAAAAGTCTCTGTGTGGAGTAGGAATTTACATAATCCGATTAGGGACTGGGATTAGCCCACGGCCTGGAGAACGGGCCTGATGGGGGCCGTTTTCTGAATTGGCCATTCATGGGCCGTGCTGCACGTCCGAGCGGCTGCACCTGCAGGCCCAGCGCTGCAGCTCCCTGCCACGGCCAGCCTCTGCTCCAGGTCTGCAGACACAGTGCTGGACGCTGCAGACAATCCGGGGACACATCGTACCTGCTCCAGGTGAAGCTTTAAAGAGAAACCACTGAGACTTTTCTCAACTAAACATTTAAGTTGTGTGACAGAAACAGTTTTGTTGCACATTTCATTTTCATTTAAATTTTTATACAAAAGATATAATTTTATGTTCCTAATTCTTGATGCTTCAGATGAAATCGCTGCTTCGTCAGATGTCGCAACAACCATTTGAGTTCCCAGGAATTTCCCAGTTTCCCCACATAAATGCAGTTTAAAGCCCCGTCAGGTTAGGCTTTAATATTACCTGTACTATCTGTTGCTTCTGTCACAAAGACATTTTTATTCTGAATTTTTCCTCAATACTTTCACGTTTGAACTTGTCTGAAACTTGCATAAAAAAAGCAAGTAAACATATTTGATGCAAAACTTTGGCACAATAAAGACATAAAACCTCAACAGGCCAACAAACAGGAAAGGTTTAACAGAGCTGTAGATCAGCAGCAGTTTGAGCTTCATTGCAATCATTTTACAGCTTGTAACATTTTGCCGTATCAGCAGTTATGTGAGAAACACTGAACAGTCTTCATGCTGAGCTTAAAGCAGGCTCTTATTTACGGAGGACAGGATACACACAGGTGACGGTTAATTGCAGCCTGTGATGAAAGATAACGGCAGAGTGACCTTTAGAGTTAAAGCCAGAGCAGAATCGAATCTAAAGGAAGCTTTGGTTTAAACAGCCTGTTAATTTCCACATTATCTCTCCTTTCCCTTTCAGTCCAGAGCTCAAGTATGGTCAGGAGCCATTACTGCACCATTAGGCTGCTGTTCACCTCGCCTTCATTCGGGTCTCCTTTGACCACCCGGTCCAAAGCTTTTGTTCCTGTGCCAATAAAAAAACAAACCATTTCTCTCTCTTTGTCCGTGGCTTCTTGGAAGGCAGAGGCCAGCAAGACAGAGACGTAAAAAAGAAAGGAGGGGGCTGCCAGGTTATTGATGGAGGCTAACCGGTGCTGGATGTCGCTGTCCAGAACCAGGGAGGCTTGGAGTCTATGTCCCCGGGGCCGTCTTTGTCTGGGGATCATTCCTGAGGGAACTGGCTTCACTCTGCTGGCTCGTGAAGATAAGCACTCTCTCCACATGCTGAGAGACCATGATAAGGGGATTGCTTCACTAAATTATAGAGAAAAAAAGAAACCCCACCAATGGAGCTGCAAAAATGAGAGACTTTATCAGTACAGCTGTGGAAAGACCCTCCATCTCACTCTTCCACCCATAAATCACTTTCTGTTTGAGCCCAAAAGAAACCAAATAAAAGCACAAAGTTAGGATCATTTTCAGCTACATTAATGTTTTCAGTGTTTCTTTACAACAATCTACACATGTTCATATAAAATGGTTAAAGATTATTAAACTGGGTTTAATAGTTTGACATTTTAAATAAATAGTTTAAACTGGTTAAGATGACTAAACTCAGACATTTTCCTGTGCAGGAAAACACATTTAACTGCTTAAAAATGTCACTCATTTATTGTTTAATCACATTTTAAAAGCAGCAGGGATGAGGTTAGGGTCTGTTTAAGTGTAAAATGTAGAAATAAAATATTCCTTCAGACCTAAAGCAACCTGAGCCTCGTCTGCCCGTCACTTCTGCCAGGTACTCTCTCATAGCCTAGCCGCCCCTTTTTTAGTGGTGCCAACCCTGAAAAATGAACGTTACAAAATATATTGACTTGAAATGGTGGAAAAGAAGTATTTTTAATAGTGAAACATGTGTAGATGGAAATGCACAGAATAATTTACCTGAAGCAACCAGGTTAGCCGCTGCCCTGCTCCTCTTCCTCTCCTGACCTCTCCAACTCTTGCAGCCATAGTTTATTGATGCTGTCGTTTGTCCTCTAAGAAAGCCCTCATTAGTACTTTCACTTGGACCCCATGTGGGATCTGTTGGTGGACTCTGACCACAGGAGATGTGATGGCTGTGAAGAGGTTGGATGTTACTGAACATTGTTGGCTGTGGGGAATCTGGGCTGTTGGCTGGCTGCTGCAGGACGGGCCTGTGACTGAATGCGGGGTCTAGTCTGAGGGGACAGTCTTCAGGTTGTGGGTATGATGTGTAGTCATTAAGCGGGATCCATTTATGCTTCACTCTTTCAACTAATCTCCCTGCTGCTCCCGCTCGGCTTTTCTGGAGGGAAAGTCTATCCTCCTCTCTCCAGGGATCACTGCTGGTCGAGCTTGTCTGGAGAAAAACATCTGGACTATTAAAGGATGAACTTGGGTCAAGCTGGAAATCTGGAAATTCAGGCTCTTCTACACCAAAGGTGTCTTCTGCTCTGCCATCTCCAAACAGGAAGCTGGAATTGTGTTCATGTAGGAACAGGTCTGGATGCAAAGAGTGACGGGTTTCACTATTACCAGTATAGATGCAAGGGTCGGTTTGTTGGGCTGCCTCAGGAAGGATTGTCTGGGTTTGTTCTGTCCTCACTGAGTATAAAGAGGCAGTGTCACTGAACAGCTAAAGCCAGGACAAAGATGGAGGCAAAAAAAGAACAAACAAGGAAATTATTCTCACAGAAATGAAATTCTGTTGCTGTATGTTAAGTCTATACTATAGTACTATAAGACTATAAGCCACACTTTTGTGCACTGAAGAGAAAGTTCATGGCATGATGAAGGCAGGAGGGCCTGAGCTTGTGATGCATGGTGGGATTGGTTAATACAAGTGTTTCTCACCAAGGCTTCTAATGATTATCTGCTGTATGCTCTGAATCACCTTAAGGACTTTATGTGGTACTTCAGGCAGCAGCTCTATCAGCTGATCAGTTGGGGCCTCCAGAAGCCACTGCAAGGATGGAGCTCTGTTCAGCATCAGCTGGCCGACCAAAGGGTTAATACAGGCGAACTGAGAGAGATGCTCTTCCTCCTGCAGGGAAGCGCAAAGGACGATTATTCTGCCTCATTTAGAAAGAAAAGTTAAATATAGCCGTTTTACAGACTTTAAACAGTCATTTTTTTACTGATATAAACATATTATCTATATATTACTTTTATTTAAATGTCCATTTACCCGTATTTTAAAGTATAAATATTATTTTTTATAGTTAAGACAATGAAGGAAAAATGTTTAAATATTTAATCATTTTCAATACAAAAATATTTTTATTTATTTTAAACTGGCTACTAAAACAAATTTTAAACTATTTCAGTTTGTTTGTTGGTATTTTTTTAAATGCTCCAAATATTCAGGAAATGTGGTTTGTAAGTGTCCATCTTGTCCCAGTTAAGCTGGGGACATTTAAACAATGTCTCAAAGATAATAGCTCTTAATATTTTGGGAACATAAACTAGAATAATGGAAATTTATTATAAAAATCAGGCTTTGCTGGTGTAATCACTGCAGTTGCTCTTAATTTATACAATAAACTTTTTCTCTTTGAAAAGATCTAAAAATGTTAAATGAACCAAAAACTCTGTTAAATTACAGAAAACCTAAAAATGTTTAAGCAGCCAAAACTCAACTCAGACTTTTTCTTTGGCTAAATTAACTTTTTTTGTTTTGTAATTTGTTTTTTATTTGGGATGTTACCTGTGAAGGCATCATATTTAACCAGTCCCTGTGCAGGTAGCAGGTAGGATCTCTGTCACTGGACATCAGGGTGGTGAAGCAAATCTGGTTGATAAATTTGGCCATTTCAAAGACATCTGACACTAAAAGCACCTGCAAACAAAACGGGACAAAAACTGCTTTTGATTGTTGTGCGATTTTCAGAATAAAAGTGAAAATGTTAGCAAAGTAAAACACAAACTCACACAACTAAATATGATTTATTCATCTGAGACAATAAAATATCAAACATAAATTCAATCCTCTGCATGTAAAAAAGGTCCATTTTATTACAGAACAGAGTTAGATCTGAGTCAGTGTGTGCGATATGATTACATATTTAATTAGAGTAAAAAAGCAAAAAGCTGTGGAAAATGTGTTTTTTTTCCCTCTCTTTAAAATGCAAACCAGAGTAAAAGATTGATCTTCATTTGAATAAACAAAAATAAAACTTCACCACAAAACATTTATGATGTTTCATGAATTTTTAGCTCATTACTCGTTTTATAAATCATTCCATGTTTTTAAACTGTATATTGAACCTTTCTGTGTGTTTGGTGTCATTGTGTTGACGCTGCGCAGCTGAAAATCCTGTGACAGCAGAAAGTGAGAGAGGCGGGCATCATGCTTAACCTTCACATCCAGGGCTTCGGGCTCCATGCCAAACATCCCCAGAGATGAATAAACCGACATCAAGTTGTTGAAGGCTTCGCTAGAAAAGCTGCCAAAACACACACATACAGTAAGCCTTTGTGTTGTGTGTTTTACTTGTGTGTGTTTGTGTCTTTCTCACATTGTGGGGACCTGCCCCTGTTTTTAGTAAACCAACGTCACAGTGAAGACTAGATGTTAAAACTAAGAACATGTAAAGTGTGTGTTAATACTGACCCTCCCCCATCACTGTCAGAGCAGTGCAGAATGAGCCAAAAGCAGCTGTACTGAAGAGAGAGTGCAGTCAGCCTCATCCTCACTCCCTCGCTGGCTCGCTCCTGACACAGTTCATCCTCCTCCTATACACACAAAAACACACACTGAGCTGAAAACATGAGTAGGACTGGAAGTGTGTATCATTACAGCTTCCCATCTTCTTTGTTGGAAGGTGCATTTTAAATACTTTGGCTTAATTTTTAACTTGAAACTGAGGTTGAATTTATACTTTATTAAGGTTTTGGGGAAACTACATGACTGTCACCAAACACTTGTGATGTGTCATTCATAAACGAGTTGGCTGCAAAAGCTGATTCTTTGTAGTGAACAAGAATTTCAAGCATGTTGTGGACAAAAAAAGAGAAATTGTCTCATTTAATTAGTAAAAAATGTTCAGTTTTGAACCTTTTTAACTTCCTTTGCTTTGGTGTGGTTTCATGTAAAGCTCTTTATTTAAAAG
>JBAMIG010000012.1:5469128-5487636 GCA_037177335.1 Kiunga ballochi
CTGGGAAACCTTGGTCCTTGTCCTGAAAGTTTACAATGTCTCCCTGTTCCAACACATCAGATTCAAAGAAATGCATCTATGCAATATGTTAAATTCATTGTGTCTAAATCTATTTTTCTCGATTGTGGTCCTCATGTATCACTACCCTGCATCGGTTAAAGGTGGTCCTACTTTAAGCCGAATTACACAAACAGCTCATTAACAGACTGCAAACCACTTGATGAGGAAGCTTCATGCATGCAAACTATTTAAATAATATATATATGACCTTGAATAAGTCTTTAAGTTGGAAATATTCTATAATAATAAAACTAAATGCTTTGTCTTAAACTTTCTGTATAGCGGAGATCTGGACCAGATTTCATCTCATGCTGAAGCCGACTCCATCCGTGACTCATTACATCCTCACTCATTTTCAGTGGTTGTGGAACTTTGTCAACAACACTTTCTTACGAAACACCTTTATGAGATTAGTGCTGACAGGTTTGTAGAGCCATGAAATGATCAGACTTGAGAAGAAGCTGCTTTTACATCATGTACCTTCCTTCATCTTTGTAGTTTTCCTTGAATGATAAGAAATTGAAACATTATTTAATAGTGTGCTTTTGACCTCTCTCCTTGATTAGGCTACTAATATTATATTTCATTTGAAATTTTTAATAATGATTGTTTATAAAAGATGCAAATCAGAAATTTGAACTGTTATTCATCAGGAAAAGGAGTCTGATATTTTAGACTGAATTGGAATTTATTTTTTGTTTTTTAAAACAGCAACACATTTTTTCACCCTATAAGAGGAATTAAACTATTAAAGCATTAAGGTTGCCTGTACTGAATAAATTCAGTTCCATGTTCTCAATTAAATCTGTGCCTCATTTCTGTCTTCACTGACAGAGTTAGAGGTGAAAACCACTGTTTCTGTTTTCAATGTCAACAAAATCTAAAGAAGGAAAAGAAACATCAATCAGTTCAGAAACCAGGATAACCAGGACACATCTTTGACCAATTTTAAGCTATGGAATATATATATGTTTTTATTTCAAGTTTCAGTATCTTTTTATTTATGTTTATGAGATTCCCTTGAATTATCTTAAGAAGTATTTATAAATTTATAAAAAGATTTTTTTTTTGTCGTGGCATAATGTTGACGGTTTTGTGTACATCATTTGTTCCAAAACTTCATTTTAGGCAACATTTTTCCCAGTCCAAGCTTTTGCCATGTAAACTTCAGAAACAAGCAAAAAAAAAACATGTGAACAAGAAGCAGCAGGAACAAATATGTATTAAACTTCTTATGCTTCTTTTAATCACAGTCAGAAGTGACCTTATTCCAAGTCCTCCAACCTATAATACCAAATATGAATACCTCAGCTGGGAGTCGTACTACAACCTTTCCTACTACACACGGCTCCTACCGCCTGTACCTAAGGACTGCCCTTTGCCAATGGGAACTAAAGGTGAGTCCTAAAAAACTGAATCAGACAACTATGCTACAGAAAACAACTTTAATACTTCTTCTACAGGTAAAGCTGTTCTTCCTGATGTTAAAGAGCTAACTGACAGATTCTTCAAGAGACAGAAATTTCGTCCAGATCCTCAAGGAAGCAATCTGATGTTGGCTTTCATGGCCCAACATTTCACTCATCAGTTCTTCAAGACCAATCATAAAGCACAAGAGGGCTTCACCAATGCTTTGGGGCACGGTGTAAGACGCTAACAAACCTTCTTTCATTTGTTATGTAAAGTAAACTTAGCATTTTTAAACACAAGTGACTTATTTTGCTGTCAGGTTGATGCAAGTCACATCTATGGAGAAGACCTTGAGAGCCAGCACCAACTTAGACTTCATAAAGATGGAAAACTAAAATATCAGGTATTAAAAAAACACAGACATATTGGTAAAAAATCAAGTTATTCATGCAGCACTATAAAAAAGTTTGAAATGTCACATCATTGTATTTTTTTAGAGAAAATGAGAGACAAGCAGAGCCTGATTTAAGGAACAGCAAACTAATGAATAGTCATGTGCTTTCCTCATTTATTATGATTTGTTAAATAAAAAAACAAGAAGATGTCTGGAGTTATCTTAAGGCTTAGAAGTTCACAGATAACATATGATGATGTCATAGAATCTTCTTCTTCACTTTTAAGTGTATAATACATTTTATTTCATTATAAAATGTATTTATACTTCAATCCTAAATGGCAAGTTGTTTCTCTGCATTGAACTCAGTGACAACAGGAGCGGTGGGCTGCCACGTTTCTGTTCTCACACAGTTATTGATTATTGTTGCCAGTTGTTCTCGGAAATCCTGGGTCCTCCAACCTCACATCTTTGATGAATGCTACTATGTCTAATCTCGCATTATATCACTGCCATTTTCTGTGTTTGATTTTGAACTTTCTTAGAAAATATAACTCTGAGAACCAGAGCATTACTTCCCGTGGCTTCTTCCTTTATCAGAACGATATGATCTGTCCTCAAGATAACAGTGAACAGTGGTTTAAGTGATTAAATCACTTAGTTTCTTTGTGTATCAAGCACGTTATCTTACTTTTCACATGCTATTTATAGAGTTTGGTTTTAAGAAAGCACATTTTCTTATTCAAAGATTTACTTTGCATGAAAATATTAGGTTGAACTTCAGAAGCAACTAATATAACAGAACACCAAACAAAACCTAATAAACCCGCAATTAAAACTGAAAAACCAAAAGACTTAGGCTGTTATTAATTGTTAATAACAACTGAATTAAACAAGACAATGGTGAACATATTCTAAATTGACACAGGTAAAACCAATGAACCAAAAACAGTCAAACAGGAACAATACAAAACAGGAAACCTAAAAACACCAGATGAAGTGTCCAAAATGTGACAAAAAGTGTTTTTTTTTCCCTCCCACACGGCATTTCAGAAAGCTGGACCTCGCCTAAATGAAAAGATGTGTAAATAGTTCAAAATAATTATTGTTCAAATCTATGATTAATGCTCCACAGTTGAAAAATGGTGAGATGTACCCTCCTACAGTATCTGAGGTCCCTGTTGACATGGTGTATCCTGATGGCTTCCCTGCTGAGCAGCGTCTGGTCATCGGTCAAAAGGTGTTTGGCCTCCTGCCGGGCCTCACAATGTATGCCACCATCTGGCTGAGGGAGCATAACAGAGTCTGTGACATCCTGAAGGGAGAACATCCTACCTGGGATGATGAGCAGCTTTTCCAAACCACCAGGCTCATCATCATCGGTAAGTAAAAGTCAACAATACGAGCAACTTTTCACAGCATTGAATGACCACTGAATGACTGATTTACTCATAAATTCCAAAAAGAAACAACTTCAACTTGGTTACATTGCCTTTATCTTCATAAATATGTGCATGAAACAGCATAGATTGCTTTACTTTGCAGTGCATGCTGTTCTTTCACACAACTCTGAGTCATATAGTGATTTATTTTAGCTCATAAATGGAAAAAGATACATTAGTATTTTTGTCTAAATGCAAAAAAGTTTCAATGTAAACATTTGTTCCAATGCTTCAATACTACAAAGGAATATTTCATAACTCAGCATGTTGGTTTTGCTAAAGCCTTCATAGTGATTTTTACATTTATTAAATAACACATGAATTTATTTATAAAACACCTCAACAGAGTAAGATATGAGCATTAGTTGATATGGCTTCTGCTTGTCCTCTGTGGAAGTGAAATATCCTGAAAACATGATGAAATCCCACCAGAAACCTTTTCATTTGAGCTTTTCTGTATGTAATTCTGATTGTTAGCAGTTGGAGATACATTTAGAGTATTGAAGTTACCTTACGAGGCGATATGTAGACCAACAGAGCAAAAAGTGTTTAAAGACAAGAAAGAGTCTGAGAGAAGTCAATCCTTTTGATCAAAAAAGCAATCTGAAAAAAAACAGGTTAAGTCCAGCATGTTGGATCCAATCCATAAACAATCCTTAGTTCAGAAATATAGAAAAAGTTCTAACTAGTTACAGCCAACAAGGCTGTAGATGAATTTAATTGCTATGATTTTTTTCTTCTCTGCAGGTGAAACAATCAAAATCATAATAGAAGAATATGTGCAGCAGCTAAGTGGCTACCTACTGAAGCTAAAATTTGACCCCTCTCTGCTCTTCAATGAGCGTTTCCAGTACAGTAACCGTATCGCCTTGGAGTTCTGCCAGCTCTACCACTGGCACCCCCTGATGCCAGACAGCTTTCTCATCGATGGCGATGAAATTCCGTACTCCCAGTTTTTGTACAACACCTCTATCCTCATGCACTACGGTGTGGAGAAACTAGTGGATGCTTTCTCCCGTCAGTCTGCAGGACAGGTAAATCCCGTCTGAAGCTCATGACCAAATGTGCTCAATAACTGTGATGCTAAAATATTACAAAAGAAAAAGAATAGATGATATAATAATTCCAAAGATGAGTGAAAGGAATGAGAGATAGCTCACATCTACATCAAGTGTTTCAGTCTGAATGGATCTTTTTACTTCCTGCAACCTTTCATGTTGACTGAATTACATATTTCACATACTTCTACTGTGCTTCGTGTTGTGTTTATCTGATAACCATGAAAACCAAGCTGGAGTTTTTTGCTATTATATTGGTAAGTTCAAACTCACACCACACAAAAAGGGAGGTGAATAGAAATTTATAGTAAGTAAAGTAACTTTTTATATTTGCTATATGTGATATGGAACAGCAACCACATTTACTGGTAAGTTGCAAATGTGATGCAAATAAAGTGAGAAAAACTTGAACAATACTGAATGAGAAGGCGATGCAATGCATCTGGATGTAATTCCATAACCATGGACCTATTGTTGTTAGCCAGCTTCGCGGTTTTGACAGCGTCTAATACAGCAGAAGGCATGTTGCCATTTTAATCATCATTGGCACAAAATACCAATGCTTTCCAGAAAGCTTTGGTACATTTTAACATTTATTTTAAAACTACTAAGCTGTGTAACTTTGACACATTATGGTGTGTCACTGGTCTGACATATTTTTTTTTGTTTTCTATAATTTATTTCTTGTTTCACACTTGTTCTGTGATCATAGCTTATGACTTTAGCGATAAGCCACTTCTAATGCATTTTCAGCACATTCTGACATTGTGTTTTAATAATCAGATGTTGTTTTCTGTGTTTGAAGTTGTATGCATTCAATCCTTGTCATAACCACCAAACAGGAAAAGGATAAACCCATAAAAATGCAAAAACAGTTATACAGGAAATGTCAAAGGAAGTTTCTTTTGCTTTCTTCTTTATTGCACTACTAACTACCTTAATACTCACAAAGTACTTCTTCTGCCATATTCCATAGAAGCAAAGCTGCCTTTAAAAGTAATCATCTGAACAATAAGCTGAATTAAACTTAAACATACAGTGTGCAATCCACAGTGAAAAGCAAAATATATGCAACAGGACATTTTAAAACTACTGAAATTTTATTCTTAAACTTTATTTTCCTTCCTAAAGTTCTTTAGAGATTTAAGACACAATCTGTTGTATTTAATATCCAGTCCATGGATGTTGTCACCCATCAGCCAACAAAGTAAGACAGCTTGTTCTCTAACCTATCATCTGTTTTTTAGATCGGTGGAGGCCGCAATTCTCATGAAAAGGTTCTTAAAGTGGCAGAGATGGTCATCAGAGAGTCCAGAGCTGCACGCTTGCAGCCTTTTAATGAATACAGGAAAAAGTTTAACCTAAAGCCATACGCGTCTTTTCAGGAATTTACCGGTAAGCTGATCAGTTGTGACCTTTGTCTCCTGAATATAAATGTGAAGCTACAGAATATTTGGGTGTAAATTTCCACTTTCAGTATTGCAGCATACGTGACGCTTGGTATCAGTACTGATCTTACATGAATGTATGTTTCCATCAAAAGCTCTTAGCCTGTGTGAAAGTGGTGTAACGTACAGGAGGCAGATAAAGATAAATTCAAATAAACTTTCAGACAGATAAAACTACAAATTCTGTAACATTTAAGCCACAAAATGGACCACTCAGAGGGTGATGATGAGCAATCAGATGAGGAAGCAGCGTATAGTAGCTGACATATAGTTCTTATTAGAAAATAACAGTTAAAACTTTTTTAAAAAACACTAAATTGCTTTATGTGTTTATTTTTTCCTAACAGATGATGAAGAAATGGCTCAAAGTTTAGAGGAACTCTATGGTCACATCGATGCTCTGGAGTTTTATCCTGGTGTCATGCTGGAAAAAACCCATGCTACCAGTCTATTCGGGGAGAGCATGGTGGAAATAGGTGCTCCTTTCTCCCTGAAAGGCCTGCTGGGAAATCCAATTTGCTCCCCTGTGTACTGGAAGCCCAGCACTTTTGGAGGCGAGACGGGCTTCAGTATTGTCAAAACAGCTACCTTGAAAAAACTGGTGTGTCTCAACACCAAATGGTGTCCATACGTGGACTTCCACGTCCCGAGAAATGAGGAAGAGGCAAAAGCCAGGAAACAGTCCACTGAACTTTGATGTACTGTATATCTTGATCTTTATCAGTCGCAACTGATGTTCTGCATGTAATGTGGGGAAAGGGGATTTCAGTCCCTCATTTGTTTATTCAGTTGATGCATCCTGCATGAGATCAGGAACATGCTAAACATTTACTGCAGTCTACCTCCAAACCATAAAACATATTCTTGTTATGACGTTTTCTCTCCATTCTTCTGTTTTGTTGCCTATTTTTGCAAGTTAATTTGACTTTTTGTGTGATTTTCTGGTTTTATTTAAATATATTTTCACATATAAAAGATTTTGGTTAAAACAAAAATACTGTTGAATGTTAACGTGTTCAAGAAAAGATGGAAATGTATTTATGTGTTCTTTTTTGAAGAAAAAAAAATCAAATAAATGCATGAAACACCTACTAAACTTTATTTTTTTCAAAATTTAAATGTTATTTTCCTTTTAAAATCCGGTGAGGTTTTTATTGCACTTGTTTCAGGACACTCCCTGAGGCAGACTGACAGAAATGTGCCAGTATTCATTACGCATTCATACACCAGTAGTGCTGACACTGGGGGCGAGGTGGATGAAGTGGCAGCACTAGAAGGGGACAGCTACTGGATGACCTGCTCTGCTACCTGAGCCACTGCTGCCCTTTTCATTGCAGAGATAAACGACAGAAACTGGCTGCTATCATGTCATCGCTGGTGCAGATTGGAGCTCAGAATGCTGTGCTTACAGACATTGTTGTGGTACTGACAATACACCACTTAAAAGTTGGTAACACATCTCTCTGTATCGGATTACGCAGCTGCAGGAGGAAAAACCTGTTTTGAAATCTTCCTTCAGCCCAGCAGTGGATTTCCACATCTAAGTGATACAAAGGACTCCTGATTATATATCCCATATATGCCTCAACATATAAATAGAAAAGCTACAACCCTCATCTGAATATTTATTACAAAAAAAATCCTTTCTGCTTTAATAACGTATTTCTCCCCAGTTGGGAAACCTGCCTGTGTTAAAGCTAGATGGAGCATCTACTATGTAATGCTGTTACTCTGTGTTTCACTGTGTGTGTATAATTACGCATATTACTTTCTGTAGAAAGCAGATTTGTGTTTCCTTCTAGCTTCTCACAGACAAAACCTTCTTGTCTCATATCAGTAAAAATATTCAAGATTTTAGTAGATCTTCTACTTTCCCAGCTTTTGATATACATAAGCTTGTTTTACAGCACTTATAGTAACTTAATGAACTATAGATATTAAAAAACTATAATACAAACAAATATTAAGTAATGAAGCATTGATTGATTCCAATATCAGCCACAATAAGTATAATCACAAGTGGTCAATCCTTGTGAAAGACCCTGATGTCTGATGGTTATTTTATAGGAGATGCACTCAATAACAACCTCCCTTTTTAAAATGGATTCATTCATGCTGCTTTCCTCCTGTCTCTGGGTGCGTGCATCACATTAAAAGTCTGCTTTATTCCTCTAATCCCACACCATTAAAACAGCAACCCATGTTCCTGTTTTATCTAAATTTTATACAGGTGAGGTTATTGAAACTATCACGTTTTCTGAACAGGCACCAGTTCCTTTAACATCACTTAAAGTCACACTGTAGGCACTACATCCTGATTACAACTAAAAAAACGTTGTTTTTATTTAAGTGGAAAGAAGCTGAAGCTTTTTAATATCTCTCAGTCTTATTTAAGATGTTTCCTGGACATTTAAGCCAGCGAAACGGTTTCTGTAGTATTGTAACTTCAGCAAACAGCTTCTGTTTTTACACTTACTTCCTCACACAGTTGACGGGGCTTCTTCTGGTGAGAAAATATTTCGCACTCACCTGTGGTTTTGTCTACTGCTACTGCTGGTAAAAATGTTCGCTGAGTAAATTTAGAGGTAACAGTATTAAATTAATCAGCACATGTCCTCAGAACCCAAATGCTGAGTCATGGGAGCACTGAAACTTAACACATCTAAGTAGTACAGTCTGTACTTTGTTAAAACAAAGAAATATAAAACATGAATTTTACAGAGTTGGTGAAGCTGCAGGTTATCATGCGCTGCTGTTTCCTGTCAGTTCATTGAGGTTCAAGCTGTAGGGAAGCGTAACACATCACTGAAAATAAACTCAAACTCGCTTAACATTACTCTTTGCAGTGATCTGTAACCACTTCTCAAATACTGTAGTAACCATTACTGGTGGTTCTTACTGGTATTTATTGTATTCACTCTTTATTCTGGATTTATTCTGTTATAATGCATAGAACTGTATGAAACCAAGACGATAGGCAATTATCTATGTACCAGCTGATCATGCACTAATATGTAGCATTATAACTAGAAAGACATTTGAAATGAAGTTTAAATGTCATGAGAGGAAATCTTTCCTGTATTAGTACCATAAACCTCTTTATAGTATGGTTTAATGTGTGCTTACACAACATTTGTTCATACTGAGCATTTAGTCTTTATCTTTGACCAGAGAGATTAAGTGTAATGGGAAATAATTATTTATGTGATCAGAAACACAGATATGTGCTTATACTGACCTCTGCAGGTAATATTGTGTACTGTGTGTACTGCTCACTCAGCAGTCATCCAGATGTTTGTTTTTGTGTGATATTTTATTTCTGATCACATCAAACCCTCACTACATCTGATCTTTACCTTTGTTTTCTCTCTAAAGACGACTGACTTCACTCTGCTTGTGTCTAATTTGTCTTCATTTTAATGTTTCATTGAGGACTTTTTTTTAACTTTTTTTATTTTCGGGTATGTTTTTTTATAAAGTGTGAAAACATGTAAAGCACACAAAGAAGCAGAGCAGTAGTACATGAGGATTGGAAATAAGAAACATAGATTTAAAGGATAAAAATTCAGGTCATTTGAACTATTTTCCAAAACGTTTTGTAGATCTGTCAGTGTCTGTTGCGCTTACTTTCTTTCTAGAAAACAACCTATTAGTACAATAGATTACGGACAAGAGTACAGACTATAGTTTTACACACCATCTTGAAGTTGTCCACACAGGCCCAAATGTGATCCACATAACCCAAATAATCATTTTCCTCATGCCAAGAATCAATAAAGAAACAAACTACCAAACACAAATGACTTTATATTGAGCTAAGTTGAGCTTAACTCACATTATGTTATAAAAATGGTTTACAGGTCTTGCATTAGTGCCATACTGTCATAATTCTCATGCTTTCATGATCATATTAAAAGCATTTAGTGGAGGCTGAGATAAATGTTACTACAAGTTTTTTTTGGAAACGATGACGGTGTCTGATACCTTACCAACAATAACACATTTCTTCTGTTGTGTTCTGATACTGAAACTAAACTAAAACATTTTGTAATCTTCGTCACATTGTCGTTGGCAACAAGTCTCACAGAAGTGGCCCGATGTAAACCTGGTTTACATAATAACAAAGTTTTAATACATAACAGAAACCATTTTAACCAAAAACATGATTCAAATAAAAGTCTTGTGGTGAATTAGGTTAATGTTTATTGATTAATAACTGTACTATCCTAATAACACTAATAACCTTTCTTTGGTTTTATAAAATAGAAGTGTAACAGTCGAGTACCTTGGTAAGGAAAACTAACTGAAGTAGTTGTGTACTGGTAATCGATAACATGTACATTAATGTATCCTTGGCAGTTTATTAAAGAAGACGTACTGTGTTATTTTTTGCCCAAGTAACCAACTAAAAGCTCAACATGAAGCCTACAAATGTAAATATACAAAAGCATGTTTTCTCCTCTTAAATATAATAAAACTCAAAAATAAAAAAAAACTGAAGTTCACAATTACAAAAAAAACCTTCCAAATATAACAATAATAATGATGTTGAGTACTTTACAGTTAGTTATACAATTATTTAAACACTGTGTTAAACTCATAAGTAAACTTTTGTTTTTATTCATTGCCAAGATTTACATAAAAAACTTTGTTCAATCACATTTTGCTGAAGCAAGATCAGAGTTAGCTTAGCTTTTAGCTACAAACAAGTGGAACAAACTGTCAGTGAAGATTAAACTCTTATCTAATGCACACACTTTTATATTCAGTCTGAAAACATTTTTTTCTCATGCATAATAAACATACTGTAACACTTAACTAGTGTTGCTTTTATTATTCCAAAATAATCTATGATTTTATCATCACTTTGCTATTGATGTCTTTTAAGCTTTTGCACTCCATCTCTAAATATTTTAAACTCTTATGTAAAGCACTTTAAAAGGTCTTGTGGATGAAAGGTGCTGCACAAATAAATATGCCTTGGCTTAGCAATAAATAAATGTATGTTTAAAATAAAAAAAAACATGCTGTGTTTGGTTTGGAGCTTTGCTTGCTTTCTTTAGTATACAAAAACGTGTCAGTATATATATATTAAAAAAAAAGTTGCTTCTTAAAAAATTGATAGAGTAGGCAAATTTTTTGCACATTAAAATGGACTAACTCTCTTTTTACTTTCAGCTTAACATAACCGTTCTGGAAACAGGCATGTTTAAATTTCAACAAGGCCTATTTTAGCTTTAAATAATATTTTTTTTCATATTTTTATTTCCTTCTATTAAAGTTTTTTGGCTTCAATGAAGCATATGTTGTGTGAATACTACCATACATAAAATACAGCTCCACAGACAAAGTTTGATTCAGCCAATTAAGATGATGTACATTATCCATCCCTTTAAGAACAGATGTGATATTTTTATGCTTTAAGCACAATCTTAAAATGGGAACATGAGCTAGTGGTTACCTCTAAATGCTTTTGGCTTTTGGATTTTTTTTAAAGCTCCAAATAGTGACCTCTGTGATATACATGTACGCATTTTGTAGCTTGTACACTTTAAAAAATATATTTTTTCTGAGATGGGAATTGATTTATAGTATCTCCCGATGAAGGCCTCATTGAGGAAAAGACAAGACATGGTTTAGTTGTTAAATCACAGCTTAAAAACACCCACTACTGAAAGAAGCTACTAAACCACTTCCACTTTCCATTTTACACATCAGTTTATCAGCAACTAATGATCCTTTACATACTGTAACTATTTACTATGATGAATCCTTGCAGTTGATTGGCTCTCACTTGCCTGACTGTTGACCAATGAGGGACTGAACAGAGGAGCCGTCACTGCAGTAGAATTGGAGGCCGAGTTAATGTGGGTGCTGGTGTCAACTGCGATGGAAGCAGTGTCTGCTGGGAAAAACTGGACATCAACAGCAACTGTGGTGAGCCCCAGAGAGACGTGGTGAGAAAGCAGCAGGGGAGGGTTGCCGTGGGAGATGCTGAGGCTGTGGTGGATGGGGGCTATACGTGGCTCAGTGCTTTGCAAGGTTAAAGACGAGCGCAGAGCCTCCTCACGTCTGGATGGTGGGGATGGGGAAGGAGAAGGTAAAGATGATGGCGGCGGCAGAGCATCCTGGCATGGGCTGTGGTTGTCTCCTAGGTTACTGGTCCAGTCCTCGGCACACTGCAGCTGGATGCTGGGTTGGGAAACACTGCAGCTCTTCTCTTCCTTTAAGTAGGAATCCATCTGGCGCGAGAATACAGTCTAATGATTAGCATGATCCATCTGGGGGCTGCAAGGCAATGTGATACTAAAGAAGTATCACTATTATGATTATAACTGATATAAAGGAAAAACACATTGAAAATTATAATGACACGCATGAGACCAGCTGTCTATCTACATCCATCCATCCATCCATCCATCCATCCATCCATGCTCTCAGTTGTAGTTGTTAAGCTAAACATTTGTCATTGGGACCCGTTACGGTTTCTGTGTTTTCATACCTTTGTGTCTACAACAGGTTCAGGGTAAGTCTCCACAGTGACTGAGTGGTTGTCCAGTATGACTTCTTGAAGCTCTTCAAAAGTGGGCTCCATTTCCACGGTAACCAAGCTGTGTCCAGGAGGTTGAGCTCGAGTGTCAGATGTGTTGGGACTTTGCTCAATCACTGCCACACAATCATCATCCTCAAAAGCTCTGTGTAACATACAAAACAGTGTGTGTTTAAAAGAAAACAGATTGGTTGCAGGGCCTTGTTGAATGTTACTTTTACACTGGGGGCACCTGTTTGTGCGTCCTGCAGTTTTACGTTCTGCATGTCGAAATGGGACTCCAAGATTCCTCTGAGCTGTCAAAGACATGTTAATTGATCTTTTAGGGGATGCTTGGTAATCATCATCAAATCAGTTATGGCTTGTTTGTTTAAACTAAAATCTAAATGTGTCGAAGTAAATCACCACTGCAATAATATTTATGAAATGCATTTGGATTTCAAGACTTTCAGGAAGCTCAGAGTTTTCCTGACCTGCCCGGCTTGTTGGTGCTGGTTCATTCTTCTGGATCACAGAATAGAAGGTAACGGTGATGAAGATGAATGCCAGAGATACACCCACTCCCACCACAATAGGGATGTCATGCTTCTCCAGCACAGGCAGCCATGACGGTGACTCCTGTGATAGTCTGAATCAAACAAAACAAAGAAAATATGGCTTCTTGCACATGTCCATGAGCATAAATACCTCCTTTTTTTTATTTTACTTACTTGGGATCAATGCTTGTTATGGGTGACTGAGATGTGTTGCTTTTCTGCCAGTCTGTGAGCTCTGTGTTGCTAAATAGTAGTCCTGTCTGTGTGGCGTTCACCGTAGCTGGATGGATGACAGTAGGATCCATCACTGTGGAGCCATGATTAAGGAGAAGGATAGTTGGAGATGATCCAGCCTTTGAGGTTGTTGCTGCAGAAAGCTTTCTATGAGCTTGGGATGGTTGAAGCTTACTAACTAAAGAAGGTGGAGGCTCTGAGGACAGGTAAGTTGTTGAAAGCTCAAGATGAAACTTTGGTGAAAAACTCAACGTAAAGGTCTGACGAGACAGAGTAAGAGGTTTGTCAGTTACCAGCTGCTGAAAATGACTCTTTGATAGATATGATTCAGCTGGAGAAGTGTTCCCCGAGCCGGACTGTCTTATTGTTTGAGTAACAGATCTCTGGGTTGCTGTTGCTGTGTAGGAATCAAGCTTAAGGAATCCAAAGGGTCCTCCTTTTGCAAGTTTTGATGATGGCTGAAACTTGTTCCTCTCTGTGATATCTCTCTCCTTCGACTCTGAAAGCAACTCTTCTCTAATTTGATGAGGAAATTCCGCCCCTAATGATGATGGTTTGCTTTCATTGGGTGGATGATGAAGAGTTATACTCACAACATCTCTGGTGACTATTGATGTTGGGTTGAATGTTACTGAAGGTGGAGTTTTATAAATAGAAAGGGACTCTTTTGATTCACTTTCTGACTGAAAGTTTGGATGAGGAGGAGGTGGCAGTATGGGGGGCTGCATCTGAGTGACCAGTAGCTGGGTTGGATCAGTTGTTTGCTGATTGAGCTGGTGCTGTAAAACACTGGGTGTCCTTGATGGCGACTTTAACACAGATTTCCCAGAAAATGTTGGAGGTGTGGGCGTATTGTTGGAGCCTGAGTCTATAAATGAGACATGAAAATAGTTACCGCTTATTCTTATCCTACAGCTTTATTAAAGGTAAAAACAACTTGGGTTTCACTAATTTCTGCTGGTGAGTATTATTCAAACAAAATAAGCACATTGAAATTTCATGTTTTCACTGATTTCCAAACTCTATTGCACAGAAACTATACAGTTTATCAAACTGAAGCCTTCATCCTAATTAAAGATGTAATGTTAGCACATAATAATAATGATTGAGACAAAATCACAACCAGACAGAAATACAGCAGCAAAGAAAAGCGATTCATCATGTTTGCTTTTTCTTGTTTTTGATCGAGTCATACAGAATTAAAGCAAGACTATACCCGTTTTCAGCTAACCATTTACCTGTCATGACTGGGTCTATAGGTTCATGGAAATGCGGCCATAAATAAAAACTACTGATCATAAACAGCTACACTTTTTCAACACAAAAAAAGTTTTTCTTTTTTTTGTCCAAACATCTTTAGAAAGTTTTTAAAAATGTAAAAAAAAAATAGAATATTATTAAATAGCTTCCACAAAGTTATGATTTTACCATTCACTGCAGCCTCATGGTAAGGTTTACAGAACGCTTTATCATTTCATTATTTATTATTTCATTAAAACGGTTGTGATAACAAACAGTAGTGACATTGCTTAGTGAAAGGTTTAATTGATAAAACTGATCTATTTGTGTAAAAATGACAGCTTATTTAACTTGTAACATTTATAATTTACTGTATATATGGCGCAGAAAAAAAATCCTTCAAATACACACATGTTCCCCTGTGCTGTGTCTGCACTTGGTGTGTTGTCTTCAGCTTCTGCTCACCAATCAAGACCCCCAACCAGGAAACCGGCCGTGCATGGCTTACATCAGTGCTCTGTGAAATATCAAAACAGAAATAGTTATTTTCACATCACAGGCATTTAACACCAACAGAAATGATACAATATCTCAGGTCGGAAACAGGCCACAACTACGAGTTCACTCATGTTACCCACCAATGTCATCACGTATGAAGTCTTTATAATACACATTACTAATACTAATTCACAGCTTCTGGACTGAAACGACACATGAAAAGCTGTATGAACACTTCTTACAATGACTTTGGGAACAAAAAGCTTCATCACACAAGTCATCACAGAGATTTTCACATTACTCACAGCAGACAAAACCTTGCTTGTCTGCTCACTTCTATCAGCTGGGTGATCTTCGGCTTAGGACAAAGAACAGCATGAAGAAGAATCAGCAAGAAAAACAAACTCATGCAGGTAATGTCAGAAGCCTTTTGTGCAATAAATATAATATATAACAATTTACGAGTCACCATGAACTATTTATTTAAAGCAAATACTTTACATAATAACACCAGTAAAGTAAAAACACTCACCTGCTCTACAGAATAAAACAAATGTAGTAGGTAGTGTTAGTGGTTTTTTCAATAGTAGGACTTTTATAGTATATTTTCTACTAAGCTCTGTAAGAAAAGAAGAAAAGCTGTCAACATACCGGTGACAACAAGAGTTACGATCCTCTGATGCCGACCAGCTCTATTCTCAGCAGCACAGTAATACTCCCCAGCATCAGAGTACTCCACATTGGACATATGCAGGTCTCCGTCTTGCATGTCACACAATAAGACATTAATCATGCAAGTAAGTACAGATGTTTTAGGTTTTATTTAGAACTGTTAGGATATTCATGCGTGATTTAAATTCTTACCATCAGTGTGTTTGTCCTCATTGGGACTGATGGAGATCAGCGTTCCTGCTATGGTCCTGCTCCAGCTGTATGTGAGGGGTAAAACCCCCACAGCTCTGCAGGGTAGAACCACTGAAGCTCTGATCTTGCATCTTATCTGACCTGTGTGGGTAATTATTATGGGGCTCACTGGGAAGAATTAAAAAAAAGGTCACAAATTACTTTATGTGGAGCCAAATGAAGAAACCCAGTTTCTGTTCTATAAGTATCTCAACAGCAAATACTTGAAATATATCTAAATACTTTAAATGTGTCCTTTTACTATTTTAGCATCTCTTTTTGATATTTACTAAACTTTGATTGTTCTTGTTGCTATTTAAAATGCACTTTATAAATGAATTGACGTGGTACATTAATTTGCTATTATCAGCATTACCTGCAACTCTCAGCAGTGCTGCGCTGTGGCTTTTCCCCAGTGCGTTGGAGGCCTCACACACATACAAAGCTTCATCATAGCTCCTGACTGACTGGATTTGGAGAGTGGCATTTCTTTGGCTAAATAAGAAAGATTTCACAATCCATGACACAGCTGCACCATTTTACACAAAGTCATAAATACAGTAACTCACCCGTATGCAACTTTGCCTCCAGTCTGCTTGGAGTGGCCTTTCTTCACCAAGCTGATGGAGGGCAAAGGATCACCAGACACCTCACACTCTAGCACTGCTCGAGCACCAAGAGGCACCGTCAACACTGTGGGCCAGAGTTTCACTGAGGGAGGTGCTGCAAAAGAAAAAGCAAGACTTTAATGTTTTAGCTTTTATTACTCATGTATGAGGAAACAGATTTAGAACCACATGTTAAAAAACTGCTCTGCTTGTTTTACTTCATTACTCTTGATAGACTACAGTCATAAATTGAGTGAGTGTTTGGAGATCAGTGCAGTTTCAAGCTGATCTCTGCAGAATTCAACCTTCTCAAGAGGTTTTGTTTTATTTTAATCACTTCCTATTTGCTTAGTTTAGTAGATCCAGGCTTGGCTTTGCAACACTGTTCAGCTTTAGTGGTAATTTCATACCAAGCACAGTTAGTGTTGCTCTTTTAGAGGTGATGAATCTTTGGAGATGGATGTTTGAAGCCCTGCAGAAGTAGCTGCCGCTGTCATACTCTCGGATGCTACAGAAGGGAAAAAAAGCAAGAAATCAAGTTTAGTTCACAAAAGGCCTGTAAGGTAGTATCTGTTAGTTCTGCTTACTATTTAGATTTTTTTCTGAACGTTTCTATTTCTTCCTCAACGTATATGTGAGAAAAATTTAAAACAACACCTGTGGAAGAAAAGGTCCCCGCTGGGTAGCACAGATATGTGAGGCGAGGCAGCAAGAAGCTGGTTGTTTTTGAACCAGGACACGTGGGCTTCAGGTTTGCTGTGTGGAGCCCTGCAGATAACCGAAACATTTTCTCCTCGCTTTGCCATCAGGTTTGTGGGCTGCTGCTCAAAACTCCAATCCATCTCTGAAAGCAAACATTTAAGCACTCAAATAAACCACATTATGCGATTACTGGTTGTTTTAACAACATTATAGTGACATCTATAGTGACAACATAGAGTGACTAAGAACTTTAAACTGTTCTAGAAACTGGTGTACAGTACCAGCAGTGAGTAGGAAGGCTGGCTGTGACTTAATTGTCTCTTTCCTGTTCGAGGCTTCACAGTGATACCAGCCTTTATCATCCTTGGATACATTTCTGTTTGAAACAAAGAGGTCCACAAACAGCACAAATCAGCATAAAAGCATCAGAGCAGCAAAATGTAAGGACAAGATTCAAATTTGAGGTTTAACCTCTCTATTTTATCAACATGTCACATATTTTACTACAGCTTTTTAGGTAGTAAATCACTCAACTTTCTGTCTACAACCAAAACCCGCCCATCATCAATGCATCAATACAGTAATTGTTTTGGTGAATTGTGAACTGTAATAATAAACTTTGAACTGGTTTATTAAGACAAACAAATTCCTGCTTTTTTGTGCACTGTCCCACCTGAATGTGAGCAGCTGCCCATTGTTCTGCACAGTAAATGTGCTTGAGCAGTTCAGCAGAAGGCACCCGTCTTTGAACCAATACACCATGGGAACAGGGAAGCCGCGAACAGTGCATTGCATGGAGACCTTTGTTCCCATAGCAACAGTGATGTTTTCAGGGCCTTGGATGATCTGCAGCTTCCTGGGAACCTCTGCAAGTCAGACTGAAGATATGAATACCACCTCAAAGGAGCATATATTGTTCCACAGAAGTAGACTTTAAATAGAATTGCATTTGTGAGTTTTATGTTTTCACTTCACATACAAATAATTATTCAGTCATTTGCTGAATCATTCTTGAATCATTTGCTATAAAAACGCAAAAAAAAAAAAAAAAGATATGGCAACCTTGTACAGTTAGCTTGGCTGGTTTACTCATCTTGATCGTTTTCAGCAAACGGTTGCGTGTGACACAAACGTATCTTCCATCATCTTCTAATGTTACATTGGAAAGATGCAGAGTGGCTGATGTTTTCTTCTGTTGACCGCCTCCATACTCCCCCTGAACAAGAAAACATAATCTGCAAAACATACTCATACATCTGATTCAGGCTAATTCTAAAATAAGCAAAGCAGCCAGTGGTTCACTAGAGAGAGAGAGAGAGAGAGAGAGAGACAGAGAGAGAGAGACAGAGAGAGAGAGAGAGACAGAGAGAGAGAGAGAGAGAGAGACAAAGAGAGAGAGAGACAGAGAGAGAGAGAGAGAGAGAGA
>JBAMIG010000012.1:5501672-5523616 GCA_037177335.1 Kiunga ballochi
AGAAAGAAAGAAAGAAAGAAAGAAAGAAAGAAAGAAAGAAAGAAAGAAAGAAAGAAAGAAAGAAAGAAAGAAAGAAATTGTAGGCGTGTCTGAACCGGAAGTTGCCAAACGGAAGCTCTTCATCATCATCCGGGTTGTTTTCCGGTCACAGATCAGCAGGATGGCGACTCACATGTCGAAGTGCCGAACCTGGAGTCGGGTTCAAAGGTATTGCGTGTGAACTTTACGCATATACATTAATTTATTTTGGGGGTCAACAAAGAGAAATATTATATTTAGTGTTCCCAGTATTTTGAATGCCATGCCCAGCACGTCACCTTCAGCCTCAACGCCACAGATTTGCTTTGTCAGATAGCAAGATGGTATCAGTTAGCCGTCAGCTCTGCTTGATGTTATGTCATCACTGAGGATAGTCGACTAAAAGTTTAATGGAGCAATTATTACGACGTTGAAAATTGTATCAACCCTACTGCTTAATTTTTCTGCTTAAATGTTTGACAAGTTAGCGAACTGCTAGCTGTTGCTCAAAGTTAATATAATCAGCACTGTGTTAAGTAAACCTCCATGTGTCACTGACTTTGTGTTAATCGATGGTATGCTTTGGTATAAGCTCGATAACTGTAAAGACTTGTAAATCTGCTAAGCAGCATGGTATCGTTGAAAGTATTTGCAGAGAGATGAACACATTTTGCTTTTTGAGTTTTTAGTTGAGTTTATTACCGCAGGGGAAATCTCTGTTAGCCTGGAAAGATGAAGTAACTGTTTGCTTCATTGATCAGATGATTGATCAGTGTTTCTGAAGATTGTGTGTGGTTTGCATTGAAATGGTATCTCCCTCCTGCCACCACATTGTTACTGTTTATTATGTAAATGGATTGTATTATGCTTGTTATCATGTTGCATTTAAGCTTGAAAATAATAGTTTCTGTTTAACTAGAAGAATCTTTTTATTTAGTTAACATGCACATGTATGAACAGTCATTTAGTTGTTTTGTTTCTAAGGTTTGGGATAGCTGCTTACAGAAGGTACAGCAGTAGTGGAGGATACCCAAATATTTCCCTGTCTACACCACTGCCTGGGATCCCAAAACCAGTTTTTGCATCTGTGGATGGACAGGAAAAATATGAGACCAGGATTACCACTCTAGAAAATGGACTGAAAGTTGCTTCGCAAAACAAGTTTGGTCAATTCTGCACGGTTGGAAGTAAGCTGCAGCTTCACTTCAAATGTTAATTATTCAATCTTTTCTGAGTTTTAAACCAAAACTTGATAAAGTGTTTTTCCTTCTCTCTTTTTTTTTTTTTAGTTTTAGTGAATTCTGGATCCAGACATGAAGCAAAGTACCCAAGTGGAATAGCACACTTCTTAGAGAAACTGGCCTTTTCTGTATGTAAAGAAAATAAGCACCACAGATAAAAATTCAAGGGGGCTAAAATGTATCAAAGAACTGACAAAATAATTTGACTTTAAGTCCACAGCACAGTACGGGAGTAAGGATGAAATCCTCCTCACACTGGAAAAACATGGGGGTATATGTGACTGCCAAACATCAAGGTATTCAACAGATTCTGGTTCTGTTATCAATTGCAGTTTGTGAATTAGAGTCTCTGTGAATGTGGTTTTTTATGATTCAGCTTGTCTTGTTCTGCAGGGACACCACCATGTATGCAGTGTCTGCAGAAGTAAAAGGTCTGGACACTGTTGTTAGTCTTCTTTCTGATGCTGTCCTTCAGCCACGCTTGCTGGGTAGGTCCATCAGTCGTTGGAAACAGATTGTATTGCCCCATGTAGGTAAATTAATTTGTTGAGGTTTTTTGTTCCCCTTGCAGATGAAGAGATTGAGATGACTAGAATGGCCGTACGCTTTGAGTTAGAGGATCTAAACATGCGTCCGGATCCTGAGCCGTTACTCACAGAGATGATCCATGCTGTGAGTGACTCTTTCTGCAGTGTTTGTTCACATTTTTAGCAGAATGTTAAGGTGTGAAATATTAGAGCTTTACTTGAAATCAATCATTCATTATTCTGATTAGTTTTAGGAATTATAAAGCAGTAAACATATTGAAACAAAACAGAATATTATTTCAATAAATAACATTTTTTCCACAATTGAGCAGAACTTGTAGGCTACATGTAAAAAAAGGAATAACAGAACCAAAATTCTTTGCAAGTATTTTTGTTTGTGTAGTGAATGTAAATAAATCTGTGCGTTAGGCATCTTTTATTAGCTAAAGGAATTACAAAAGCAAAGGAGATGGGGACTACAGAAACATGTCAAAAAATAAGGCAGCAGGACACAAAGGAGGACATCCATTTGAACACATATCTACTTGGACCTGGGGTACACATATTAAATAATGTTTGTCAGCCTTAACCAGTAACACATTTCCATATCATCTATTATTGTTTCCAGGCTGCATATCGAGGCAACACGGTTGGACTGCCTCGGTTTTGTCCTGCAGAGAATGTGGATAAGATTGACAAAAAGGTCCTTCATAGCTACCTGCGTAACTACTACTGTCCTGAGCGCATGGTGCTGGCAGGAGTGGGCATTGAGCATGAGCAGTTGGTTGAATGTGCCAGAAAGTACCTGTTGGATGTGAAGCCAGTGTGGGGAACAAATTCAGGAGGCGATGTGGACCTATCAGTAGCTCAGTACACTGGCGGCATTGTCAAGGTGATTACAAGTCTGCTGATTTGACTTAATTATTCAGTTCTTAAATCATTCAGGTTAAACTTTTATTCATTACATTAGATGGAAAAAGATATGTCAGATGTCAGCCTCGGGCCCACTCCAATCCCAGAACTCACCCACATCATGATCGGCCTGGAGAGCTGCTCCTTTCTGGTTGGTGTCCACAATGTCTTCCACAATCTTCAGTCAGCTGCCCGATACAAGCTGAGTTTAAGTGATTCCATTTACAGGAGGAAGACTTCATCCCGTTCGCAGTGCTCAACATGATGATGGGGGGAGGTGGTTCATTCTCTGCAGGAGGACCTGGAAAAGGCATGTTCACACGCCTGTACTTAAATGTGCTCAACAGGTGAGCGTTCTGCAGGCTTAGGTTCAGGCAGTACCTCACTAGCTTACATATAGAGCATTTATGGTGACCTTTTTCTATTACACTTGATGTAGGCATCACTGGATGTACAATGCTACCTCCTACCATCACAGCTATGAAGACAGTGGCTTGCTGTGCATCCATGCTAGCGCAGACCCCAGACAGGTAGGTGGGGAGAAACAAATGAAAATAAACATAGAAAGAAAACACTGCAGCGAACTGGTTTTGTCAAGATAAATGCATCTTTTATTGAATGTATTTATGTGAAATAACTGTGACATCAATTTATTTATATTGTTTTAACCTCAGCTGTACACATCAGCCTATTTGGTGTGACCTTACTTCTACATATAACTGTGGGGAAGATGCTCTTCACATTTCATAGGTTTCTAATTGTAGGTTTGTTGGTAAACATCCAAACGTAAACTAATAAACACTGTCAACATCGTTCTCCAGGTACGGGAGATGGTAGAAATAATAACCAGAGAGTTCATTCAGATGACCAGCAGTGCAGGAGAGGTAATGATCACCACGTATGTGCTCATGATGTCTACAAACAGAAGCATTTATATTCTCCTCCTCCATGTTTGCCAGATGGAGCTGGAGAGAGCAAAGACTCAGCTCAAGTCCATGTTGATGATGAACCTCGAGTCACGGCCGGTTATTTTTGAGGATGTTGGTCGACAGGTTCTCTCCACAGGAAAGAGAAAGCTGCCTCATGAACTGTGTGATCTAATAAGTGAGTGCTCAAGGAAACGTGTCCTGATTGATTGATTCTAATCCCCAATTTCCTCCAGGTGCATTTGAGTCACAATCCGGTTGCGCAGCGGTTTTGGGTTTTGTTCTGATGTCCGACACATTAATTCTCACAGGAAGCATGTTGCTTCTGCTGCTGTAGTCTGCATACATGCATGCAATAGATCACAAAATGATACATTCTCTGATATCGCTCAGCTCACCTGACTGAATGCTTTAAAAAGACCAAATCTTTATGTTAAACATACTTACTACCTCCCGATACATGTCGGGCCAAAGCTTCTTTCTTTTGCAGTCCTTTTTCTGTGGTGTTGCATGGAGTCTTGTGATTCTCCACTTCCATGATAAATGTTTTGTCGTCCACGATGGAAAAAAACTCCAGAGAACCCTGAACTGACTTCTAATCTAGTGTCAGTGGTAAAGACATAATGTTTACAGATTTCAGCCATCACAAACATGCATAGACGGTATTATTTAGAAATTTACCAGATGCTGCAGCCGTGTTCAATTTCCTGTCATTTCTACCTGAACTGCTGTGATTGATTGATTGTTATTGACAAGGTGCATCTGACATCGCAGCCTTTCCCAGTGTGAACCACACCATTATCTAAAACAGCCATGAAAACATGTTGCAGCCTTAACTCGAGCAGTAATTCATGTTTAAATCATTTCCAGGCACTGTAACAGCCGGCGATATTAAAAAAGTGACGACCAAGATGCTGCGCAGTAAACCTGCTGTTGCAGCTCTCGGAGACCTGACAGAGCTGCCATCCTATGAACACATCCAGGCCGCGCTGACGAGTAAGGACGGCCGTCTGCCCCGCATGTACCGCCTCTTTCGATAGATCCTTTCCACCAATAACGTTACTGTAAATAAATGGGACTTCAAGATTACACTAGCGTTGCCCCTGGACACAGAACTCTGCTCAGTTTGGGAGGGGACTAACATCTGGGCTCAGACTCGAGCCCTTGTTACAAAGAATGGATTTTAAACCAACACACTGTACGCCACAGAAATATTAGTTTGCATAAAGCTGGAGAATCTGTATTTATTGTCTATGGGCAAGAAGCCATATGTTGCCATAAATATGTTTTAAAAGGGATGTTTTGCCCCAAAGCAGGATTATGTTGATGTTTATTTAATCTTTAAAGCCTGTATGTTTGTGAATGTAGAAGGTTACAGTCTTCACAGTAAGCTAGCTAACATGCAGGGGAAGGAGACAGCAAAGACTGGAAAACAATCTTTCTCCAAAGTGGAGAAAAATTCAGAACATATTTAAGTATATTTACAAGAATATTTTCAGGATGTACTTTCTAAAGACACGGGAAAAGTAAGAAAATTGCTGTTATTTTTTTAGTAATTGTTTTTCCCCATACGTTTGATGTTATGGTTTTAATGTTCTGAAAATCTTTAGGCTCGACTCTAAAGAGGAACTTGTTTGTTTGTGTCATGGTTGTGTGAACTCCCTTTTAAATAACTTGGAAAGTTAAAACATGGAAATGATGCCACTTTTGTTGTGTTGGCCTAAGATACAAAGTTTGGAAACAGGAGATTACGCTAAGTTTACTATGAACATAAAATAATGTGGCATCAGTCTTTATCTAAATCCCTGAAAGTAGAACATTCATCTGATTAAGACGCACATCGTAACCCTTAAGTCCTCTAGACATTTACAGACATGGTTATGATGCACTCATCTATTTTCTTATTGTTACAGTTTCTTCAGACTGCAGAGTAAATAAGTCAACTTTAAACATTTGTATGTGAAAATACTAAATAAATGCAATTGGATAAATGCTAGTGTGTGTGTGTGTTGCTTTGCACTGTTACAGAAAACAAATCCAACTAAGTGTGTTCTTCAAACATTTATTACTGAATATTACATTTTAGATGACATAAAACATCACAAATTAAGACAAGAGGCTTTGTTAATAAGAAACCAAAACCCCTGCAGGCACTTTTAAATGAGCAGAAAGCTCTTTGTGCTGGGAATGTAAGTTTATAGATGTGCTACATGCAGTACATGGCCGGTTCATAGTAAGATGAGCGGTAAGGCATTGAGGGTGTGTTGCAGAGGCTCACTTAGCCTGAAAAACAGAAATGATCCTTTTTCTCTTTGACAGGAAGTGAGTTTTCTGAAATGCTCATTAAAAGTATTAATGCATTTAATCCCCCTCATGTACTTTCAAACATCTGAAATTTGACCTCATATAATGTAACAGCTTAATTCAAGTCGGTTAAAACAGCTGATTGATCTTTTTATTGAGCGTGGTATAAATAAGGCATCTTCATAAAAATGTAACATGGTTTGTAATTCCTCTGAAATGCTTTTACAAAGAGCAAACAAAGTCTGTAAGGTTAAATCAGTCCATGATGACGCATGTGACGATGGGAACCTCTTCCAGTCAGTCCTAGAGGCTGAATAAATAATGACCAGACTGCTGGGTCTGTCCACACTCCTGTCTGACCTCAAGCCCTTATGCTGAAGTCCAGACACTGTTGCTCAGTCACCATTTCACAATCATAGGAGCTCTTCTCTTTAAGACACCCCTGGTTTTCTTTTGATCTGTTTGTTCCAGTCCAGAGTTTCTCTGAATAGGTTAGGAGATGGAGCAGATGGTGCTGCTGTTTGGACTCGTCATGGCCCTCTTTCTCAGTTCTCTGGCAGTCATCCTCCTCCTGATGCCTTCCAAGTACAAGCTCCGATCAAACAGGCCTCCGCACAGAGGAATGCTAATAAAACAGAAGACACACCATAGGGGTGCACACTACTTTATCTATGCATGTCATAGAAAGCTTTGTTTCTTAAACAGAACAATTTTAAATTTGATGTATAAACTATGTTCATGAGAGATTTATGTTAACTATGTTGCAACTAAGACAATCGCTTCATTAGCTTATTATGTGGTTTAAGCCGTTCTCTCACACATTGCATCACTATAATAATGAACTAAAATGTTATGGTGCCCAAATAAAAATGCATGATGTATTGGGTGAGACAGGTATCTTCCTGGGAAGGTTGTATAAAGTTGTTTCTCTTTCTAAAGTCTGTCGTTGTTAAACTCACTTGTCTCTTCCTGGCCTGAGTTTGACCTGAAAGACGGCAACAACAGGTCTGTGGTCGGATGTCTTGATGCTGGAGCAGCTGTTGTACTTGATCACCTTTATGTCGTTAGCTTGCCTGCTCTTAAACAGGATCCTGTCCTGGGAATATAAACAGAACTGTGCTGAAGCGTGACACGAGGCACCTTGTAGGCACAGAAACAGCCATATGTTGGGTTACAAAAAGCAGGTAATTATCTTTGCTCATGAGCATTTCAATGTCCTCTTTCTGCTTACTGTGTATGACGGAGTTCTCTGTTTGGAAGTAGTGTCATAGTTATCACAACCAATGTCAAATTTGTATGTGGGGAAGAAACGTATAGTGGATTCTTGGAAACCTTTAAAAATCGAACCTGCAAAAGGAAAAAAGAATCACACTGAAATAACTAAACATGATATGATAAATATGAAAGGTTTTCTCATGCATACCGTCTTTCATTTCCTTGGAGAGCTGATCATGCTCCATCAGTTGGCTCATATCGCCCTCTACTGAGCGTTTCATCATGGTCTCCACATCTGCCCGGTCTTTGTTTAGTCGAAAGTTGAAATCTCCAAACCAGAACACCTGATCAAATCTCGTGGTGACATCGGCTAAAACCAAAAGATTTCTATTACGTTCAGAAAAATGCACCTTTAAATAAGAACTTTTCTCAGCACAAGGTTTGATGTTTTTCAGCTCTGGCACACCATCATTATAATTATGTAACATCTGTGAAGCAGTAAGGGAGCCTTACATGGAGTGGAGCGGTAAGGGTTGGTGTCTGGAAGGCCTTTGGGCAGAGCTAAAGCTTCAATGATCTTGTTGTAATCCAGTATTCTCTCATAGACTTTAGCATCTCCGGCTGGAAGAACAACAAAAACACAAGAAACAGATGAGACAATTTAGTGTTCTTTATGATCGTGCTTGTATAAAAACATTTTTCCTGAACTGCTGCAGCACTAAGAAGTCACTGAGTGAACAGCAGGGACTCTTACTCACAGGTAAAGTGGGACGTGATGAAAAGGAAGGAAGTCCCAAAGAACATAAAGGCAATTCCCACAGCACCTTTAGTCTTGATCTGAGAGATGATTCTGGTTGTGACTGTGGCGTGCTCCACCTCTGTGAAGGTCAACACAGCAAACTAAGTTTTTCCCAACAAAATGCAAACAGCAACAGAAATTTGGTTTAAAACACTTTTAAGCTTTCAAGCAAAACCTAAAAATAAAAGTTTGAATTTTAAGCTAAATTAAACTATTTTAAACAAAAATACCAAACGTTGGGTAATTTTTTAATCTGTGAACTGCAAACCAGCCATATTTTACTTGATTATAAGCTAAATAATTTAAATATACCTTCATTTTTTATACAGTCTAGATTCTCAAATGTAATTCTCAAATATCCTGTGAGAACCTCTTTGATTATCTAGTGACCTAAACATGAGCTTATAATAACTATTTTGTGGTGTAGTAATCAATCAGCTGCAACCCTTGTCACAAACTTTTTTTTTAAACATTTCAGATACTAGTAAGCAAGTTAGTAGAGGAGGTCCTGCCATTTAAATAAAAAGTAGTTTTCATATTCGTGAAATATAAATCTCATCAGATGTCTTGCAGTCACTTTGCATTTAAGCCACTGCATGAGGAAACAGGCCATTACATGTGGATTACATATGAACTTCCTCCAGACAAAATAACAGCAATTAATGAAGCAATGCTAAAAAGGATTTTATTCCTGCAGATTATTCAGTCAGGTGAAACAGGGCAGACCTGAGCAGAACCACATGAGGTCCCTTCTGATGAATACGGTTAGATACAAAACACCGTGAGAAGCTGCATATAGCATCACATAGTGAGGTCCCAGAGTCTCCTGAAGACAGGTCTCCCACTCCCTCCTGCACAGACATGCAGAAGGCATAAGTTTGGTGCTCATACACAGTGACCAATCATCACAAAGCTTTTTTGTAACCTGTCTCACCTATCAGGGCAGCCCTCCTGGACCCCAATGATATACAAGTCTTGTGCAAATTCAGAGTCTGTTGGAAGGAGGAGATCGTTCAGGTTGGCTGGAATGAACTGTAAACGACAGAAACTCGGTTAAATCCTGTGATGTGATGAAGTGCGAGACGCCGGAGAAGCGTGGCTTCCGCTGACCTTTTCCCCCTGCATATTCCATGTGACGATGTAAATGCCCACTCTCCTGTCAGGAAAGTAGCGGTCTAGCTCATCAGCACCGAGCAAAGCACCGCTTCCCAGTACACTGCCTTCCAAGAAGCTCCTGGAAGGCAAACATTGGAACAAAAGAGGGTCAAATTTGATCAAATCCTGTTGTCTTCCAAGGTGTTGAGAAAGTAAAAGTAAAGCTACTGGAAAAGGCAGAAATGTGATAGTAAAACTCTCCCAGCCCACCATAAATGAGCAAAGCAGCAAATCAAGACTATGGACCAATTTTAATCCTCATTTTGTCAGAAAATGTCCTGAACCAGCATCTACTTTGGTTTCATGCTAATTCCCCTTGACACCACTATGTTCCTACTCTCTTTAAGAAATATCATTCACTCACATAAACTAAGGAAATCTGAAGTCTGAGTTTAGCAGAGAAGTCATTACTGGTTAGATACCGTCTTGTGATTTAAAGTCCAGATGTGCTCTTTAAAGCAGTGTAGCCAGTACTTATAATGAGAGGAGATGATATATAAAAGAGCTTATGTTTATATGGTGCAAACACTCAGTTATTTAGGATATTAGAGTATCTTGATGGCTAATTACGCCATATGCACAACCATATGACCACAATATTGGTTCAAAGGGGAAAAAAGCTTCACAACTAAATATGCTTGGTGTGATGGTGTCACTAAGCTATATCTACACAATTAAGAACAACCAGCATTTATTAGCTGTCTTACAGTAAAAAGAGCACAATCAACAAAAGAGCATTAACACTCAACTCAGGTCCATCTTCTACATGGTCAGTTAGGTCTACTGTACCTGTTTCTCACATCTTGGGGTCTGATGGGGCTAAGAACGCTGTAGATGGACTTCATGGAGTTAACAGAGGCACTATCTGACCCTATGGTCTCCAGAAGCCGACTGTCACTCAGGTTCCTGTGGATTCTCTCTCCACACTTCTCTTTGGCCAACGCAGCATAATCCAAACAATCCCTGTCAATCCTATTAGCTGCTCTCAAAGTGGCTGATGCAAAGTTCTTGTCCAGAGTTGGCAATGGTGCTGTGTGCTGCACTGGAGATAGACGATTCCTGGTGAACCTCCCTCGGTGATCTGCGGGGTTATTCTGTAGGCTCAGAGACCGGCTATCACACTCAGATAGACTCCTTTCTCTGACTGGAGAACTGGTCCTGATAGCAGAGAGGCTTCTCACATTAGTGTACTGGTCATTCTTAACACCAGCGGTTCTATGGAGAACAAACCCACTGGGAGCTGTTGGGTCTTCTTTAAGTGAGTCTGTGGAGGACTCAGTCTCAGCTTGATCACTCAGACTCTCCTGGCTGTTTTTCAGCCTCCTTGTTCTCAGAGTCTTTTCCACAGAGCCACTTTTAATTAATGTTGTCAGCTTCGGTAGAGAGGGGGGTTGAGGCTGATATGGTGTCATCTCTTCCCCTGTTTTTCTTGAAAGCAGTGCAAGACCAGCATTGTGCTCCTTAGTTGGTTTGACATCTTTTAAGGACTTTTTGGCTTTTCTGCCATCAATATTAACTCTGTCTTCATCACCAGAAGCCTTGCAGGTCAGATAGAGGGAGCAGTCCTCTCCATCCTCAGACATATTCTCCTCATGTCTGAGACCAGCTCTGGTCAGGTGGATAAAGCGCTCTCATTTCTAAATGTCAAAACACCTGTAGATATTTGGCAGAATATAATGTAAATAAAATCTCATAACTGGCAGACCCGATATCTTTATAAACACTTGCAACAGGACATACTATTGTATTAGCTGGTATCCTAAGCACGCAACATGCAAAGCGATTAAACGAATTTAATGATAATGACAAGCGCAAGCTAGCTAAATTTATATTAACTTTATCTGTCCAACAATTTAACCCCTAAAAATATTCCTCACATCTTCAACAATTAACACTCAAACTCAGTTTAGCACAAACTGGGTTATTATAATTAGCCGTTTCAAAATAACACATTTAAACATAGTGTGCAAAGTAGTGTATGTATGTGCGCTGATTGACACAGCCTACATATTTATGCTAACTGGCTGCTGTTTTCAGTAATGAGCTAAGCTAACATGCTAAAAGCAGCTTTACAAGTTAGAGCTGACTAGCGCTAATAGTAAATGCTTTATACGTGTACAAATAATCGGGTCTTGTTGGTTATTATAGTCTTCCCAAGTGAATACTTACTACATATTCAAGCTGTAGCAAAATTTCCTTAACTATTGCCGACCTAAAAGTAGCACCGTGACTTCCTTAGAAACGTTTAACAACAAAGGTTTTGTTGCCAAGAAGAGAGTCATTTTGCGGTTTAGCCATGTGTTATAGCGCCCCTGTGTGTTGAGAAGGTAAATTACAGCCAAACGCACAGTGGAAAAATACAGAGATGCACAGTTTAATCTTGCTTTTACTTGTCTACATGGACATAAAATAATCTTAGTTAAATTAGTTTCTGCTCATATTATACTGGTCTTCAGGTGCTGACTACCACATTTGTTCCTTTTTTGTAATTATTTCCACGTGTTTAATAACTTTTGTTTTATCAGGTCCTTGTCCTGTTTCAGGTCTCCTGATTTTGCGTTGGGAGTGTTCTGATATTTAAAGTTGTTTTTATTATTATTGCTCAGGCATGTCTCCTTATTGTCTCATCATCAAGCAAGTTAAAAGTCAAAGTAAAAATAATTATCCTTTTTCAAAATGCCTAAATAAAAGAGTGGATGAAAAATCTTAAGATTGCAAACACATGGGGAAAACAATCCCACATCTATGTATTAACTGTTTAAAAGTCACGCATTTAAATGCAAAAGAAGGATAACTAATTGTGGTTGAGGTCAAGCTGACTTCAAACTTCTAACTATAATGTAATTTATTTGAGATTATTATGATTTTATTTTCCAGGTTATTTTGTTTTGTATGGATCACTTTTCTGCCTCCTTATACAGATTTAGCTGTTTGTGTGGTATTTCTGATTTCTTTGAACAGCTGATGCTTCTACTTTCTATCTGGTGTATCTTCGTCTCCTTTTTATTTTATTTTTTATTTTTATTTTCTGTTTACTTTCTTCCTTCTTTTGCCCCCACTCACCTTGTCATGTTCAGCATTATTATGTAAATTCAGCAACAGACTCACTGAAAAATAAAGAACAATACTTAATTATGAAGGGGAGTCTTTTATCTATAAAGCTCCTCTTAGCTAAGCAAATTTGTGGAGCACAATACAGCAGTCAGACCATTATTCTGCTTCCTATGATGTACAGTATAAGCTGGGTCTGAAAAATAAGAAAATAAAATAGTTTCTTTATGATAGTTCTTCTTAGCATGCCTTGAAAATACTTCAATAATGAAAAAAGAGCTTCTTAATAACTTAATAAAAATGAAAATCCTGTATTTTTATCAGTATTTCTCCAGGATTATTGTCTATGAAACTGCAGCCGTCACACCTGGTGGTTTTATTACTTTAGCTTCTTCATAAAAGGTTAAATTTGGACATGTTATCCCGCATACAAGCAGATGGAAAAAAAACATAGTAGCGCCCATGAAAAACAACATAAGGACACAAATTACATGCTGCGTTCAACTGCATTTTACTGAGCTAGATGTCAGTTCAGTTTGTTGAAATTTGACAATTTCTTCTTGGAGTGGCACCAGAGGTCATTTATACAAATAAATCAACTTTATAATCTTGTGTTTTTTCTTTCTTTGTCCATTGAAACCAAAGTGTTAATATCAGTGTATCAATATTTATTAAAATGCTTTTGAATTTTTTTAAAAATGTTTTGAGAAAAGTGGGCTCACTCCCTTTACATTAAACAACAAAAGCTTTCCACATGAATTACGCTTAAAATCAGTAGCCTTACAAACACTGCTAATGTCCATAACAAAGCAAAAACAACCTTGTACTCTCTTTGTTGTCCCCTACATTGTATGAGAAGAGGCCTCTGAAAGGATTTGTATGGTCACATGCCCCTGGAAATGTAGACAATCCCTCCATATTCTGTGTATTTCTATGAGAGTGTCGCTGGCTCAGGGAGTTTAGACAAAGGGCCAGTCTGTAGGGGTCAAGTATAAAAGGAAAGGGTTAAACCAGGTAGGGCACAGTTTGGTGCAAGAGCAGAAACAGGAACAGCTCCATCAGCAGCATAAAGAACAGACACAATGACTTCTTCTGGGATGAACATGATGAGCAGAGTAAGTCTGCATTTTCATAAGGTTTATATGATGAGAAGCTTTAAAAACTGCTTGGAATACATTTACTTTGTTTTTCTAGTTTCTGCATATTTTACATTTATTTTTATTTGTAAAATATGCTTTTAAAGATGCTGCTCAATTTGATTTATTTTAATTTAATACTGTCATTTTATTGATAATTTTTATTGCAATTATTTAATTGTGCAGTCTTTTTTCAAATTTAATGCTATTTATTCATCCATCATCCAAACCACTTATTCCAATAAAGGGTCAGGGATGGCCGGAGCCCATCCCAACAATTATTGAGTGAGAGGCGGGGTAGACCCTGGACATGTCGCCAGTTTAGTTGTTATCTTTTCATGTAGATTCATATCACGCAAGCAAATACTACATGGAGTTCTTGGTGTTTTTACTGTTTTTGGAATCATTTAACCATATTTTCTTATTGGGGGCCTCCTTCCCAGGAGGTTTAACTGTTTCATCTACAGTGTTGTTGGCTTGGTGATTGTCCTTATCAGGGTAGATTGGGGTGATCTAAACCACAGTCTTATGGTTGCACTGTGGGCTCCAGCATGTCCTGATCAGAGCAGGTCCTATCTCTGGTTTTGAGATGGGTTGGTACCCACCCAGTGTAGATGGATCCCTTTCCTCAACTCAGCATTGCCAAATCATCCGTTTATCTCAAGGCAGGGTACACCCTGAACAGGCCGCCAGTCTATCACAGAGCAACACAGAGATACAAACAGCCAGTCACACACACAGTCACCAAACCAAAAGTTATTTCTAAATATATCTGTTCATATTAAATTCCATTAGGGGTGAAAAATGTGTGTGAGAGTTTGTGTTTGGAGGTGACAGTCTATGAGTCAGTGTGATCTGCTGTGGGTTTCGTATTTGATATTTAAGGGTTTTTTTTTTCAAAATAATTGTTTAACATGTCAAGAAATTTCTGCTTTATTTATAAATAAAATGTAATTAAATTTTCTTTACCAGTTTATAATTTTTTTTTGTTTTAGCTTATAATCTTGATTACTGTAATTGTAGAAGGAGAAAAAATTTAAAATGCATTAAAAATCCTCCAACAAAAATATAGCATAGTTCAAGTCCACTTGTACAAACCAGTCTCTCTCCTTCAGATCGTCTTCTACGAGGACAGGAACTTCCAGGGTCGTTCCTATGAGTGCATGAGTGACTGCCCAGACATGTCCTCCTACCTGAGCAGGTGCCACTCCTGCAGGGTGGAGAGAGGTTGTTTCATGGTGTATGACCGCACCAACTTCATGGGTAACCAGTACTTCATGAGGAGGGGTGAATACGCTGACTACATGAGCATGATGGGAATGAGCGATGGCATCAGGTCCTGCCGTATGATCCCCATGGTAAATAAACACCCTTACACTACATTTACCATCACTGATAGTTGTGGAATATTCTGGGTTTAATACTCTGGATGTTTGCTCCACAGTACCGAGGATCTTACAGAATGAGGATATATGAGAGGGAGAACTTTGGAGGCCAGATGTACGAGCTGATGGATGATTGTGACAACATCATGGACCGTTACCGCATGTCTAACTGCATGTCCTGCAACGTGATGGAGGGTCACTGGCTGATGTATGAGCAGCCCCGGTTCAGAGGCAGGATGATGTACATGAGGCCTGGCGAGTACAGGAGCTTCACGAACATGGGCATGAGCGGCATGACCTTCATGAGCATGAGGCGCATCAACGATTCCTTCTATTAGACTCTGTGCATTTAATAAAACTGTCATAAACTGAACTGCTGGTGTGTAATTTATGTTCTCTACTCATAACTGTTTTCCCATTTAGTGAGGCAACAACTGAAAAGATTTTACCTTTTCTTTTATCATTTTTCAAACCCTTACAAAAATATTCAATGTCAAAGAAGAAACATGGAGAGCGTCTGGTTTGTAAATGCCAAAGTGATGTCGTTTCACAGTTTGGATGATAATTACATCTATATTGCCCTCATGCAAGGTCTTCATCAGTGTTTGTCCTGGTTCAACTCAAAATCAGCGCCACCCACACAGGAAAAGACTTAACTTTATATGCCAGCAAAAGTCTGACTTAAAACTTACTGAGTTATAAGACTTCAATATTATAAATAACCTCAAGGTAATTTTTATAAGCTGTCACATTTAGCATCCTAAGCAAACTAAAGTAGATCTAACCAGTAAGGTGTGAAACATCTGGAAGAGAAAAACACATAAAGTGGGTTTACATACAGTCTGAGCTGTGCTTTCAATCTGTATTCTTACTTATGACCACCAGGATGCACCAAATTTAGATGTAAAATACATTATTGTAAAGAAAAATGCTCATTTAATTAATTAAGTCTCTTACCTCTTAGAGGCGACTTTTAAGAATTTTCCTTTATGTTCTGGTCATGAAGTTCTATTCAGTGTAAAGGATTTTGTGAAAAGAGTCCGCTTTTTGGGTGTGCGTCTGAAGAACCTAATTCAATTTGTCAATGGGTCATGCACTATAATTATTCCTTCAAAAAAAGTCCACAAACGTGACATCACATTGGCTATGCTGATATAAATCATAGGGATACTCTGTCTTATTTTTTCATTGTTTGTTTTTGTTTATTTGCTATCATAACTGTAAACAGGAGAGAGCAAGTACACGTTCACCTTCATCATACGTGTGATTTCACACAGCCAACACAGTTTAAACCAAACTCAAATTAAAGAATGAACCTAATGTATACAAATATTATTTGACACAAAGTTTTAATTAAATACTTAATAACATAATGCCATACATACCAAATGTGAAATAAAACCCAGTATTATTATTTTAAAGAATATAAGAGAGGATGTTTTTTTCATGTGTGGGAATTTAAAACACTGCATAGCAATCAATCTGAAACCAGCATCTTTTATAACATGTTAAGCACGTTGAAAAGATTTCTATTTTTTTCCTTGTGGAAAGGTGGAATGCATCAAAACACATCCAAACCAGTCCAGTCAAATCCTGATCTGGAATAGACCATTTGATCCTTACTGCTCTGAAGAGTAAAAAACACATTCAGCTTACTGGAAATTGTAAATATTCATGCAGATGTAAAAAGTATCGGCCCATCAGTGTCCAACAAAGACTAATAAAGAAGCCACCTCTATAAACATTACAACAGTTCAGGAGGGGCCTAATTACTTTACTGTTAATAACATTTGAACCACTGTATTTTCCCTTTTTAGCACAGTAAAAAAATTAACCAGCTTTTCAAAAACCATTTGAGCAAAGAAAGCCTTGTTTTAATTGGCTGAACACTGATTTTGTGGACCTTGTCTTCTCAAGCTGATCATGAACACAAATGGACACAAAATTGAAATAATATGAAATCTTCTATTTATTCTTTAATCTTTCACACTGATTATACTCAGACTGTATTTCTAAATATAATAATGTCTATTGTACCATTTCCCAAGCATTAGCATCCATTTATCTGATTAGGTTTATATTTAAACTTGCTGTGTTTGTTCTTTGCATTAATTGTTTTCTTATGGTACATATTCAGTAGGAGGACACAGTTAATTCAGGGGAAATGACAGACACATGAAGATATATTTAACTAATCAGACTGTTCACCGTGTAAGCAATCTTTTGTTTCCCAGCTGAGAAGCAGAGCAGCTGCCTTCCTGTTATTATCGGACAGTTGTTGCATTGAGCTGCAGGAGGTTTAGTCTAAAAATGAGGGGAAATAAAACTGTTATGTCTATTATCTTTTTATCATAAACCCGAAGACTGTCCTGTAAATACTGAAATAGCTGAGATTTTCTGGTTACACAGTAACAAGAATCACTTGTTATGAGATCTAAATATTGCTGTTGGACCGTCTGAGTTTGTTTCCAACTGTTTCCACCAGTCACCAGAGGAAAGCCACATAAAACAGAGAAGCAAAGAGAAAACAATCACAAAGGAAAGCATGAAGAATCAACATGTGAAAACACTGACATGTTCAAATCAGAGATATTGTAAATTGGAGCAACTTGTAGGTTAGTAACCACACAGAATAATCTAATAAAAATTCTTAGCATATTATACTTGAATTGTAAAGGTGCTCCACAAGTAAACTAGCCTTGCCTTGCATTTTATGTCATGACCTATAAGAAAGTTATTCCAAACCAGGATAACTTTAATCCTGACATGGTAAGAAATTCTGTTAGAGAATGAACTATATTTATGCTAGTTCGAGATGGAGATGGATATATACTAGCTTGATTTTTAGGGTTTTTTATAAAACTGCAAATCTCACATTCACTAATCACAATAATTTTGGCAGAATGATCTCCTGCCATCATTTTGTCTGGGTCCATACTCAAAGAGTCATCATGGATGTAAGGAAGAAAAATCCTAACCCCAAAAACACACACAGCATATCTCACATATTAAGTTTTCAGACCTCAGAGGAGCGTATTATAAAACTCATCTCTCAATCGTTCCTTCTCACTCTTCTTCCTCTTTTCTCTCTCCTCTTACACCAGAGAACAGACAATCCAGCTGGCGAGTGGGGAATCGATGCCCTGATACAGGATTCAGCCTAATGAGGATCAGAAACATCTTAATAAAGACCTATAATCCACCACTTAATCCCTCATTACAGAATCATCTGCATTCTCTGGTCCTGCTCCGTACCGCCGCAGTGATGGCACATTCAGGTCCATTGTTCTGCCTCGTCTCATCTCCCACCCTGGGCTACGTCTCCCTTTGTCTCCCCTTGGTGTCAGTTATATTTGATCTGCTCTCATTAGACGTTCAGACGAGATGAGCAGAAGGGGTTGAAAATAGTGCTTTTGTGTGCACTTCTTTGCTATCTCTTGTCTGAAATGGAAAATGAGACATATGCCTAATGAGGAGAGGATGGACTGGAGCTCGGTCCGACAGTGAGATAGGACGTGCATTGTTGGGAAGGTGCTGTGACCGATACAGTTAAAGGACACACTTTCTAGGCAACGTCTGTGTCAGTAATTATGACTTCTGAGGATGTGAAAATCGCTCTGAACTGGGACAGATGGATTAAAGTTTAATGCCGAACTACTGAGAGCTTCAGAGTCAGTGTTTGGTTTTGTGCAGCATTTACAGAAAAGTTAGGAAAATCTTAGTTAAGTTTCAAAAAGTACGCACATACTTTAAGACTTTCTTCATGAAATCCCTTCAGCTAATCATGTTACAGAAAAAAGGACGGCATTTTGCCAAAGTTGTGGGGCTTTTATGCTTTCTAAAGGAATCTACTTGATTTTAAAGTTGACAAATTCTCTCTATGACACCCGCCTCTTACGGCTGTTAGCCCAGGATCCATCTTGCATCCCATTTCTACTCTAAGCTCTTTCCAGCCAGTAGAAGTCACTCTGATTCTACACTTATCTCTTTCTCTGCCACTCTCTTTCCTTTCTTGTCTTTCAGAAATACATATTTCCGAGGCAGTAAAATAACGGCTATTTTAAAGTGTAAGGAGAAAAAATACTATGAAAAAAAAATTCTAGAGGCTTACACCAAAGATCCTTAAATCCCAGTTTCCATGGTCATAAATCTGTTCTGATGCTTCCTGGATGTGCAACTAAAACACTTTCTTCGAATGGGAGACCTGAAAAGCTTCAGGCAGAATTTTAAGGCTCTGCTAGTTATGAGGGGGGAACATCTATACATGTATAATGTTTTGGTTTATTTGCTTTATTGTAAATTTAGGTGAAGAACCTGAAAACTTTACCCCCCACCTCCTCCTCTTTCCATGGGAAGCATCAGCTGTATTCAGGGAGCCTTTGTGATTAACCTGATTTTCCTAATGAAAAAGAAAGAGTGCAGAACAGGGCTGCAACCCAGCTGAAAAACTAAACTTCACAGTGCAAAATTAAGAAAAGCCTAATTTGATCAACAAGCCAAAGAGTAAATGTGCAGGTGATGCAACATTGGTAACAACGGCTCAGGTTTTTGTCTTCGTAAAGCAACCAGCTGAGTCCTGCTGAGTGAAAGTCCACAGTTTGGCACAGTCTCAAAAAGACGCTCTAATTTAGACTAACGAATAAGGTTAATATAGAATTATGTGTCAAGAGAGGAGGAGAAATCTCTTTTCCTGTAGGTGAAGCTGTGAGATCCTCGGGAGGCTGGGATAATTAGCCCCATGAAGGTATGGAGAGGGTTGATTCTTATTCTGTTGTACCCCTCCTTCATCATTACTCTGTGTGCTTGGGTGTGTAGGAGGTGGAAGGGGATAAAACAAAACAAATAAAACTCATTAAAGGTGCTCGTGTGACTACAAATCTTCTTCTGCAGAGTTTCTACAGACATCATTAGCTGTGGTGGAAGGAGTCATTGTTATTCTGCCTGGATATGAACACAGATCAAAGCCTGCTATACTTCATTTTCTTTTAACCTGAGGCAGGATTCCCAAAATCTGAGCCCGTTTGGCAGGTTTCCGTTTTTTCCTCTCTGACTCTGGATTATGGAGCCCAAGAAAATCACTTTCTATAGAAACAGCAAATCACAATGAAAAATCTAAATGTTTTCTCCAATATTACACCCTCAGCATTTCTTCCTGAAAGAGAGTGAGTTAATTTTTGATGATTTTACTAAAAAAAACTGATATTAGCTGTGCGAAACTGAATATGTTTTCATATTCAGTTACAACAAGCAGAGGCCTATCTTTCCCATGTTTCTGCTCAGACTTGTGTTTTTCAACCATGATGAAAACTAGAAAGTGTTTAGACAACATTTTGACAGACGATTTCTTAGGTGTGACCTTTAAGCATAAATGAAGCAAAGCTGTGCTTCAAACTGTGGGTTTCATTTGCATTTTGAAAAATGTCCTGTTTGGGTTGTAAGTAATGGCCTAATTTAAAGCAACTTTATGCAGGATTTAGACCATTCCTACATTGTACTTTGCATAAATGTGTCCACGTGGTCTCAATACATTTATTTAGTTTTTATTTTAGAAAGTATTTAAGCTACATACTCATTCATTTGAACTTAATATGGTGCTTGTTGGGCCACACAGTGGCATGGATAGTAGCACTGCAGGCTCATATTACATAGGTTGCTGGTTTAAGTCTCAGCTCGGACAGTGGCCTTTCTATGCAGATTGCTTTAGTTTGTGTGGGTTTTCTACTACAGCTTCCTCCCATCATCCAATGAGATATTGGAGCATATTCTGCTTGGTCATTTGAAATTGTCCTTAAGAGTGAAAGTGTGTGTTACTGTGACTGTGTGTCTGCCTGTGTTGGCCCTGTGATGGGCTGGCAGCATGTCCAGGTCACACCACGCCTCTGGCATAATGATTGCTGGGATAGGTTTTAGTTCCCTTCATTGCAATTAATGGTGCAGATAATAGATAGATGGATGGGGCTTACTGTCATAGATTTGTTAAATGTGTTTTTAAAACTAATGTTTTTTTGCAGATTGGAGCCAAAATGCTATTCATAAGATCCATTTTACCTCCTAGCTAACTCAGTATTTCTTACAGTTGAATTTTGATATAATTTTAATATAATTTTTGTATTTGGTGAAAGTTCATTCTGTCTTCTTAAATTAAACTGTTTTTAGGTTCTTTTCTTAAGATTGAGTAGCTTGTTTGGACCACTTCCTGTCTTCATCATTCATAGTTTTAAAATGAGGTAATTACACATAGGCATTAAAACTACAGAGTTTTAGCCTTAAATAAACTATACAACATTATCTACCAGATAAGATATGTTTTTCTGGCACCTAAAAAAAATTATAAGATCATGATTCAAACCAGGGACATTTTGAGTTTTGTCACAGAAACTTTATCAGTTCTCCACTTCTATGGTCAGCAGTAGGCATGAGTAGTTTTCAGTTATCTTAACTTATCAGCAGGTATGTGTGCACATTTCACATTGTTACAGCATATCAAACCCTCATTTTTATGACAGAGTTTCTGATTTGAATGCAGTGCTCACGCCTAAAAAATAAACTCTTCATCTGGCATTGCAATACAGAGTCTAGACATCATTTTGGTTTCATAACCAAATCTCTACAAACTGACTCAGATTTTTGGTCATAAAACATCTTAACACACATAACACTAAATTTGTAGAGGCAACATGTACACACCGCAGTGCTTCATGTTTTAGATGTTACAGGTTCCTATTATGTTCACGTTGTTTTACATCATTTTATAGCACAATTTAATCAAATCAATAGAATTCACACAAAGAAATGCTGTACGGACATATTTCTCTTCTCCCAAGAGACTGGCAATTATATCTCTGTAGACTACCACCATGCTCCAACATGTTATGTGGTGTCAAAGCCACTCACTTGCACCATTTCACAGACATTTGCATGTATGATCCTCTGGGTTTCATCCCAACAACCCCACTTATCTAACATGCCTGATGAACACAGTCATTTTTCCCCTCAGATATGATGATGGTCCCTTCCCCCGTGCAACTTGATCTGTTTTGTGCAAATAGTTCATTTGGCTGCTACACAGACAAGCTGTTTACACAGGGCAGGTGCAGGCGTTTACTCCTTGAGGGAGCTCACTTCTGTAACTGCTATCAGACGGTGAAACAGTGAGCAAACATGTGCCAACAAACAGAAAGTTAACTAATCGCACATGATGGCATCTGCAGCTAACAGACTGCAAACACACGTTACAAGCCTCAGGCAGCAACGGACTGAATGAAACTATATATA
>JBAMIG010000012.1:5525282-5546959 GCA_037177335.1 Kiunga ballochi
CAGGACTCTGGTAGAGAACCCGAGCTTGAGATGAACAACCACCCGCCCTACCCAAGGAGATGGGAGGGTGGGTGAGAAAGGAGTTTATAAAAATAAAAATAAAAATAAAAACTCATCCATATTAAAATAAATGAATAATTAAGAGGTAAACATTACCCAAAAACTTCCTTTTAATTTTTATGATTGTATCATGGTTAACTGTTTTTATATATAAAAACCTGATAGGTGAAAATGTTTTATCTGGTGTAAATAAAAACCTATTTTGTCATCTATCATTACATCTGATCACAAAATAGTGATCAATCATTGAAAAGAAAAGGTGAACATTTTTACTTTGCTTTGCTCAAATGAACCCCTGAAGCTCTTGAGAGAATTCATCATGACCCGGGGGTCTTCTTAAGAGGATTGACCTTTGGTCTTTGCCACATTAGCCACTCAGTTAAATGAGAAATGTAACACGTTAAACAGAGATAGTTGTGTTTAAATGCCAGTACGACCCAAAATCACCTTTTTGTCTATTAGTACTGCATCTTTTTTACTCCAGTGTACTAAAACAAAAGTTTAAGTCTGTTTTTATGTTTGGTTTTGTTTTTTGTTATTGTTTTTTTTTTTCTTTTTTATTTTGATCATTCCTTTTTGATTAACATTAACTTCTTAAGTTCCCTTCCAAAAGCACATGGCAAAACTGTGGTACCAAACAGTTTATTTATGAAAGCCCCACTTTAATAAATCCAGGGTTGAGCTCTTCGTACGATGTGGCTAATTTGACCTCAGGCAGTTGTGGTGTAAAGATGCTTATGTGACCTTAACGACCACAGTGACTTCTGACCTCTGTCCTCAACCCATGCAGACCCTTTAATATAACCAGCAGATCAGTTCCATATGGTGAATTTAAAAGGAGCCCACTTAGACTAATTTAATTACTACTCCACCTCCATCTATGAGAGTGGAGCATACCAAACCTTATGAGCACCATGTTGATCAAAGCAGTTATTACCTTTACTGTCTGTAATGCAGTTTATGACTATTTTTATGATAGTGTCTCATCTTTCTTTGAAGATTGTTTAACTACATTTTTTAGATACTGAACAGATTGTAACAGATACGCTTTAGTTTAGGAGAGTTTGTGAACATTTCAAACTTGTTATGGTACCATATATCAGACCTTCAGGAATACATTGTGAGATTATCAGCCTCTGGTGTGGGTCATATTGTTGTTACAGCTGCTGTCTGGGGGCACACCTTGCTACTCACAATATAGTTTAAAAATGTAGCTCTTACGTATTTGGATTTGAAATGCTGGGATTTTATGATGTAGTTAAAAGTTTTAAATGTCTATAAAATCTTAGAAACATTTTTTGTGTTATAGTAATCATCAGATTTTATAAAGCTTGTACAAATGTTGCATATTTGTCCCTACGGGTCAACACCTGTAATGGCCAGAAGGGGGCAGTAATGTCACTACTCGCTATCCTGAATTTAATTCTCCATTTTTATAAAACACTCTGACCAAATCCCTTACACAAAACCAAACACCTGAAAGAAACCATGTCAAATTAGTCAAATCCAGATTGCTGACAGAATCTTTCTCAGTGCTTTGCTACTGCATTTTCATTACAGGAAAGTCCTGCCCTGTAGGCAGATAGGCAGAGAAGAGGGCACCCTGCTGCAGAAAATGCCCAATGTCTGTCCCTTCTCCTCCAACTCCAGCCGTGCTCATAGTGTTGGTCTTCTATGAGCGTGAGGGTTAATAAACGCAAAGACAATGGTGTCATTTGGGGCTCCACAGGGACAAGCATTTGGAGATCTATATTTATCTCTGCATAACCCTGCAGAATACAGAGTTGTCTGCATTGTCATGTGTACATCAGGGATGTAGTGGCATTGCCTTTGCAATGTAACAGGTGCTACAGTGAAAGACATCCCAAAGGACCAATAGGGAAGAGGTCTCTGCAGTTCACAGCGTAGGCTACTTGGCTGTGAGTAGAGAACACGAGAGAGGATGTTGCGAAACAATATGCGTGGTCAGGAATGTATAAAACATAAGAGGTACATGTAAAAGAAATTCAATTCAATTCAGATTTACTTTAATAGCCCCACTCCATCCATCTAATGCATCCCATGTCATTAAATATAAAGTTATTCACTTATTTTCTGATTAAACCATCAGATTTTGGTGTTAGTGCAGTGATCACAGCACACCCCAAAGGAGTCCCATAAAGAGCACAGGGGGTCCCAGAGGCTTTGACCTTTCGGAGCCATTGTGATGAATGTCAACCAAAAGATTAGTTGAAATGTGTCTACTTAAGATTTTTAATCATCTGGACATTTTGTTTAAAAAAACAAGGCTTTTGGCAGCCTGGGACACAAATGTTTGAGAGATCACAAAGTTATAAATGGGAATCATTAATATTTGCTGATCAACTGTTCAACACATGAAGACATAGTCCCATAAAAGAAAGAAAGAAGAATTATAATGCTTCACTTATGCATCCATTTACAGAGGTTTAGTTGGGTCAGTAAACAGGGGGGATAACAGTAGAGAGCACTTCATGTTTATCCTATGAATGCTGAGTTTTCTTGCAACATTTAATCAATAAAATATGTCTGAGAAAAAAACACAGACCAGATGATTTGTCCCCATGTAGCAAAGCTACATGCTGGTAAATGAATGTGAGTGAATGGAAGGAAAAGGCTCGACCAGAATACAGAAGTTATGGACAGAAAACAGCGTTACAGCATGGTTTAGGCACAAGGTGGGGTAGCTTGGTCCACAGCTTTTTAGTGTTTAAATATAATGGGTCAGTCATTTCCCCACATCATTTTTTGTATTAAAAATATTTTTCTATAAATGAATTCTAATGGTGTTCCCTCAGTTGATTCAAAGCAGCCAGTCAGCAGTAAATAGGTCCAGTAGCGGTAACTCTATTTTATCAGCTCTTATATGGTTTGTCTTGAATTTTACTTTCAGTTTTCAACCCTAGAGTTTAAAAACTCTAAATATTAAGTCAATGCAAAGTGGAAGTTACATTTAAAGACTGAATTTCACGTTATCCGTCATTGCTGAGTCAATACTGACAGCATCTAAGTACCATCAGAAATTTCCAACCCTAACAAGCCAAGAAATGTTTTTCTGTAGTAACTGAAGTAGAAGTCTTTAGAGTTAAGAGGAAAAAGACACAGCTATGTCTTGGTGGGACCATGTCTCTCCTGAAAGTATCCGTTTTACAGTAAGTTCGTCACAGAGGATCTGTGGTCATTTCCTGTTTGTTATTCCCAACGCCATCATCCTTATGGTCTGACGGGTTTTTTCCAACCTTTCAGGAAGTCCTTGGTTAATTTGTTATGCTTTCATCACCTCTTCCTCTTCTTTTTTTTTCTAATTCCCGGTGAAACTCTGGCTCAAAGCAAGCTTATCAGCTGGAGACTTTAAACATGTTTATTTACAGATCCCAAGGCCTCAAAGAAAGCCGCCTGCAGGTCTTCAAACCTAGAGATCTGGTCCCTCGGCGGGGCGTCAGAGGCCAAGCTGCTGCTGCCATGTTTGATGGGTGTCGACAGCCACTCACAGGGCTTCAAAGAGTAACGTTACAGATGTATGACTGCTCACAGAGTCCTAATCTGTTCAGAGGAGCAGAGCATCCATTTCGGATCTCTTTAGTGCAACAGAGAGACATGGCCTTTTTTCCAAGCAGCTTGCTGTAATACAGTGCATTAGTGAGATAAAGGCCTCTCCTCATAGCTGTCTCATGCTGACAGACTCTTGGAAAAACTGATCCGTTCCTTCACCACTGCTGAATCTCCTCCTCTACAGGTCTCTGTCAGATTTTCCTAGGCATTTTTTTGTTTCTTTTTTTCACTTTTTGGTTCCTAATGCAGTGCACCTCACTGACAAATCTCAGCCACTTTCTCGCGTCTCTAAAAAACTTAAACCTTTTTATTTTTTTAAACAGGTATCCTTTTATAACAAGGAAAAGAACTACATTAAATTTAAATATACTTTTCAAACAGTAATTTTTACTCCATTTATATAATTTAGGTAAGTTTCAACTAAAGATGCAAACTGTTTTAGAAGATATATTTGTGCCTTTATTCCCACACCTCAAATCCAACTTTCTTTTAGGTGATCAGTCCATTCTAAAATGACTTAAATTAAATAGATTTTACTCAAAACTTTTGGATTTATATTATATTATAAGCCCAGGTCGCCAGTCCATCACAGGACCGACACAGAAAAACAACCAGTTTGTTTATTTGAAACTTAATTCACTCAGTTTAATTTTACTTAGTTAAAATGTAGTTAGTTTAAAATGACTTAGTTAGGAAATGATAAAGTGTGTTAATTAATAAGTGGTCTTTGGGTGTATGAGCAAAAACAACATGTGGGGTGTTGCAAAAAGAAACATACATTAATGTATGGTGTAACGAAATATAGACTCTCTTGTTGAAGCTATAAAAAGCGTATAAAGTTTCATACTGAGAACTTCAGGTTCAGGTGTTCCTAATGATAAAACAACAACAAAGAGCCGACACACCAAACAGAGAAAAACTCAACAAAACATTCTTTCTCACGACTTTTCACGAGTTAAAAACACATAACTCATGCTCATCAATATTCATGCATTGTTATGTTTTGGCTCATGGACGCAGTTCTGCATAACACAACAGGTTTTCAAGCCTCCTCACCAATCTCTCTTTTGGACATGTGGACAAACATTTCTGCATGAGATCAGGAGCATTTTGCAGATCTTTATGTCCAGACCTGGCACTGGTTGGGATATATTTCTATGCTGAAGAAGACATTGTGATGGATTAGAGCATATCCCGTCTTTAAAACGAGTGGTGGACAAACCAGGATATGGAGCAGCGACGTCCAGACTAGGGAGGAAGGGAGTCAGAGATGAAAGAAGGAGGTTGGACCCCAGACATCACATCTGCCACTGCTACTCCCTTGTGGCCTCTAGGGCATGGGAACTTCACTCATCTCCCCCCAGCTCCTCCCCCCATCCTCTGACGAGTCCCTCCAGAGGCCAGGGACCTACTCTTTCTGACTGGGACCCCTCTGCTCCCACTCGTTTCTCTGATTCTAACACTCTTCTGTCTTTGCTTTTTATACACATGCTATCTCAGTCTTTTGCTCCATGTCTTTATAGTTTTATCAGTTTCTTTAACAGATGTTTGTAAAGCCACAGTTTTAACTGGGCTGTGCTAGTAAGGCAGTTTGAAATATTGCTTATTCATGTAAAAGTCTATTGTAATTTCAGCAGGGACTCTCTAACTGTCAATCCTAAATCATTGTAGACCAACACACAAGCTTTTTCTCATATCTTTCCTGTTCTAAGGCCTAACCCTTCAGAAGGTTGTACCAGGCGGAAAACAGTGGACTCAAATCCAGGATGAAAATATCACAACCTTATTGGACATTGTTTTATACTTTTTTGAGTGTATCAAATACTGTTGCAGCCATCTAGTCACTGTAGAAGCATTATAAATACTACCATATTTGATAAAAAAAAAAAACAAAGGAGTTTACAGGAGGTTTGTTTACTGTAAATAGTCCTTTTCTTATAGGAAAAGGGTCAAAGCAAATGTAAAGACTTTTACAAGCAAACCAAAATGGAAGGTTATAAAATCTTCTCCAGAGCTTTTGAATTTTATCACCTGTTTCTCATGCATGTTTAACGCTGCTGAAAGCCTAACTATCATGCACACCCTTCAACCTCAGAGGTGAAAAGAGCTGCACTTGCAGTATTCAGATGAGGATAAGACCTAAAAACCAGGAATAAGGTCATAGTAATTTCCTTTATTATTCAGGAAGTCTTACATTGCTTCAGAATTCCTTTTTGATTACACTATTTACAGATATATTACAGCACTTTTTTGTTTAGCTGTTGGGAATTCTGGTCTGTTTAAACTTCATTAAAAATTATCTTATACACAAAGTTTTTTCCTAACTGAAAGTAGTTTAATATGAACTATAAAATGAACCCAAAAACAAGAGGAAATTAAACATGAGCTTTAGAGTTACATTGCATTCATATGCAAAAACTCAACAAAAAATTATATTTTAAAGGATGAATTTCTGAATGCCTGAATTTTTTGTTGTATTTTTTGGGCATAAAATCTTACAAAAGAATAAAAACAAAAATATTTTTTGAGATCGTCTCAATTTTTCAAAATTTTTAATTTTTAAGAATTTTCTGTTTTTCTGCATTTTCACATTTTTTTTTTTTTTACATTTTTACAACATTAACAGTCACCACTCTGCATGAGTTGAATGTGTGTGCAGTGAAGCTGCTACTTCTGCGCTGCAGTATCAAATCTGTCTGTGTGTCACAACATAAAAATAACTATAAAGACTTTACACAATGTTAGCAAAATTAAGGGAGACACTCAAAAAGTGACTTTGAAAACATGTTCCTGAGACGTTGGCTAGAACTGCAGGAATGTAGCTGCTGCTCATTTCTTACTGTGGACTTTTATATTAACAGGAAAAGCGCTCTAAAGAAATCCTAATATTTTATTTCATTCTGAAGTTAACAGTGATGCTAAAGCTAACTATAAGACTGAATTAATTTTAGAACATGTGCAGTAATAGAAACTGATGGTATAGTGGGTTAGTAGTGATTAAACACAGTGTTTTGTGACCAAATTCCTTTCCAATGAGTAAAAAACCCCAATGTGGCACAGTTTGGCACAGTATAAGTATTCAAGTAGCCAAATAAAGAGTCTGTAGACCTATTAGCCAAAAAAAACCTTAGTAAAATCTGTGTTTTGTGATATGCTCGTGTAACATGGTACAGTTGTAGTTTAGAAGTTGCTGAATACATTAAGTGAAAATTTTATGCAAAGAATTGTTCCGATCATGATACTTTCCACTGAGTAAAAGATAATAAAAGCTATTTAATGAGATATTATGCAAACTGGCCTGATAATGATGGAGTTATTTTTTCATTTAAATTTATCTGTTTAGCCAAGCTAATTTCCCCCCCAAAAAACCCATGGCTAAATGGCAGCAATTCCTTGTTTATTATAATGATTTCACCTGCAGGTGAGAACATAATTGTGGAACTTGAGCTTATATCATTTATTTGAAAGAAGAAAACATTTTTTGTTGTTATGTCAATTAAAAAATATAATTAATTCAGACTACTTTTTTTTGTCAGGGAGACAATAATCATCAATATTTGGGAGCTCAAAGTTAAACTGAATATTCTTTAAAACTATGAAAGAGATTTACTGGGAAACATTCAACAAACGTTTAAAAAAAAGCAAAAAAAAAAAAAACTAAATGCAAAGGACAAAGAAGTTGATGTTAAGGACTTTTATACACTACTACATTCATGGTTGATGCGTGAACTTTCTAACACAACTCTGTTACACTGGGATTACACTGTTACACAAGATTTATATATCAGTGGCGAACTAAAGGGCCATTTGTGCCGCTTTGTTTCATTTGCTTCACAGTTTTGACAGTCAAGGTTACCATGCCACATTATCTCCTCTGCCTTTGCGTGCCTGAAGTAATGCAGCACTTAAACCCTTTCCAGCTGTTAACAATGGCATGCTGTGTTTGTAAAGAACGTGTGACGAACGGTGTGTGGGTGCACACATGCATGCGCAGCAGCTGTCGGCAGCATGTACATCTTCTAAGTGCACAGAACACAGCAGCAGGCTGCCTACCGAAGCTCACAGCAACACCGCTGCCGTTCTTTGGGTTTGGGTTTATAGTAAAATAAAAATGTCCCAGACTTCTCACTTTGGCCAAAAATTATTATAGAACATACTGTGGGTTCATTTGCTTAGTGTGGAGAAACATTTCTGCATTTTTTTATCTCTCAAATGGCTCATTGAGGTAAAGGAGTTTAAAGTAAAAGTGATTAAATTAATCTTAAATTTTAATGTAAATTTCAGCCTCACTTCCTGTTCTTTGCTGACAGGAGCTCCTGCCTCATGGGGTCTTTTGCTGGGGTCGCCCATCTGCTTCAAGTTTGAACATGTTTGTTCAAAGATGACATTCTTTGACCTTATTGGTGAAAGTTGTTTGTAAGATTTTAGCTGTAACTGTAACTTTGCAATACCTCTATCAACCGATGCCAATCATTTTTAAAAAATGAAGCATGACCTCTCTTATATTTTATTATTGTGAGTTAAAAGAGGCTTTGCTGAAGAGTTTGGTATATGATATGATGTGCATGTTGTGTAAAAGCTTTGTTATTAAAAATGATACAGATAATTTCTTAATTTTATTGCTGTTATTGGCGATGATATCTGTACGCTGATATTATCAGATATTTATGCTTGTTTGAGTTGCTGTTGTAATCTCCCAGGTTTTCTCTGATTTGTGATAAAGATGTTAAAGTACAGAAAAATCAACATCCACAGTAATCTCTCTATTTCATCCAAATCTAATCCAACAAATACAAAGTGAGGATTTTTTTCTCACACTGTGGATGTGTAATCGCTCAGCAGTGGTTTTGTTGTTTGTCTCTGATTCTTTCTGATCCACGCAGATGTATGTAAAACATATATTCTGATCAGGGATTAACAAACATACAACATGGTTGCGTGGACACATTAAAGCGTTTTATGGAAAATCTTCTCTGAAACTGTGTCAAACCAAGTCCATTCCTCTGTTACAGCTCAGATCCTTTCAAAAGTTCATCCAAAAACAAATCTTCAGAACTCAAATGCAAAAATAAATAAATAAATAAAGTAGAGCAAAAAGAAAAGTGAATAATTGAATCAGCCAACAGGATCCCACTAAAATGGCTCATGGAGAACAGTTGAACACGTCATATATCTTCAAAGCAGAGAGGATATTTTAGTCTTTTTAATGATTCCAGTGACAAAACCAAACATCCAAAGGTTGTAGCGCTTACTAACTCATTACCCTTCAAATATGTAATAAGGTATGTGAAAGTACTCCTAAAAATGTTATGAAGTTCAGCAAGACAATTAAACTCCAACAACATAAAAAGTTATTGTCTGCTATTTTGTCATTCAATTTGGACACTTTGGCCCAAAAGACTGATTGAAATAATGGTAGAGATTTATGTAGAAATTCAGCCCCTCACAACCACACACAGGTAAGCAGTAAAAAGGAGTGGATTTATTGAGAGGAGTGACTCAGAGAGGGAATTAACAAAGAAACTCTGGCATCTGAAAAAGTAACAATAAATCAATCTAGATGCATAAAAACAGGAAATTGTCACAGGAAGTCAATGTCAGAATAACCAAGGGGGTAGAGGATAGCCGGTGGCCATGGAGTCAAAGTCCCGATAAGTACAAGGTGGGAAAGGTCCATAATGGGAAAAACGAGGGTAAATTTGGTTCTCTTCTTAGTCAACAGAAAGAGACATGGGCATGAAAGCGCTACAAATCAACTGGCACACAGCTGTCAACAGTAAAGCAGACAGGAGAGGGCTTGCTGTGCACAGGCAACACAGGTGTGAGAGCTCAGGTGAGCTGGGTGAGGCTGATTGCTGTACAAAACAAATCACTACAGGCATCATGGAAATGTGAGTCATGACACTTTGGAAATGTTTTAGAAAGTAACCACAGGGAAAGGTTTACACCTTTTTCATTTTTAGAGCCTTGATCTACTGAAAACATCTCAATAACATTCAGATTTAGGTATGACTCCCAGCAGCTGAAGGCTGTTGCTTTGGACAGACAGTTGGTGTCTCTGGTCTCTTTTATGTCTGTCATGGCAACACTTTTTGGTACTCAGTCCTAACAGATGATGTGTTGACAGATATTAAGCCAAGTCTGAGCTCTTCAGACCTGCATCAGTTCTGGAGGTTTGAAAGAATAGTACCACCATGCTTTACCGTACGGTAGAATCATGTCACATCATCTCATGTTCTTCTCTGAAGATTAAGGATTTTCTAAAACATGACTATGCTCCTGTATAACATGCTTTAAGTGTTAAAATAACCTGAAAATCCAGCTGGACCATTTGTCCTGAAGACTCTTTTCACCAAGCAGTGAGCTTTCATTTGTTGGCACTGTTGATGATCTTCCACCTGTAGCTCAGGTGGAAGAGCAGTCGTCTTTCAACCAGAAGGTTAGGAGTTCGATTTAAGGCTTCCCCTAACTACATGCTGAAGTGTCCTTGGGCAAGACACTGAACCCCAACTAGCCCCCCGATGTGCCTATCGGGGTGTGAGTGTGTGCGTGAATGGGTGGATGTGGCTACATAGTGTAAAGCGCATTGAGTGGTCGCTAAGACTGGAAAAGCGCTATATAAGTATGAGTCCATTTACCATTTATCATACCAACGACAATACTGCATACTAAGCAGTTCTTCACATCAAAGCTGCTTTTCCTTCCATGTTTTAAATGATTTTGTAGCTTTAGTAAGTAAAATGTTTTCATTTCACAAACTCATAAATCTTTACGCTCCAAAATGTCAAAATATGACTTAGGTGGTCGCAAGTGTTTTTATATTTTAAAATTTGTCCAACAAAACCTGCCTAATTAGTTTTTGCCTCAACATTACCAAAAAGGAAATATGATTTTGAAAATTGACATTTTATTCTATTTTATCATCTAATAAAGGTGCTGCGGTTCTTGCTGCAAGCTGATGGGAAACACAGCGCTGCAGATGTGCATCTGTCTGTTGCAGCTTTCTGCTGTCACTGCGGGTTCAAATATTCCAAAATGATTTCTCTCTTTACAGTAAATGGTTTGTGTGCAAACTTGGCTGAAGTCATTCATGTTGTGCATTTAGCTCTTTCCCAATGAGTCAGTATTATTTAAGTTATAGTGACGCAACATGTTCTTTTCTTTTGCAGAACTGTGCATGACTGATCCTTAACTTTTATGGATGCTGAATTTCACAAACATGCAACCCTAAATGGTTAAAAGCTCCTGATACCAGTACAATCATAAATGAAAGAAATGCAGAGCTAACAGCATGACCCAAAATCCATTTTAACATCTGTGGAGGACTTGTTCCATTGTGTGAAATTAAAGGCCCTTTCTTTAGTTGAGACATTTGGACCTTTCCTGTTGTCTGTAACAATTACATTGTGAGAGAACTTCTTTTCTTTTTAATGTGTAATTTCACACACAGGCATTCTTTTGGCTTAAAACACATTAATCACTCATTGTTAGATTTCTAAACCTTAACAGATAACTAGATTATATAACACAATCTTTTAAACCTACTTGAGAAACGTTCTGAATCATTTTTTCCCATCATTCCTGTACAAGTCTTTAGCTGTTATTCACTGAAAGCACAACAGCTAATGGACCTGATTTATCACAAATGCAACACCTTGTGCAACCCTGGTACTTTCCAGAAGCTCTGGAAAATACCAGAAATACTGTTTCAAGTATAACAGTTGAACAATATTTCCCACGATGCAGTGGAAGCAGCGGCAACGAGGAGATAGATTTGATTGAATCTCCAAAAATTAGATTGCTTGGTTAACTGGCAACATGCTGCAGATGAGTCTAATGGTAGTGATAAGTGATGCTGGAGGCAGAGTTGATGTAAGTCATATGCTTCTGTTATTATTCCGGATGAGTTGTAGGATGAGGCTAATTGGAAGAGATTTTGAAGGAAAGAAAAAAAAAAAACAGCAGGGGCAAAAGAAGTTCCCGAGCTAAAAGGAAGAATTAGGAGAGAAATAGAGAAATGCAGAAAAGAAAAGAAAACAAGGAGAGGAATAGAGAGCAGAAAATTTTAGAAGTTAAAACTCGGCAATGCATGTTCTGTAATCCCTGTTTGGACCAGAGGCAGATTGGCAGCTGTTCAATCGCTAATGAGCAACCATCGTCATGACCCTGTCTCCTCCGCTCAATAAAACCCTTCGTCCGAACCACCGGCCTGTCTTCGCCTCACTCCAGCCAGCTTTCTGCAATTAGGAGAAGGGCCCGACCTAATTGCAATGAAAGGATGAGAGCTTGTGTGGCCCTCGTCACCATCGGCTTGACTGTGTCAGAGCCAGACGCCTCGTTGTTCTCAGCAGTGTCCGTACGTGAACAGTGAGTGCCTTTGTTCCCAGAGGAACAGAAAGGCAACGACTGGTTCATCCACACCAGAAGGCAGTTATTTAGGTCCATTTGAGGTTACACCAGGGCGTAAACATAACACTGAAATGTCAGTTATCAGAAACTACAAACATCATACAAACAAAATTTTGGGATGTACAAATATAAGTTTTATATTAATGATAAAACTGAAATTATGCAAGTGAAAGCAGAAACTGTCTGACAAGTTATAAGAAAGAATGAAACAGTCAGTATCGGATGTACAAAGTGGCTGTGTTGACAGAAACTGCTTTAGCAATGTGAGAGAAAAGGTCACGAAGATGTTGAAGTTTTGTCCGAGACCCCGGTCCCTGAATCTGGTTTTACAGATGTTATATCAAAGAAATTTATTTTTAATTTTTTAGATGTTTTCAGCTGCTGAAGACATGTAGAACCCCACAATACTGTTTTTAAGTGAAAGTAGAAAGTTTAAGCCACTTTTTAAAGCAACCCTGCTAAATTGAGCTGTTTGTTGAGAACAGAAATTTACAGTCAAACAAAGAACCACCAGCTACCCCGTTTAGGGAATAAGCGGTAGAAAATGGATGGAAACAAAGAACCAGGCTTTTTCAGTGGACCGCACAGTTGAAATGTAAAGATACAGAGATACAGAACATTGTACATGTTTTTTTGTGCTACGTGCTTACTATAAATGTGACACCCATCTTGTGGAACTTCTTTCACTGCAGGAAAAGCATTGTTCTGAGCAGGATGGTGTTCAGCTGAATCACTGTGACTGGAAAAGCTCAAAACATTGACTGGGACTGGAAACCATCTCAAGGTAACACCATAAAGGTGTCATGTGTGATAATTTAAATGGATGGATGGGTGTTATCTGATCATTGTTAACCCAACAAGGGAAGATCCACCACTCACAGGCTGCCAGTTCTCTTGTTGACATGGGGAAAATGATCAGTTTTGCTGCAGTAATACCACAGAACTGTACCATTTGATCAATGATTTTCAGGTTTTCAGCTGTTTCAGTTTTAAATGCATTTGTTTGGTCTTTCTCAGTTGCAAAGGTAAGCTCATTTTCCACTTGACACAAAACTCAAAGAGATCTCTCAAGAACACAGTTGAATCCAGTATGAAGGGTGCTGTAATAAAAATGTTATATCAAAACCAGTGCACGGGTTCTCTCCAGCTTCCTCCGTCATCCAGACATGTTTGTTAGGTTGATTTGTCATTTAAACGGTTTCCTTTGGATTGAACACTATAATTTGTTAGTCCCTCTGTGTTGGCCCTGTGAGGGACTGGGCTAACCTGTCCAGAATGTACTTCCATGATTGCTGGGATAGGCTCCAGCTACCACAATCTTCATTGAAATAAACAGTACAGATGATGGATAAATGGATATTTCAGCTGCATCTGTTAGTGACTTTAAATCAGTTGATGTCAATTCTGGTCCTTAAGAGCTTTAGTCCTGTCATTTATGAAAAATTACTCACTTCTGTTGATTTTTATTGTTTAAAGTGACACCAGCTGCTCAACATCAACATCAACTGCCTCTTTTTGCAGGATTGTGTGAAAGCATTGATATGATCTCTTTTCAGTGTCTTCATGACTGAAACATCACTGTTTGTTGTCATACAATACATAAATGCTGGTATTGCTTGGGGAGTTTTGACTAAAAACACTGTAATCAAAACCTAAGTTGGCAGGAAAACTTGTGTGACCACAAACAGCATTAATATGACCTCATACTGGGTTTTTCCCAGGCTTGCTGTATTGGAAGGTTTAGAAATGAAAATCTTACTGATGATTGTGTAAGGACAGGAAAAATGCGGGTATGTTGGTAGATGATTGCCAGTGACTTACAAGTATTCCCGCTCTGTGCTGCAGGAATGAAGAGGCGACAAAAACCGGATGGCAGGTGTCAGCAAGAGTTGACTGATTTTGGGCATACCTGGACTTTATGGAGGCTGCAAAACCACTTTCTCACAGTCTCAGCATTTACAAAACAACGAGGGAATGTCTTGTTCAGTGAACTCAAAGTGAGAAACTGATGATGAGCTGGATAAGAGCTTGTAGGGCTGTCAGAGGTTAGAATCCCACGGTCACCTACGCTTGAACCTGGAAATTTAGAGCAACTTGGACACAGCCATGTATTTAATGCAGGCAATATCCTAAAAAAACATTGCTGTATGAGTTTGTGGAGCAGAAACAAATTATTTTAGTGTTGATATTTTCAAATGTATTCTCAGGATTCACATAAATCTATCATGGGAACAACCCAACACTTCCTGCTGTGCAATCCACTCCAGACATCTGATTTCCACCTCCAGCCTTCTGCAGATGTTGCACAGTGATGTAAACACAATCAGCTAGGGACTCGTGAGCATGTGAGTTCAACATGTACTTAGAGGGACGTAGAGAAAGATTTTACACTCTTCTACAGCTGATTTGTTTGTGGAAATAAATTTAATAAACCTCTAAGTTTTGTGTCTTTTTCTTTTTACACGGCACCCAGCTGTCAGACCTGATCTGTGTGAATCTTTAGATTTTGACAGCTTCTGGGTCTTGAAATGCAGAACACCCTTTGAAGTTCAATCATAACCAGAAATATATGCATTTTGAATGTATAATAAACAATAAAAGTATATGTAGTAGCTCTAGATTTAATCATAATCCTCTTCAAATCTAAAATCTCTTCTTTACCTTTGGTTTGGTCCACTGTCTACCTCCATCTTCGCTCCGTTGGAGCATCTTTTTTTTGTCTCTTTTCAGATGATGGACATCTGACATTTAAAAATGTTTATTTCTATCTAAATATTGCTACTAAGTTGTTAAGTTGTGTTTTCATGTCGATATATGAAGTGTGAAGGTGAAATTAATTATATAAGATTTTTGTTTTCCATCTGGTAAATCTGACTCCCAACACACTGTGTATAAATCCTGTACCACTTTAAATTTGGAAGTTGTTGAAACAAAATGATCCGGGCCAGTCACTTCTAAAAATGTCGCTTATTGACTGTTTTTTATTCAAGAAAATGGTAAGAAATTCTACAGGAGATATAGTTATTCTGCAGCTCTGTGTTTGTACAAATCATCCACACATGCATAACATTGAGATGTTAACAAACCTTGAGGGTAAAAAAGATATCCAGTTGTTTTTTCATACTATAACTAAAATATCTATGTGAAGCAGAAATCTGAAGCTTCAGATTTGATACTTTTTTGTGGTTTAAAATCACAAATAGTTGCTAGAATGACTGTTTGTGTCTGGGCTTCTGTGAGTTCATGTTTGTTTTTATCTGTGGGCAAATATGATCGCATGGATCCCACTGTGGCTGGAGGTTTTGATTTTTATATCACAATGTCATTTTTTATTTCAATTATATAAATAAATAAATAATATTTTATACATTTGTGTTTTTACCTATTTGTAACTTCTTTTTTTTAAGTTTGAACTAAGTCTTGTCAGGTGATGACAAGATTTTTTGTAGCCATGAATTAAGAATGACTTGGCCAAAGGTAGTTCTGACTGAATTGTCCATCTATTTTCCACACTTCTTCGTTCAATTCAGGCTCGCTGGTAACTGGAGAATATTCCAGTAATCATTGTGCAAAAGGCTGATTGAACTATTCCTGACTGAGTTCTATGATCTGCTGGCTGAAGAAGTGTAAGTAATACATTTAATGCGTACAAGCTGAGGGACTTAATGATGAATCAGGTGTATCCATTTTTAGTTTTTAGTTAAACACAATACACATTATACATTTAATTAAGGAGCAGGTTTATTTTAAGTTTTTATAAAATAAATATTATTCTTTAAAAAATTTACATTTTATTTGAAACTTTGACAATCAGAAAGTACATAAAAGAAAGGCTGAGTCAGAATCAGTTTAGGGGAAATACTCTTATGGTCACAATGATGCGTTGGGTTATTGAAAGAGATAAACAATGCAGCTATTAGTTCTCATAAGGTTAAATAAACTCCTAATTTTTCTCCACTAAACTTCATAGAGAAGCAATTAAAGGATTAACAGAAGTGAATTATGTAGCTCAGCAGGAGAAAATATTCCCACCATTGTAGGGATGTCTTGTCATGAGAACTGCCCAGAGTAATTCAGGTTTGTGTATGTAAATTACCGTTTTCATCGAGAGGATTATCAAGTCGTTTGTGAACTGCAGAATCCTCCGATACCTGTTTTCTTTTAAGAGCAGGATTAAGTTCTTGAGGAAACATTTACCTGGTCTATAATTTATTTAAGTTCTTCCCAACTCTGGGAAGAGAAAGGGGAATTCTGAACAAAAGTTAGACATATCTTTGATCCTTCACACCCGTTGGTGGGATCGGAAACCCAATGCCAGTTTAAAAACAAGAAACGAAGGAGCTTAATTGCAGAAAACAAACATGTACTTCCTCTGAAATGTGTACGTGCGGCTGGGAAAAGCTGTAATGTCATGATGTGACCAAGCAGCGCATCTAAAGGTCTAAACCAGATCGCCTCCAGCTGGACCAAACATCTAATATTAATAATGATGAACCTTGAAACACCATCACAATATATAACTAAGCTGGAATAGATATTTTGATAACTTCAAATCAAAAACAACTGGGGAGTGTGTTTACAATTCCTTAAATGAGTTTTAACATGTTTTTTTTATTTTAAATGAAGCAATAAAGTCTTAAACTGTTTATTTTATTCTAGATCTCGTTTTAACACAGTGGACACATTTTCATTGACATCCCATTTTCAACAAGTCTGGAATTTCAAAGCTTTTGCTCTGTTTGGCATTAATGTGCAGAACTTCTCTTTAACTTCATAGGAACATGTTTACAAACTGTAATATGTAACACTGCAAAGTTACCTAAATTAACAGGAATATTTTCTTTTTTTTTCTGTTTGCAAGAACGTCTCATACTTTCAGTCAGTCCTTGTGGAACCGATGTCTGCAGTTTAATCAATCATTCTGTATTTTTCAAGTTATCTCAGAAAATTATCCTTATCAGAAATGATTGTCCATCCATACAGAGCACATTATAATACCATCCTGTTACTATATGTTTGCATAGCTTACAGGCTTGCCTCTCGGGAGGTAGGTGCAGTTTCTCTCGGAGCCCTGAGGTTGAATACACTCTTACTGACTATGGGAAAGAATTAGTTAAGCTCTTTAAAGAAGTGCAACTCAGAAATTTGTTTAAAAATATTAATTTTACTGTAGAAGGCACAATGGTCCATATTCATGTTATGAGATGTTTTGGTAAAAATTGTACTATGATTACTTTGTTGTGACAAATTATCTGCCGTTTATTCCCGAACGGCGTCGCGTGGGGGCTGGAGTCAGTCCCAGATGACATCAGGTGAGAGGCAAGGTACCCCCTGGACAGGTCGCCAGTCCATCACAGGGCCAACACACATAGACAAACAACCATGCACACTCACACTCACTCCAATTTACAGTACAGTCTCCAATCAGCCTATCCCCAAGCTGCATGTCTTTGGACTGTGGGAGGAAGCCAGAGTACCCAGAGAGAAACCTAGACTAACACACTCAAAGGCTCGAACCAGCAACCTTCTTGCTGTGAGGCCACAGTGCTATCCAACATGCAGCCCCATTTACTTGAACTGCATATTATAATAAATTGCAAATATTTAAAACCGTTCCAGCCCCTCCCGCAACCCCGTTAGGGACAAAGCGGTAGATAATGGATGGATGGATGGATATTTAAAACCGTGTTGAGAAAAAGTGGAGACAGTTGAGCTCTCACCATTGTTCACGTGCCTCCTAATAACACACAATGAAGAATTTTATTTATTATTTGCACCATTCTTCACATTGTGAGCTGTTTGGGATTATATTTTTATTTCCAAAATTCTCCAGATATTCTCTGTTGTGTACACATCAACACGGCATCATTTCAGCACGCTCTTTCCTCCCAGCCATCCCTTTGTACAGTGCCGTGTGCAGGATGTTGGTTTTGCCTAATCGTGATGAAAAATGGACGTGTGGTTGCTGTCTCAAAGACCACACACGTTGCTCTATCATCTTTTTCTATTAATGTTGACACCACAAATGCATGAATGAGATTCCAAGAGATCTCGGATTTAACCCAACCTTACGGTAACACAGCCTGGCTTTTGGATGTCTTAGCAACAGGCTGAATGTTTGGTGCATTGTCTCTTTTACTGACTAGTCCAACCACAGAATAAACTGTATATTTACTTTATTAAGTACATTTCTTCATTTGCTTGATACAAATAAGTTTGAACCCTTTCAGCATGGCAAAATGTTTTGAGTGTTCGTGGAAAATTGCAGGAATATCTGGAGTGTTTCAACTTCAGCAAGTCATTTTGACAATGTATAAATCTGAGCATCAAATAGGTAATAAAGGGGATTTATGTGACTGGTTGTTAATGCCAGACATACTGGTCTTAGTATTGTAGAAACTGGATGAATAAACCGCCTGGATGAAAATGCTTTAATAGTGTCAGAAGCAACAGTAACTTTAAAATGAACCACAAATACAACATACATGTGCTACAACATACATGTGCTGAACTCTTTGCTTTACCAAAAAGAAAAATCTACACTCATGTACTTTACTTATCTTCTTAAACAATTCCACTTCAAATTATGAACTTTAAACAATATTTACAACAGGTTTGCATTTTGTCTGTACTTATTTATGCATTGTTTTAGTTGTCTGAGATCTGCCAGGGGACAACAGGCATAAAAGAGGTTGTTGCTCAGTCTGAGTCTCTGATTCAGCTGCAGCATTTAGATAGTAGGGTCAGCATTTGGTGAAAATGTCAAGATATCAGCAATGCTTTTTATATCAGTTATCATTTATTAATCATCTAATTCAGCATCTTTGGCAAGCTGGAGCCCATTCAAGCATTAAGCAGGCAAGAGGTGTTATAAATGACATTAAACATATTAAATTCACCTGCCTAACTGAGTGCTGTTGCTGACCGTATCCATCCTTTCTTAAATACACTGTACCCATCCTCTGAAGGCTATTTCCAGCTGAATTCATCTCACAAAGCTCAAATCTTTTCAAACTACTTTAACATATCAGAGAAATCATGGTACTCTAACAAACTCCAGTCGCAAGCCAACAAATCTGCAGCAAGTCTGTGATGCTGTCATTTGAACATGGACCAAACTGTTGTTGAATCTATGCCACAAAGAAGTCATAAAAACTCAGGACCAGTAATGAGTACATAGTGGCACAAAAAAGTGCTTTATGTGCACTGAGTGATGTTTGTGAAGCTAACTTTTCATCATTTTATTGACAGATTCCCACAGTTATCTCTTTCTGTGATCTTTGATAAATGATGACAGCATCTGGTGGATCAAAGGTTTCCACCCTTTTTTTTAATCTTTGGTTTCTAAGACAAAAGTTATTCCTCCAGATGTCTTGAAGGAATTATTGATATGATGCGCTAAGGGGGCAGAAATATTTAAACAATTTCCAACATTTTTTGAGAATTGTTGTATTGAATCATTTAAAGGTTTCCTCAAAAATCTTTGATGCTTTTGCACCAAATCAAATAATTAAATCAAAATATTCTTAATATGACTATTCCCACATCGTTATTCCAGAAATGCGGCTTGTGAAAAAAAGAATTAATAAATAAATTGTGCTTATATTATCTGCAAAGCAGTCAAAGTCAAAGGTTTATAAAAGCTTATTGTTTTACATAAAGCAGAGTTTTGTGATTTTTATCTCTGGGCCTCAGGTGCTGGATTGTCCACAGTGCTCCTTGTTTCCTTGCTCTTTGTGTGGCTGGGTCACAAGGTCTCACACTGTTCTCATGCAGACGTTACACAGCAACACACAGAGGTGAACTAATCCTCACCCTTCCTTCTCTCACACAAGCTACAATTATGTGATTAGGTTTGCAAACAAGCAACAGACACACACTCTCACACATAAATGGGGCTTACAGTAATGGTTCCCAAACTGCAAAGATTTGGGAAGACATTCAATCTTATGACAATAAACCCGGAAAGTATCAAAGTCTTTTATAACCACTTATTTTGCAGCAAATATTTGTCTGAAAGATATGCAGTGGGAAAAAGATGAGTTTGTCTCTGTTTAGCAGAAGCAGAACCAAAAAAAGAAACGGTCCCTAATGAGTAGAAAGACAGAAAGTCCCCCCGAGCCTGAGCGGTGACCTTGCGCTGGTTAAGTCTATATCAGTAACCCTGGCTCACAAACTTGACATACAGCTATTTCATTCCCATGACTGGACTGTAGCTATTTACCCACAATCCCGTCGGGTTATGGAGCCAGTCTGTCCCAGCTGCATGGTGATACTTTCTCCTCCCTCATCACATCCCCTTATCACTGCTCCATCAAAGGAGAGTAGAAATTGCATCAGATATCTTTCATTGTGCAGACAACAGGTGCTGAGACTCACAGACAACGTGCAAGAAAAAAACAACTTAATATTGTAATAATACTGCAGTTATAATGGGAGTTTCTTTAAAAAAGAGTAAAACAGCTTTGGAGCTCAATTATTTGTGAAAATGATATTCCCAAATTCTCAATTATTCTTAAATATTTGCTGTGTTTTGACAGAAATGTGCAAATGTCCTTAACTGAAAGAACAAAAGCCTCAATATTCAAACAATTCCGGTATAACAAAACCTCCTTTTCTACATTTATGTTTATAAAGAGTTTCAGGTATGTCAGCAGGGGAGAAAAAAACCCTTATTATGCTGCCAGTGTTCCCGTTTGTAAGTTCCTGTGGACCAAACAGGCAAACAGGGGCAATTTGGTCCCAGATCAGAAGGTTTGTCCACATGCACAGCAGTAGCCTATTCTAACAAATACATTTACTCATCCTAATAAAAGTAATATTCAGAGTAACCAATGATTCAATTAAACTACATTTATAAGCAATAACAAATATAGGCAAGGCAAGTCTATTTATATAGCACCTTTCATGTACAGGACAATTCAAAGGGCTTTGCATAAAAATAGTAAAAGCATTACACATGTTGTAAAGAAAAATATAAACAGCAAAAAGCACAATAAAATAATCAATTAAATAAAAGTAATTAAAAGCAGATCATATAAAGTTACTGTGCCAATTTTATTTATCTCTTTATTTAGCTTTCTCCACTCAGTAAAAGTCCTGTTGACCTTTGTCGTATCTCTGGTTCTGTAACTTTCTCTCTTTTCTCTGGTTTCCTTCATGAATCGGACATACTCATTTAATAATTATCAGCTTTTCCGGTAATATGATCTAACCAGGTGGATTTTATTTAATATCCTATTACTTTAATGTGACTAAAAAGGTAAGCAAGCTTGTATTAATTTATCAGCCAAAATACATGCTAAGAAGTTGCATGCATTCATCCTGTTAAGGAGCCTCAGTGTCTTGTGTGTTATTTAACCAGAACTGTGTTACACTGACTCCTCAAAACCAGTCCGGAGCACAGAGTTTGTATGTACATAGTGCAAATATAAATAGATTTTTACTAAATTGTTTACATTTTTGTGCAACATATTGAGTCCGGACACATAAATTTAAGTAAAAGATCAGAAGCTTTTAGAAAAAACAAAAAACCTGGTCACATTAACTTGCTCTGTGTGTGTGTGTGTGTGTGTGTGTGTGTGTGTGTGTGTGTGGGTGTGGGTGTGTGTGTTGGGGTGTGTGTGGGTGTGTGTGTG
>JBAMIG010000012.1:5547059-5557438 GCA_037177335.1 Kiunga ballochi
GTGTGTGTGTAACTGTGGCACACTACAACAGACAGGAATGATTGACTCATAGTTGACCCACCTCTGGTGCATCTGTGTGTTGAGAGACAGTAACAAGCAGAATTGACCCACTTCATATGAACTTTCATGAGTCAAGCCAGCATTATGACATGTAACATTGTGATAACAATGAATGTAGTTGCTATATGATGCTTCAGGCTGGAACACAAAGTCGGTAAATGCAATATCTTAACCCCCTGAATGTGCCTGATGAATGTCAGTGTCGCATCAGAATAGGTCATGAGTTTTAAGATGTAACATTGCTTAAGATCCCACTGAATGCAGCCCTGTGTCACATACCTGTCACTCACTCTAGCCTTTTTGAATGAATGCCACAACAGATTTGGCAAAGAAGTGAAGAGGACATTATCATAGAAAGACAAGAAAACACTGGACTTGTTTTGCTCAGCCAAGAAAATTTCAATGAGAAGCAAGATGGATGACAAAATAAGTAATCATTAGGTAATCAAATCATTAGGTAGTAAACAAAAAATACTCTTTTAGTAGTATTACTTTGCAATTCAAATGCTGCAAGTAACTTCTCACCTCCGCACACTGGAGCAGGATAACACTGGATTGTTTGGTGTTGTATGGTTGGACAAATGTAGCTGAGATAGAAAGAAAGGTAAAGAAGTGAGAGAAAGAATCTGAGTTTGGAAGATGGAGGAAGCAATGGATGTGAAGTGGAATTAAACTCCCTAGGGAAATTCAAACAAGGGAAAGGCCACATACTTCCCAAACTTAGTCAAACACAGCCTTTCTTTTTTCCCTGGCTGCACTAAAGTTGGAAAGCTAACATTTTAAGTAACACATAATCCCCTTGAGAAGCTTTTTTGCCCTAAAAACACAGCCTCTGATATTACTTTTTCCAAAATAGTTTTTCTGCATTACGACAGAGTTCACACGATGCAAACAGTGGGAAGTTATCACATGGAACACGCAAAGTTAACACAGGGTGGTATGCAGAGGGAGTGAGAGCACTCTGCAGTAATTATCAAATATTTAGGGAACAAAGGAATGGTGTTCTTTGCCTGGGAATGGTGACTCGGAGGTGTGTCGCTCTACGTCTTAAGCCACAACCAAATGAACACATTCCTTAAAGAGGGAATTGTTCCCAACTGAAGTGTATTGTGAGTTATTGCTGTTTCAGGGAAAACAAAAAAACTTTTTTCTACCCAGAAAGCTATTGATGTTTCTCTACTTCAGGCTAGTTAAACATTTATTGCTGCATGAATTCAATGCAACACATATAAAAACAAATAATACAACAAGAGATTTTTTTTTACTTCAGATAAGCTGATCTCCACGATGAGCACCCGAGTTCTCCTGCACTGACAGGAAATCAAAGTGGTTGCATATAAAAAGCCCTAAAACAATCCCCTGAAGTATGAAATAAAGTCAAATATTAAATTAAATTAAATTAAGACCTGCATGGCAGTATAGCTGGTTAGCACTGTAGCCTCACAGCAAAAAGGTTGCTGGTTCGAGCCCTGAGGCTGAGAAGTGGCCTTTCAGTGTGGAGTTTGCACATAGTCCATGTGATAGCCTGGGTATTCTCGCTTCCTCCCACCATACAGACATGGCATTTAAGGTTAATTGGTTGTTCTAAGGCTGCACGGTGGCGCAGTGGTTAGCACAGTGGCCTCACAGCAATGAGGTTGCCGGTTCGAGCCTTGGTGTGGGCAGGACTCAAGCCTTCTGTGTGGAGTTTCTCCCCGTGTTAGCGTGGGTTCTCTCCGGGTACTCCAGCTTCCTCCCACAGTCCAAAGACATGTACCTTGGGGATAGGCTGATTGGTGATTCTAAATTGTCCATGGGTGTGAGTGTGAGTGTGCATGGTTGTTCATCTCTGTGTGTTAGCCCTGTGATGGACTGGCGTCCCGTCCAGGGTGTATCCCGCCTCTCGCCCGTTAGCTGCTGGGATAGGCTTCAGCCACCCCGCAACCCCGTTAGGGACAAAGCGGTAGATAATGGATGGATGGATGGTTATTCTAAATTTTCCATAGTGATTGTCTTTTTTTCTATGTAGCCCCTGCAATGGACTGGCGATCTATCCAGGGTGTAGCCTGCCTCTCGCATGAATAGCTGCTGAGGCAGGCTCCAGCTACCTGCAACCCTGAATTAAATGAGGGATTAGAAAAATGAATGAAAATAACAAAACTTTTTGTTTTTTTGTTTGGTTTTTTTTTTTGGGGGGGGGGGGTGTCTGGGGTAAAAAGGTAACTAAATGAAAACTGTGTTTTGCTTTTGTCACATAATAAATAATTAAAGGCAAAAATCACAAAATGACAATAAAAATGGAAAGAAAGGGTTTTTGTATGGAGCCCTGTGATGGACTGGAGACCAGACCAGCTTGTACCACGTTGCTCAGGCAAAACGTTTTAGCAAGTATTTAAAATATTTCCTGAAATCTTGTGCTGCTGCTACAAAATCTATTCTAGACAAAGCTTCATTTGACATTTTGACAGAAAAATTACTTGTTAAATTCAGTCTGAGATACTTTGGATTTAATGGGAAAATGTTGATGGAAGTTATGATCATATTTTATCTGATTGCTTTAACAGGTCAGTCATTTGAAGTTTGAACATTGAGATAATTTTTTTTCCACTCAGTAGATTTAAAAAAAAAAATCAATCAGAATTTAACAATTGTGGGCAGGAGGGATATCAGCTTCTTCAAGCAGTTTCTCTGTTCTTTCTCTCAGATGCTTCTGTTTTTATATCCAGGTTTGTGTGTGGTCCAGCTGAAATTATACGTAAAGTCTACATCGTAGAGGATGTAAACGGCCTTTGTGTTACTCCTGCCTTCCTCATAGGAGCATTTGTGTTTAAGATGATGTGATGCTATTCAGTCTTACAATCTTTGATCAGTTTCCCACACTCATCAATCCAGGTGGTTGTGGAGATACACGCCTGTAATTTCTGGAGCTTTTCTTATGACGATATTTAAAGCATTAAAGAAAGGAAAGAAAATTATCATCAAAGTGCTGCCTGATATGTTCAGAGGAGAGTAAGATCATTGAGGTAGATGATGGCATCTTCAACCCAAATTCAATATACTGTTAAAAAAATAATAATTTTTTTGAATCTCACAATTGTTTTGTGCCAGATAACAAAGCAGGGACTGATGTGTGACTGTCAAACACAGAAATCGGAAGCAGACAGAATCTCAGTCGCAGCTCATATGAAGCAGAAACACTTCAGCTTTGTCTTTGGAAGTTTAAATCAACCCCCCCTTGTAAACAAAGGGAGGAAGTGGTGCTGTGTGACTGCTTTACAGTGACTTCCTGTTTGTGATTATGTGTCCAAAAACAGAACCAAGGTCTTTGGACCTCCCACGACTCTCCACTCGGACCAGGGAACCGCTGACCCACTGAGTCTGGCTGTCCACACATTGTGTTTAGGTATCCAGGGCGCCACAATACTGGGAAGCAGCTGCAGCAGGCATAAAAGTGACAAATGCAAATTACTGATGGCATTCAACAGCTACCATTAGTGTAATTATTTTAATGGGAAGAAACAGTATCAATGACATTTTAACTTGATGGGTTTAAAGCTTTGATAGCTTCACTGTTAGACAGAAAACTTTGAGAGGATTTTGGCAACAATGATAAAAAATAATAATTTCCATAAATATTTTCTATTAAAATATTTATGTCAATAAATTTCTGGCAGTTTTTAAAAAAAAAAAGTTTTTGGGACAATTATTGGGGGTATTTACTGCGATTGTTACACAGATCAGAAATTGTAGGCCTACTAAAGGTGGATTTGACAGGTGTGGTGAAAATTTAGCTAAATAAAGTTGAATTAAAGTATTTCAGAATTGAATTAAAAACAATACTTTTTTAAGTTGTATTCTTTGTTTCATCATGCAGAGAACCATGCAGTCCAGAGCATTATAAACAAACCCACACAAGCAGATCTTACTTAGTTTGCCCAATCTGAAGGACAAAAAATACAAATAACTTGGACACAGGAGTTGTTTTTCACACTGCAGTCATAGCACAGATACATGCAGTAATAGTACAATAAAACACGCATAAACCAAGGACAGAAAAAAAGAAAAATCACACCTTCTCATGGCACAGGCATTAAACTAAATGAGACAGCTTTCACTGGCGCCATCAGCGTCCCTACTTTCATTATTTATGTAAAGATAACCATGAGTCTGTGTGACTAAGTAAATATTTTTAACTTAGCTTGCAATGTGAAATTAACACATCACGATGTAAGATGCTCAAAAAAGCTAATTAAAAGTAATTTGGATACCTTTTTGCTCAAAGCTGTTTTTGATCATTTCAACAATTGTCATCATATAGTTCGTTATTTTATTTAAAATAGTACTACGGAAAAACCTTGGGAAAACAAATTAAACACAATTACGTTTAATTTATTTTTATATTCTAAGCACTTTGCCAAACAACAACACAAATTGCTTTACATAGTTAAAAACCATTAATGCACAATAAAAATTTAACAGGTCTTTAACAGTAATGTGGCTTCTCATACAAAAACAAGTTTTTGCCAACATTTTAAGATTTTGCTATTAAAGTGTGCAGGGACGGGCTCATGTCATTCTGGTTATCTTCAGCCAAACTGACAGCTGGATGGTTTCTGTGTGGTGTTTGCGCCTCTCTCATTCTATCAGCTTGTTAAGCTGTGTTAAGCTTGGCTCAAGTCTGGCGAGATCCCATAAAACTGATGTAACATGTAAATGCTGACACCAGAACTTAAGGCTACTCTTTGCAGGTTCGGTCCCATTGACAGAGAGCAGGCAGACTACTGGTTTTGGTTCCAAAGCTGATCCACCAAATCTAACAAAAAAATGGTCATAAGTAGCCTAATGTTGCTTTAAGTGATTTTAGCTCCAAGTTAATGCTTCTGTCCTACAAGCTATATGCACACTGTTTTTAGGTAAATTGCTAAATTTTGTTTTTCTTTACTGATGTAAAAGGAAAAGGACATCTCAATTATGGTTTTAAGCTGCTTGGTAGTGAAAGACTGCATTAAATCAAACTGGATAACCTGTTCACTATAGATGCATCCTATAGTTGTGTGTTTTTTTTTACTAAAACTTCAGTATGACACAATCATACTTTCACTTTATTGATTTAATACTGGAATAAGAAATAACCTGTTTAATCTGATATAATGATAATATCACAAATTTATAGGGTACTTAGCTGCAGCTATTCAGTAACTTGTCATGTTGGTATTTGGTATTAGATTTTGGACCTTTCTTTTAGATACTATACGCATCATTGGGACAAGAAAGAGTAACCTGAAATACCAGTAGAGAGCCAGACATTTGGTCCAACATTATTTTTTTCAACAAGATCCTCAGTTTCCCATAACCTTGCTACAGCAGGAAAGCAGGAGCCAAACACCCTGGTCTGCATTTCCTCACTTTGGGAAAGATAATCTACAAGTCAGCTTTAAAGCCACCTAACCCTCCTCCCATGATAAGAACAATACAGCAGCACCAGGATATATTAATTCATGTTTGAAACACTAAGGAAATAATACGACTGCAATACAATGGTCCATTTTCCTTCCCCTAGGCATGCTTTGGACTCGATACTTATAAGAAATGTCTAAGCTGGCTGTGAGGTAGACTTTGCTAAAGGTAGGGTCCTGAACATTTTATGTAGTGGGAAAGAGGAAATGCTGACAAAAGAGCTGATCGAGCTACTCAGTACAATTCTTCTCTTATCTATGTGATTTTTTTTTCAGAAATGAGAACAAGGATGGAAAAGCTGAGAGTGAAGTCTTTTCTCAGACGCTGCAGTTTATAGAAAAATTATCTTTATTATTTTGTGTTTTATATTTTCAGGAATATTTTGGTACTTTGTGTATTTATTTTAAAAAATAGTAACTTACAAAAGAACATAAAAGCCCGTTAAAACGGCTTTTGGTTAATCCAACAATTATTACAGTAATTTATTTGAAGCTATAAGTAATGTGTTCCACATTTTTAATGCCTTTTATGAAGGTTTCACAGACTTGAAGCAGACCGGTCCACAAGTGAGAATCTCTGAGGCGGAAAGGGTCAATGCTTTCCACTCCCATAAACTGTTGCTGGAGGCCTTTGGATGTTTAAGTAGTAAACAAGAGTATAATTAGACAACCTTGGTTATAGTAATACTTTGGAAAAGATACAAGCCCACAAGGCTCCAAAAAAGCAACAAACAACCTGCTTTGAACATCTTGGATCCTTCAGGAGGCTCAGAGAAAGCTGTGCTGAGTGTGGGAGAGTTTTACGTTTGGAAATCATCTTTTTTTGATCTTCACCCATTTTTAGATTCCATTAAACACTGAATCCCACAAACACATGAAAGAGTGGAAACAAATATGGGAAAGCAGAAAAGCTGTGGTGGCATGAGCAGCACTGCTGGTCCTAAAGAGAAGTGAGCAGAACAGATAGTGCTCAGGTAAAGAAGGGGGGAAAATAACATTTACAGTTTTCAGGAGATGTAATTTAGTCATAGCAGCATGAATTCATGCCTAAAAACCTTTTAACCACCCCTTTTAGAAAAATCAGCCCGTCCACTTTTCAGTTTCTTTTAATTTAATTCAAATTGTGTCAGGAAAAAAAATGTTGAAGTCCAATGGTGGATTCAAACTGTCTCAAGCCAAGGCTGTGCGTTGCATGAGCATGCCCAGACTCATTCCCTGTACACTCCACATCTGCCGCTGCAATCAGCAAAGCGCCCACCCACACGCCTCTCAAACAGAAGACCTTTTATGCAAAGCAATATTAACATTTTACACTGTTGGCATGAAACACTCAATTATGTGTACAGTGAGCCCAGCAAGTTAAAACTATGTCACCGCCAGCTGTCAGGAGGTAAATACTCCCATCAATGCCACCATGTAACCTCCCTTTCCAAAGAGCATTAAGCCAACATGTGAGCATTTTGGGAAGCTGAACTGTTCCCATTTTCAGGCTAATGCCAACACATTTCAAAAAGAGATTAAGTGGATTTTTTTTTGTTTGTTTTCTTCACACTTCACTCGCACTGCAAAACAAACAAACAAACAAAAACCTGGCAAGGGTCATATTTGTCAACAGGAAACTAAACTGTATGTTGGACTGAATAAATAAGCTTTTGTCTTATGTGTGTATGTATCAGATCTGCAAAAAGAAAATTCCCTCTTCAAAAGGTACGCTGTAGGTCAGGTGGATGTGCAGTTATCTAACAAACAGAAAGTTGATTGATTTCAGGCTTCCTATGATTACACGCCTAAGTGTCTTTGGACAAGACATTTAACCTAACGTTGCACCCATGATGTTCCTATCGTAGTTTGAGGTTCTCATGCAAATTTCCCAGGACATACCAGAAAAACATCTTGTTCTTATCAGATCTCACAGTAAAATAAATCTGATCTCAGTTGGACAACAACATGCAGTCTTACAAAGACCTGAGGTGTTTTATAGATATTTTACCATTTGAAATGTGAGGAAAAACTTAAAAACAGTCATCAAGGAATTTCATCTGCTATTTTCAATGCCTTGTTAAGATAACTGATGTTTTTTGCAGGCATTTAGCTTTAGGCAAGCTCTCGTCAACATCCCTCGCTCTCTCATCCAGCTGCGAAGTCCTTGTGTAAACAGTGGTTGCAGGAAATAGACCCAACCAAATTGTCCACACATTCTCCTGACGGTCTCCGGAGTTTGTGTGTGAAAATAACTTAATGGGTTCCAAACAGCTTAGTGATGACATTTCAGATCAATTTGGAGTCTCTCATTCTGAATAGAGAATAAGTTTTAGTAGAAAACACCCAAGATAGCTGTTGATCTCTCCAGAAGAGGATATGCCAGTTCACCCCAAAGTGGTCCTGATGACCTATAATGTACCTCATTCTCCCAATGTCTCTTTCATGATTACTCCTGTATAAGAGACTATATGTGGGCCACTGTATTAGCAGTCAGATTATGATATAGGTTTTGGGATTTGATCCAGTTCTGAGCAGCTGTTTCTGTTTTTGTGAGACCGATAAAGTAGAACAGGTCTTTCCATCTGTGCTGTGCCAGTCTGAGCGGACAGACCTTAACCCCTACATCAACACAATGAGGAGGAAACCAACACAAATCCTGTTTATTCTGCACCTAACAAAGTGACACAATAAACACATATCCCCTGTACTTCTCCTACAATGAACAGCAGCATAATTGTGAGATCATTCAGATAATGCAATTATATCATAACAACTACATGATATCTCTACAATTGTATTTTTATATACCTTTTTCAAATGAATGAATAACATCCCCAGATGACCCTGATAAATATCCCAGTTTGGGCTCAGGTCAAACTCTGACCCAGCCAGTGTGAAAGTCCAGTGTTTAACACACAAAATGAGAACATGCACACACCATCTGTCCATTTCTGCAGAAAGACACAGAAAGCATGCTAAAAACAGAGAGAGTAATGACACCAAACAGCAATCCACAAATTGCAAAGCTATCCCTTTAAATGCTTTAATTCAAGCAACCAAAGCTGATTATGAGCTTAATGCGATAAAGATGTTCAGATTCTTTTATTTGCATCACAATACCCTGATAATAATGAAATAATCTGATTATATCTGAGTTATTGGTTTGTGTAAACCAACTGGTGCAGTGTGGCATCAGGCTCATTTCATGTATTCATCCCTATCTTTCCAACACTTCCAGCGCCATGCTTGTCCTTTAGGTGTCCGGGAACCAACTTTGTGCTTTTCTCAGCTTGACAGATGTTTTACCTGTTTCCTCCGTGCAGGGTCATTATATGCCACTCAGTGACTCCTTTAAGAAAGAAGAGTCTGGAAGCATTGGAAGAATCAGCACCAGCATGATTAATGATCCTGAACCTTTTCTTTAAGAAGCTTTTTTTCTCTCTTATCACTGGGACCTAATAAGTTTAGGAACATCTGGATTTGAAAGACCAGTCAGATTGAGTGTTTTGCTATCATAACTATTATAATATAAATACAGCAAATCACCCCGAGTGGCCACTTTTATCTTGCTCACCATTAAGGTAGATTGTAATCTTTATGCCCTGTTTTAAAAAAAAACCTACATTAGAGTTGCTAAATACAAGATATGTAAATTAAACTTTAAAAAAATATTAAAGTTTATTATAGTTTTAACATCTAATTTCTCCCGCTTATCTGGAGTCTGGTCACAAGGGCAGCAGCCAATATTGTTTTACCTTTTTTTTAAAGGTGCAATTAAAAAGGTTTTAAACTGGACTGGAGCTTTCAAACTAGACAACGATGTAATGCATCACCATAAAAAGTTAAATAACTTTTGTGGCATGTATCATTAAAATACACCTTATACTTTTATTGAGCACCTAGGAGACAAGTTGGGGATTATAAAGTTATGATCAAATTAACTCATTTTTCCCGCAGTCACAGATATGATACAGCAAATAAAAATACAGTCAGTTATACAAGAAGTAATGTTTACATGTTAATGTAACTTTCTATCAGTGAATAAGGCCTTTTGGAACCCTGCATCACTTTTAGTATGAGTTCTTGTTTTTGTTTTTTTTTTTGTAATTTTTTTAAACAAACTCGGATGGCAACCAAACATTCATCTGCATCTGTACGCCAGCAAAGCTGACACTGGAGGCAAAGGCCGTGAGCTCTCTGGTTACTGGGAGACTCATTCACCACCTGAGCTTCCAATTGTAATCAGTCTGTCAGTGTAACAGCCGGAAGGAAGATGAGCTTAACATGTAAAAATATATGTTTGTCTTTTAATATAGAGGTGTTTTGGACCAGATAAAAACTTTATTTTTCATATCAGAAAGATGAAAACTGTGACTGTTTAAAACAAATTAACGTTTTCATCCCACCCTTCTTTATGCTGGCCTGTTATTAGTTTAACTAATCTAACAGCTCATGCCATCTCTGTCCTGTGTGAAGATACTCAGACTGTGTTCACAAACCACCTGATGGGAATCTGCAGCTGCTGACTCTGCTGACCTGTTGAGCTAAAACCCACTGTCAGCGTTTCTTTTTACCAGTATCAACGATCACACCTGCTTTTTCAGGTTGGAATGCTTGTGTGCATAAGTCCACCACCAAGAAGGCAGTGTAAGCTATTTTCATGGATTCAAGTCAAAACTGGCCAACATTTTTATCTATAAAGATGACTTTTTTCTTTTGTCTGGAAATCTTCTCATGTCTGTGTGAGGTTAGACCGGTTCCAGCAACAGATGTATCTCAGATTGGATTCTGTGTTAAAGAGGTTATCTTTCAAGCTTATCCTGTGTCCCTGTGGAAAATGAATGAATGAATGAATGAATGAATGAATGAATGAATGAATGAATGAATGAATGAATGAATGAA
>JBAMIG010000012.1:5557538-5568290 GCA_037177335.1 Kiunga ballochi
AATGAATGAATGAATGAATGAATGAATGAATGAATGAATGAATGAATGAATGAATGAATGAATGAACGACCCAAAAGGTGAATGAGAAGCTCTTTCCTGGCTGCATTTACATGAACACATGGAACCTCTACATAACACTGTTGAACTCAAAGTAAACACTGTAGTACATCCTTCTAACGGTACTTCTGTGAGCTTACAGGGTGAGTTAATTTAGCTACACATTAATTAATACAGCTGCTGAGAAGCAGTGCTGAGCATCAGACATTGCAGGAAGTTTGTTCATCATGCAAATCTCCACCTCAAACAGTGTTCAGTTAAACATACTAAATGAGTTCATTAGAGCAGTCAACTCCTTAATAGTTCATGTTCTAAAAAACCATGTGGCGATGACATGAGCTGTATAGTGCAGATAAAGTAATCAAAAGATGGGTACATTGTGGTCATAAACAATGCTAATGGAGCAATGCTAAAGTAAGCTGCGGAATTTAATTGGCAAATTTCTACATTAAGGCTTAAAGCTGCCAAGAAAATATTTAATTTATTTAAATTTTTATAACTTCAGTTTTTTTCTGAGTTGATTTGATTGGTTCTTCTACTGATATAGCCCACCTTAATGAAGGTTTAAAATGTACTTTGGAGTTAAAGAGTTACTGTTACTTTCCTCTGACCTCACATCAACCTGAAACTGATCTTTTTCTGACCATGCTCTGTAATAAATGACAGCGCATGAAAATCCTAGTGAATCCGCATTGTCTGAAACATTCAGACCCATATATGTGACAAAACTACACAAATAAATTAGTTAAATCCTCTTTCTTTCATGCTCATGCCAGGCTTGAAGCTCATCATGATCATGTGACTTTCTGATTTGATATTTGCATGAACAACCAAACACGCACACCTAATAAAGTGGCCGTTTGTTGTAGCTATATTAAAATAAACTATATCCAGTATAAATGCGAGGATAAAACTTACCATAGCAAACCAGAGTTCAAAAACTTTTCAAATGGATTGACTAAATTATTTTTCACTGCTTTGTAAGAATCTGAAGCTATCAGAAGCTGAGTGGTTTGTTACACACTGGTTAAAGATGTAGGGTTTTAATTAAGCCCTCACAACGTGGGAAAACTGCTGTGGGACTGGAAAACAAACTGGCTCGCTATCTCTTCATCAACTCGCACAGCTTGTGCCTGTCTGGGGAGAAACTGTGTGATTGTTAGTGTATCTGTGGAAGAATAACGCCCCTTGGTGTGGGGGCAGTGGATGGAGACTTGCGTCCCTCAAATCATTTCCAACTCGGGACTTGGAGTGACAACATCTTATGCCCGGAGTCTGCTTCCCTTTTACTCTGTGTGGATCTACTTTAGGATGAACTGAAGGGTTTTATTTGATGTTTTTACCACTTGAAGAAGGGGAACATAATATCGGATCTATGAAAAGACCCATGTGGATTTGTATAATCTTTTTTAACCAGAAGGAATGCATATTTTATTCGTGAAACTAACTTTCCTGTTGTCGCTGATAGGAGTTACACGAGGTGAGTTCTGGTCACTTATAGCGCTTTTCTTCACAGTAGCTCATTTATGCAGATTTTGGTTACTTTAATATGTATTTTTAAACACGTTTTCCTGGATTTCTTTTTTTCCTTCTATTTCTCCAAGTTATTTAACTCGTCTTGCAGATTTGTTAAACTCTCTGGTAAATGCTTTGCATCGTTTGGACAGTTTGGCGCAGACAGCTGTTGCGCGCGTACCCGGCAAACACCACAAACTTTTTCTCACTCCTGTGTAGACGCAAGCCTCTGCAGTTTGGCTTCAGTGCTTCGCATTTACCTTCTTTTTTTTTAAGCAGAATTGCACAAGTGTGTTACCCTCCAAATGGATCAAACACTTTTTTAAACGTGGATTTTTGTCAAATCAGTGTGAATTCCCGTTTTAAGCTCAAAAACTATATTTTCATGTCAGATGAGTCAGAGATTTCACGTGTGTGCCATTTCTGATGCCCATGAGAGACTCACTTTTGGAAACAGGGACTCGTGCATTACCTTATAAGATTGCTGCACTTATCACCTAAGAGGTTTTGCAAAGCACACAAATATTCACATCTTTATTTGCAGGTCTAGGATGCTCCATGCCCACGGAGTCATGTTTGAACCAGGGGAGGTGTGAAGCCACTCCAGATGGCAATGGAGAGTGCAAGTAAGTTTAACATCTGCATTTGCTTTCAAATCCAATAAATCACAACGAATACCTGCCCAGAAGAGCTGAAATGTGGGATTGTGGAATCTGAGAGATTTTTGGTTGACATGTGAAGAGTCTGAAGGGGATGAGTGCTCACACTGCTGGAGCTATTTCTGGGAGGCCAATGGTCAGAGAAGTGAGACAGAACTGAGTGGACATTGATGAGGATAGGGGTCACTATGAGATACTCCTGAGTGTTTGTGTGTGTGTGTTGCTGCCATCAAAGTCCACTTTCCAGCCAAACTCTAGTAGCCCTAAATCTTGTTTTTCTTTTCTCTCACGGAGCGACAGCTGGGTTTGCCAGAAGCTCGGGGACCATTGTTCAGTTCTGCGATTAATTCTGTGTGACTAATCTGGGTGAGGCTTCCCAGAGAGACCCTCAAACCCCGTCCTCCTACCGCCCCCTCCTCTCTCCTGGGATTGTGTCCCCTCCTCAATAGCCTTCAGTACTTACACTCTCTGATTGCCCCTGACAGATGGCTGAGACTAGATGATTTTAACTGCTAAAAAATGTAGAAAAAAAACTGACACAGCTTCTTAAAGATTTTCTAAAGATAGGTGCATGTTAAATGAAAGCAAGCGCCATATATCCATCCTGGCATTAGCAGCAGCCGCCAGTGTCGCCTTACTTCTGCAGAACACGGTGGATTGAATGATTGGGTCGGCCAGGTCTGGGACTGCAACAAGTGGGCAGCCATCTTGGACTCCTGCCACATCTTAATTTGGTCTGGTCATGTATTCCTCCCTTACTCTCTCTCTCACTCTCTCTCTCTCTCACACACACAAACATACACACACCCCTCCTCACTGGGCTACAAAGCCAGCATTGTGCCGCTGCACTGTCCTCCTCCTCAGACGTCTCCAATTAAACATGGAGATGGGCACCGTTGCAATTTTGAAAAGGTTTGAGCGGGCACACAAGGCGCCGTGTGTGTGTTTGTGTGTTACAGCGTGTCCCTCTAATTGTTTAAGTTGTTACTGTGGCATTAGTGGGCCAGGATAAAGTTCAGAGGCTGCCAAAGTTGGTTAGATCATAAAAAAGAGGGTCATTTTGGATCATTTTTGGCTGAAGTGTTAAGATAAATCCCATAAACAAATGTTTTGCATTTCCTTTCATTCCAGTAATGTGCATGCTCTTAAAAAAAATCTGTTTCCAGATCTACTTGAGTGTTTGTTGTGTTTGGATTGGAGGTGTGAAATCCCTTCACCGGTGTAAAACTACAACTTCAAGGAATTATCTGAGATATCAGAGAAAAATCATTTTCAAGCATTTTCTTTTGAAGAATAAGACAGATTATAAAAGTAATGTGCCACCAAGCCCTAAGTTCATCCTCTCTCTTCAGTCCATGGACCACAGACTTTAGTTTCTTTTAAACATAAACTTCCTACAGGTATTGTCCAGGATCAATGACTTCCACAGTAACTTGTGTAAAGCATTGCAGCTGTTTGGACCAGATTAGGTTTTAACTTTTGTATTTAACATAAAGCCTCATGTCAATCAGCGAGTTTGTTTACATCTTAGTGCACATTCTTCATGTTTTTTTAATGAAAGAATGCAGGCACATTTTTTCTTAAGCCCCATTCAGTTATTTCAAACTCGTGCTTTGGTTCCACCTCAACCAAACAGCTGCTGCTCTTAAGCTAAAGTGTTATGCTGAGGTTAAGTACGTGATGTTGAATTCTTTTGTTTTGTTTTTTTTTTATATCGCCTGTCAAAGATGCCTACTTGACATACCATAAATACCCTCTGCCCCATATCTGTTTGGCCCATTAACATCCTGCTTGAAGTTTATCTTCAGAGAGCCTCAAGGAGGTCTCTCATTTGCCGCGGAAGCTTGGCAATGCAGTGACAGCTGGAAAACCTGGACCAAGAAAAACAACTAGTGGATTATTGTGGCATAATGGACAGACACAATCAAAGCAGTTTGGGATGGAGCTTCCTCTGCCCAGAAGGATGAAAGATGTCGGGTCCGTGCATCATGTGGCGTGGAAGGATGCTGTTGACAGATTGCATACCTCCTTTAGACAACTGGACGATAGCATGGTGGTGTTATGAAATGCTGTTAGGATCTAAGCATGCACTGTAGATGAAAGATACAATCATACTATGTTACTGAAGTGACTTTTGGAGTCACCTTTCTAATGAGGTAAATGGACTGGGTCTAGTGTGTTCCCAAGGAAACCTCCACTGCGTCATGATGTTTTTAATGAACTTGATTAAGAGAAGTCTAAATAAAACCTTTATGCTTCTATGGGTGATAATTCCTTCCAGTATTGTGGCTAGAATCATATTCCATACTCGGTTTTCATATAGTTTATGTGTTTTAATTTTCTGGCATAACATTAGAAAAGCAACATTTTTAAGTAGCCTTATCTGTTTATATGAGCCTTTAAGCAAGCATTTTGTATCTGTTAATGTGTGAACTTAAGTCCTGCAGGTAGCCTCAAATGGTTGGTTAGATTTGGATCAAACAATAATTCAGATAACAAGTAGAGCCATTAATTCCCTGCTGGTATGTGTCCCTGCTACAGTATACATCCACTTCAATGAAAGTGAGACCTTGTTTCTTCAGTTTTGGGCATTCTTCAATGGCACCTCTGTTTGCCCCCAGTCAGACAAGTCTATCTTAACTCCCCCCCCCCAACCTTCCTCCTACATTTCCATTCAGAGTCAGGAAGCAGCCTCAGAGTGGCCCGAGGGAAGAAAAGGTGCCGTATCTGATCATATCATCACACAACGAGGAGCACATAGCGCAAGGCTTTTATATGGCCGCTGCCGCCAGTGTTGGGTTCCCTTTGGCGAGGGTCCACCTGGTGATAGGAGGGCTCTGGCTGAAAGAAGTGACTTGGTGGTGGGGAACTTCTTTGCTGGGGGATTAGTGATATTTGAGCCTCCCCATATGGCATATGCCAGGACAAATCACATAAACTTTGATCGTAGTCAGTGACAGTCAGCATGTGTGTGTATGTGTGTGTGTGTGTGTGTGTGTGTAAAACAAAGGTGCAGAGCAGCCTGCAAACCACACTTCCTCATTTCTTTTATTTTGCTTTATCCAGACCACCTGCCTGTGGGTTTAAGTTGAGCAACTATGAAGGACATGCACTCACCCACACAGCACCATGCTTCATAATACCCATGATTACTTGTGGTTTTTCTATCTACTATCTACCGATCCACCAGGTGTGCTTATAGCTTTCCTTCTTTGGATTTTCTCTGGATAAACAAGTTTGAAGGTGTCTTAGTGAAAGAAAAGAGGTTGTTTTTTAAATTACTCTAAATATAAAGATTGTAGATCTAGATTGTAGGATCAATACCAGAAAATGTTTCTGTTTCTTCTGTGGCATTCAACTTAAGTTTGAGTCAAAATGTCTGAGAGTGATTGGTGACCCTTTAACTGTTTTTTAGTCTGAGATTTGGAGGCACATCAAGTTACAATTATATAAGAAAACATGACATGACAATGGTTTATCTTTAGTGATGCTCTTGTGGTTTTCACACTCAGGTGATACAAAAGACCTGAAGAATGTGGCGAAAAGATGCTAGATGTCAAACAAGATCCCAAACATAGATTTACTTCTTTTTTCTAATAGATACCACTGAAATAAAAAATCAATGTATCGAGATGAATAAAAGTATAAAGTACCCTGTCATGAAGCGGCACGATACAAATAAAGTTAAAGTGAATAGAAAATGATCAGATTATGATGATACTTTATTGTGCCAAAAACTGTTCAGAGAAACCTCTGAACTAAATCTGTTTGCTTTTCTTGAACAAAAGTTGTCCTGATGAAGCATCACTGAACTTTGAGGTTTTAGCTCAGTCAGGCATCCCTAATGAAGATTAAATTGGCATACATTTTGATTCCTATCCGCATTCTGAGCTCTCTCCAGCCTATAAAAGTCAGTCCGATGTTGACTCTTTTCTTTTCTCTTGCGTGGCCACTTTCTGTCTTTGTGCATTTAACACAAACAATGTGTTATAATCCAGTTGCTAGCTTGTGATGTAAAGTGAAACTCAGCTGTGAAGGGGTTCAATGAACTGAAAGCAAAAACTGTGAAGTGTGGTTTCTTAGTCTGGGATGATACTGGACACAGATGGCTCCAGTAATTTACACTGTGCCATCAAAACAAGTAAGGAACATGTATTTTTAAGGTCATAAAGTTGCATCATGCTCCCTTATAAGTTAAGTTCACACACACACACACACACACACACACAATAAGGACATCAGACCAGTACTAGATTGCTAAGAGATAAAGGGATTCTTTGCTTTGTTCATCTTTCATCGACAGACTCAACCAATGGAGTGGCAGCTTACTCATATATTACATCTTTTAGTGACAAAATACTAAAGAATGCAAGTTGATTAACTGTAAAAAGAGTAATTTGTCAAAGGCAGAATGCTGTTTTGTAAGGGGCACTTTTCGTGTTTAGGCTCAGACCTTTAAGTTGATGCGTACATTAACAACCTGAGGGTCCGGTGTCAGCTGCACCTTCAGACACCCGGAAAGGCTTTAAGTGGTTCCCAGCCCCATAAAGTAGGCAGTGGCAGAAGTCATTAGAGCTTAGTTGACTCTCATGATACACACACACACACACACACACACACACACACCCACACAGCAAGTGTTTGGTCCTTTGGGGAGCTGGTTTTTTCCCATGGGCTGTGTCCATATTGCTTCCAAATACATGGGGTCTCTAATGAAGGCTGCCAGATGTGGGCTGGTCAGGTCAGCTCCCCTGTACGATTACAGAGGGAGGAAAAGAAAGATGAGGATAAGGAGAGGGTGAGAGGTGGAGATTTCCCCTGTAATTTATGTTGCCAGTTGTGGTGATTGTGGTAACTATGGCTTCAGTTCCACAACAAACAACAACCCAATTTTTGTGCCAGATTTGGTTTCACCAAAGATTATTTTTATTTCAGTACCTTTTATTTTGTGTGATTAAAGCTCAATTTAAGTGTGTGTTTCAGTGTTTATTTAGTCCTTTGGTGGTGGCAAAGTTGTTAGCAAGAATATACGGCTGGGAAAGCAAAAGAGAAAGGGAAGTACAGAGGAAAGGAGAGAAAATGAGGCCCCCTCGCCCCTTAGGCAACACTTTTAAAAGCGATCAGACAAGACTAAAGGGGGACTTAGATGAGGCACAGAAGCCAACAGCCAGGAAATGAGAAGAGGTGGAGGGGAGACAGAGGGAATGAGGGTGGAGTCAGAGGGACAAACATGCTCTACTGGTTTGACTCCTGGATGGAAGCACCTGAGAGACAATAAAACCATTTGTTTATTAAATACCATCGCTTTGACATCTCGAGGAATGGCAGCACAGAAAAATCATTTGGCTTTATTTAATGTAACAGGTAATTAGTGCATTAATCCACAAATATCTGTCATGTCTGCTTCCATGCATAGTAGTGGAGTAGTGCACTGCAGATAGGACACACACACACACACACCCACACACACACACACCATCTACCCCATGTGGAGTCGTGAGAATGCACCTTTGCGCTCTGGTGCTGACCAAAGAAATGAACCCTGGCCTGCCTGAAACCAGAGGTCTTGCAATGTGACAGGAAGTGGACCATCCAGAAAATAAAACAGAGGAAATTACATAAAATGTGTCATAGCTCAACCTGCTAGATAGCTTTTAATGCTGAACAGCTTCTTGATTAGTGGTTGTTTTGCATTTGTTGCACTTGCGGGATGTGAACTGCAAGCAGGTGTATACCCTTCTGGAGACGATTGCTATTGGATGAGGCATAGCTGGACTGTCCACTCTATCATATCGCCTACTGGTTAATTGTTTTTTTCTCAAATCAAGTCAAGTTGGTTTAAGAAATGGAAGATGCCAAGTACCTCAAAATGCACTAGTTGTGTAAATCAGAAAGCAAGTGACATCTCTGTGGAATGTCCCGCCATTGTTAAGTCTTGTTTTCTGTTGTTGCCCATCCTGAATGGGCTTTGCCTTGTTGTGGTTTGGCTTTCTGATCAGACCTAATCATATACCTAGTCATATACCGTAGTCTGTCTTTGCATCAAGTAATATCTAAAGGTGTCAAATCTAATATCTATAAAAGTTAATTCCTATGTGGAAGCCCTGCTATACATTTATACATTTTCAACATTATAATCAATAGTCTTGAAAAGCAAGTCACGGTATAGAGTGCCATTTTCCCCCATGTAGGAGCCTAACCTGTAAAACTTTTTTACAAAACCTGAAAAGAACCTAAATAAGTAGTAATACCGCATGCATATCACAGCTGAGATTGTTTACAAAAATGAAACCAGACACTGACTCTATCCCACAGAGCTTTACATGATACCATAATTCAATAAATGCACAACCTAATTCACTAAGCTTCTTAAAAGTATTCAAAGTGAGCGCCATGCAGCTGCCTGAATCTGTGTGCTCATTCGAGGTTTTTATTTGTATACACTGCACATGTGTAGCCCACATATTACATTTCCCCATCTGCCTGCGACCTCAGAAAGATGGCAGATGGCAGATTGGCTCGACTGGGAGGAAAACCCCTTTAGTGTGACGCCTGGCCCAGGGTCAGATGTCACCACAACATCTGCTGCAGGCTCGAGCCGCCGCCCCGGCCCTGTTATGCAGCCCAACAGTGGTGCAGACCTGTTGCCACGGGCTACTGCGGCAGCCATTGAAGAAGAGATGTGGCAGAAGTGAGCCCTGAGGAGAACAATGATGGCTACTGGGTCAGGATGACAGAAAAGATAACAACAGTATCGTCCTCACTGCAAAGATAATTCCACTGCTGTCCTGCAGTTACACGATGCCTCCCAAACACCTGATATTTGCTCAGCTTCTGATTTGTGTGGCTCTTTTCATGTATTCTTTATTTACCTTTCCAGCAGCCCAGTTTACCTGCTGCTGTTGAGATTATCTCGCTCACCAGGCCAGCAGATTTCTCTTGTTGAAGCAGCTGCTTTGCTCTGTTTGCTTTGAACACAGAAAAGACCCATAAAGGAGTTGCTGCATATCTTTTGTCTTACCCCACCTATTTTGTATGTTCTCACTCTTATCCAGACAGTTAATTTGATGCCTAAAAGCTGTTTTTGTGCTGAGTGTGTATTTGTCAGGGTATCGCCAATTTGAGAGCAAACTGTTAGCATTCTTTGCCCAGCATGTGCTACAGTTGACTTACTGCTCACACTTCTGTCGGCGTGTGTTTGGACAGAGCGTCCACGTGCTCTAAGGTAAGAGTTCACGAGCTCTGTCTGTTTGTCTTTTAGGCCCTGGTGTGAAACACTGGGACTGTTTTGCAAGAGCTGGTGCCAGTTTAAAAACTGGTTATAGCTTTTTCAGGGAACTATAAAGTGCAGCTGGAAACGAGGTACTGAGGTTAAAAATCAGGGCAAAGATTTTTTAGAATAAACAGTGAAACTTCTTCTGAACCAGTTACTCCTTTCTGTCTTTGAAAGTCCTCTAAGCCAGTTCCAGTTTTCTTTCTTTCAGACTCCTTTGTTTGTCTTCCTGCTTGTGTATGTTTTGTATGTAAGCTTTACTCCTAACATTGAAGACTACTGAAAAAGCTGGAGAACCATTTGGAGTAACTTTCAAAGAAAGCTATGAAGGAGATGTAAAAGATCTGAATAGAGGTCAGAGAGTTTTGGAGGGAAAGAAGGTGGATGTGGATACCAGCAACTATAAGCCTCTAAATAGAGGAAGTGGAACTAGTAATGAGAAAAAAAAACGGGATGGCTCAGGAATGAAGATCCACACAGGAAGAGTTTTTTTTTTGGAGCCATGGTGAAGAGAAAGGGAGGGCGGGAAAAGGAAAGGAAAGACGAGGTTCAACAGTTGAATACGCCTGGCCTGTGGTAGGGGGGAGTAATGGGCCCAATCATCCTTTGCTTCCCATCCCTCATCTTTCTCCTCTCGTCTCACTTTTTTTTTTTGTTTTTTTGGGGGATTTTTTTTTTGGGGGGGGGGTCCACATCTTCAGTTAGATGTGGTGTGAGATACATCTGAAAATTTTAGAAAAAGAAAATTGAGCATCATCATGTCACTTTCTTTGTGATTTTCCCCCCAGAATGTCCCTTACATTTTAAGGGTAAAAGACAAACAAACAAACCAAAAATAGAATAAACCAAATGAAAACAAAAGAAATCCGTAGTTTGAAACTATATATCTTTCAATCTGGAGCTCCTTCCTGTCTGTAGGGTTTTTAGAACAGTAAAAGGATGAGATGCGTTGAATGGAGGAAGGAGGCAGAGTTGGTTGGGTATAGGAGTGGGAGACGATGGGAGCAGGAGGGGGTGGGGTGGGGGGACGACTGGCCGAGGCAGCAGCTGCTGTCTCCTCATTAACATGCACACCTGCTCCTGCTGCCTTTTTCCAGCAAGCTTGTGTGGCGCCTCACGACCTCAGTGCCCGCCACCACCAGGGCTTAACTAGACAGGCCTTCTTACAGCCAGATGGGGGGGGGGGGGGGGGGGGGGGGGGGGGGGGGGGGGGGGGGGGGGGGGGGGGGGGGGGGGGGGGGGGGGGGG
>JBAMIG010000012.1:5568450-5583943 GCA_037177335.1 Kiunga ballochi
GTTAGACGTGGGTTTTTTCGGGTTTCCAGAGACCCCCCCCCCCCCCCCCCCATCCCCCAGACAGTTATCCACAATACTGATAATATAATTATATGGAATAATTGACATTATTTGAAATGACTAACTTAAGATTTGGACCTGTAGCACAGATGTTATTTGAATGACTAATAAGGTTTTTGCTGATACATCCGCTATTAAAAACCTTAAACTTATCATTTATAAGTCCAATGTTGACAAAATTCAGATGCCAAAATCTCAGTGTGTCATCTTTTAGTCATGACACACAAGTTGCTAAAAAACATGAATATTAGTTGCGTGTGTATAAACAGCATATATACAAGTATCCCACAATCCAAACTTTTGTCAATGTTCAACAGATTTAAAGGCCTCTGCTGCATTTATTCTGTCTTTAAAACTATTACTGATGATGGGTAAGGTAAGAAGCTGCAGGTATGCTGGCCGTTGTTAAAGATTTTGAACATTTTTCTATTAATTTCTCATTATTTATAGTGTGTAAGATTTTGTAAGCGTTAATTTAGTTGCTAACATGATGCTTGTTTGGCATCAGTCCTTCAAATATCCGAATCTAAAGGACTCAAATTTAAGGAACCTCTTTCCTCTCTGGACGTAGTGACAAGCCACCACTCGTTGCTACTGTTTATGCAGCAGGCGGACTAACATGTGATGTTTTCTTTTCCTTGCGACAGTCCTTAAGCTGCGTAATCCCCTGAGTGGGAGACCCTGTCTAAACACATGCCTGCTCTTACAGAGGGGCCACCAATTGGCCCCTTCACACACATGCACACACATTGGAGGCCCTGGGAATGTTTGGGGACATGGTCCTGCAAGCCCCTCAGGGCTAACAGACTCATTGGCTCTGGTAAAATATTTTAGGTTTTTATTGTTGCTCAGGCAACTTAAACATAAGCAGGATTTTTTTTTATTTAGAATAAGATGAGATATTACATATTACATTTTGGATACACAGATTGCAAAACAAGCTGAATAAATTTAAATGTCTAGAGATTAAATGTCTCTTCTGTGCAGGAATTCCCTTTTCTTTCATGTTTCATGATGGAGGTTTCACCACTGTCTCCCGTTTTATCTCTTTTCTGATGCTGAGGTAAATCTCCTCTAGAGGAAAGAATAATGAGTGCTGAGGTGATGGCACAGTTCTTTGAAGTTGCCATAATGTTGGCTTGCAGCTCAAACACTGTGGCATAGACGTTGCCTTGTCCTCAGGATGAATGACTGCTGACAAGAGGGTCAGAAGAGCTCCAAGACCTGATAGAGAGTGAAAGAGCATGCCATGATGGCCTCTGACAATTTGAAGGGGATGGATTAGTAAGAAGAATTTAAAATATGGCAGATTATTTTTCTTCTTCTTGTCTCTTTTGCTATTGAGCTTTGTGTTTGTGATGACTCCACTTTTCTGGCCGCTCAACACTAAATTTGTCCAGGTGATCAAAGTACGACAGTAATGTTAATGGTTTTTATCGCATCTTCTGGCTAAAAAATAAAAACAAATAATAGAACTGTTCTGAGTATTTCTGGCCACAAGTCTGCAAATGCCTCAAGTACTGGACATGCAGCTGTTGCATGTTGCATACAACTGTGCAAAGGTTTATGTGTGTATTTTGCTGAGCCGTGCGCATCCTCCTGAGATGACTCCTCAGATTCTCAGTGTAATTGTAAATGTGTGAATGAGTCTATGTGATCTGGGGCTCTTCTTTCTACGAGCATTTGCTTGCTGGAGTCCGTGCGGTGTTTATGACTCAGACAACCTGTGAGAAACATCACCGGAGTTTTTCCTTTCCCCTTTCTTCCTCCCTCTGCTCAGACCCCTCCGTTTTACAGCTCCAAACACATTGTTCGCAGGGGTGATGGTAGAAAGACAAATGTGCCATTTAAAACAAAGCACATGGCTGTGCTGCTTTGTAGTAAAACTGCAAGGAGGATGAGCCTCTATGACCGAACAGCTGATTTATAATCACAACCGTGCACAAAGGAGGAATCTGCTTCTTTAATGTGTTGTTTTAGTTCTCTGAATGCTCGACGGGGTGGATAAAGAGAATGCTTGAAAATAACTTTTGACTGTCTAGAAATGTATTAGCTGACCTGTTAATCCAGATGACTGAAGGCTTTTCAAACTGTTCATTTAGCCGAGATGGTTAAAATAAGAGATTTGTTGTCAGTTAGACAAATATGTGAACAGTTTAGTTTCCTCTTAGAGGTTTGTCATCAAGGTTATTGAGATTAAGAAGCAGCAGAATCTCAAAGCTTCATTAATAAATGATCAGATTCACATCTTTAGGAAAGACATTCTGTTTTCATTTGGTTTATTTATTTTATTCCTTTATTTCTTATGCCTGTTTGGAGGTCTCTGCCAGGAATTTACATACCAATAATGAAATGAGCTGCAGCTCTAAACTATTACAGAGGTTTTCATAGAGACGGGCCCGTGCTCATTGGGGTCTGTGCGGTGTTTATGACTAAGACAACCTATAAGAAACATCACAGGAGTTTTCCCTTTAGAGGCAAGGCCTCTAAAATGGCCATTTTATGGATGTTTGGTTTAGTTTGGCAAATTTTTCTAACATTGCATGAATGAATGAGACCCTAGATATTAGAAAGATTGTAATAAACCAGCTTAAAGAATAGAGAATTTGGGTGTTGTCACCCAAATTTATAACATAATCTCCCACTCTGATAGTCCCTCCCTATCTATAATAAAAAACCAATGGGAGGAGGATTTAGGTTTCAGCCTAAATGACAGTACCTGGGACACGATTCTCAGGAGAGTCCACTCCTCCTCTATATGTGCACGGCATGGGCTGGTACAATTCAAAATTCTCCACCGTTTATATTACACCAAAGTGAAAATTAGCCAAGATGTATTCTGATATGAACCCAATGTGTGCGAGATGTAAGAATCAAACAGGAACACTTATTCATACTTTGTGGACTTGTCCCAGTCTCTCTAAATACTGGAGGGAAGTATTTACAACACTTCCTAGGGTGTTCAAAATTCCTGCAACCCAACACCCATTGATAGCATTATTTGGAGTAGCCCCGGATGAAACCAACCTCTCAAATTGTAAATTAAACGCAGCAGCTTTTGCATCTTTAATTGCAAGAAGGCTTATTGCTCTTAGGTGGAAAGATAAGAGGCCACTGTCTCATAGTCATTGGATTAATGACATAATGCAGTTTTTGCATCGGAAGAAAATTAGATAAACTCTCAGGGGTTCAGTGGACAGATTCTATAAGACCTGGCAGCCATTTTTCCTGTTCGTTGAAAACCCGACAGCCTGAAGGAAAGTTCTAAGAATGGCCGTTCACTTCACTATGATGTTATGGTAACTCTGAATAAGCAGCCTCCCTTTTATTATTTTTTTTATTTTATTTTTGTCCTTGTTTTGGGGTGGTGGGTAAGGGTGTTCAAGCATATCGATTGCTGGGTTCAGCAGGGTGATCTGATGTTTGCTATTGTATTGTAAACAAAACTAAAAACTATAAATAAAGGGTTTTAAAATAGAATAGAGAAAACTTCAGAAACCATGTCCCAAATTGAGTCTGGAAACAGATGTCAAGATTTTAAATCCGATTCCCACCATGAAGCTCTTTTAATTAGAAAATACTTCTATACAGAGTTCTTGCTGTCAGTCTGAGTGTCAGAGGCATAGGGTGAGGATATAGTGAATAAAAAGAACAGATCAAATTCTTTAAAAAGCCATATGAACATTTGAAAGATGTCTGGTTTGTGTTTCATCTGTTTTAAAGACTAATGTTGACCACTTCTGTGTTACTTCCTCCAGGTGCCCAGATGGATATGTTGGGAGAAGGTGTCAGTTTCATGACCCCTGCAACAACTTCCCATGCAGGAACGGCGGTATGTGTCGTGCCTTCTCCAAGGGGAACACGATGGACTTCAACTGCACCTGCAAAGTAGGCTACACAAATCGGCTCTGTGAGACTCCCATCAACATTGCCTGCCTTAGTTCACCATGTCGCAATGGAGGTACCTGCGAGCCGCAGGGTCTCCATGCATACCGGTGCCGTTGCCCGCTTGGCTGGACAGGTAACAAGATATCATTTATCAAGCTGCTATCATCGCTTTTAGAAAACATAAAGCTTAGCCAGCACTATTTCTCTGTGTACACAGGTACAGACTGCACAAAAGCTGACGCATGTGCCTCAAATCCGTGTGCCAATGGTGGGCGATGCAGCTCCTTTGAGTCCTTTTTCATCTGTGCCTGCACACCCTTCTTTTCGGGAGAAACCTGCAAACAGGACATTAACGAGTGTGACACAAAGTCACCGCTTTGCAAAAACAGTGGGATCTGCATCAACGAAGTGGGTGGTTATCATTGCCAGTGCCCACCGGAGTATATGGGGAAGCACTGTGAAAGCCGTTACCTGCCCTGTAACCCGTCACCTTGCCATAACGGAGGCACCTGCATCCAGAGGGGAGAAACCAGCTATGAATGCTCATGCGTGCCAGGTAACACACCTCAAATCAGGGTCAGGGAGACACATCTAAGAAGATCTGAACTAATAAAATAATCTTTTGTGCATCAGTTGAGCTACAAGAAATTATTTAGATCAACATTATTGAACTTTAATTGCTGTTCAATCCCTGAGAGCCAGAACGTCACACAAGGCAGGGAGACTGTCTCTTTAAATAATATGAAAAAGTCCTAGGTTTATAAATGCATACACATCTTTCTAATAAAAGCTTAATTGATATCCCTATAAATATTTACAAGCTGACACAAACTGTGTGACGCTCTTGGACTAAGGTGCTTTTATTAATTTCTTAGTACAACTGAATGACTTAAACTATAAGAATTCCCTGTTGCTGCTTAAGCAATGATGTCATCTAAGGCAGGGCTGTTCCTGCTTATGTTGTGACCTCTGTGTGTGTACATAAGTGCGTATTTCTGCTTTGATTTGTTCTGTGTGTGAACAAATCTGGCAGGAAAGCAACTGGCTTATCACAAGGAAATGGTCAAAGGACAACATCCGTTTCACATGGCGGAGTGAAGGGAAGCTCACGGAGACTCCAGTTTTGCCCCACAACCCATCACCTCCACAAATACTGACTTCTCATTGTCTGTTTCCACTGACTTCACAGATTTAGGGAGGAAATTTTCTTGGCTGCCTGTGACCCTATAAGACCTTAACAACCTGCTGTATTCCTTGAAAAACACAAAGGTCAAAGGATCCTTATGATGCATTGCTTTAGTAAATGGACCCAAGTCTCTACATTACAGCACATCACACAGCACACCATAATATTCTCCATTATTTTTTTATATTTTCCAGTAACTGTTTAGTTTTTCCCCACTATTCATAGAGAACATGTCCTGCAGAGTGTACATGTTGCAACCTAAATAATATATGAACAGTAATTTACAAGTTTTGTCTTCTGGATGACATGTTTTCTACAGATTTTTATGCATTTTTGTCTAACAATGCAATGCAAAATGAAACACCTGTCTCAGACAGATGCAAATGGTATAAATTAGTCATTTAATGCAGACACTGTATATAATTGGAAATTAACAATAAAACCAGCAGGTGAACTTTTGCTAGTTTGACCCTTAGAGTTACAGTATTAGTTACTTAGAAAAGTAACTGCATAAGTATTGCATTTTACTGCACAACACTGGTTCCCCGTACAGAATGTTGAAGAATTTGTAATGAAGCATGCAACAAAATGAGCTATCAGTTGCACATCTCGAGACATATTTGCAACAAAAATGCCACAAAATTACCCATAAATGTTTATCTTCAGAACATGTAAGTGTTGTGAGAATGAATGACGTAAAAACTTCACTCTTACAACTCCTTTTTAAAACATGTTGCTGATCTGAAATATAAAAACAATGTACAGTCACAAGAAACTAATTTTCATGCAACAGAAATCGACTGTAAACTTTATGCTGCTGAACAACTTGAAATGCATTTGAATAGATTTGATCTTTTCTCATTGTCACCAGTAGTTTTAGACAGAGACCATTTGTGTACATGTATGCTGGATGTGCAATGACACTGTAGACACTGCACAGTATTGCAGACATCAAAAGGTGATGTTATATGCCAAAATGAACTGAAGGAGAAAAATGCTACCTCACTTTGAAAGCTAACATGCAGAAATCCACACAAGCAACATTGTTAAAGACAGCTTTCTTGGTAGTTATATACTTATTGTGCAGTACTAAGTGACAGGTTTTCAGACCCTTTTCATACCAGCATCTCCTGAATTGCACATAGTTGGGATTAAACCTGATATACAGCATAAAACCCAGAGCAGCAAAGATTAGTGATGTCTAATCCAGTATAAGACGAACCTAAAACTCTGTAAAAGGATATCAGTCATTTCCAGTGTGTTGACAGTATTATTTGAATGAAGTGTTTTATTGGTTGTTCTGTTCCATCATTTCAGGAGTGTTTGACTGTAAGAAAGTGTTTCTTATGACTAGTATAGTATTGCTTTGTATTTTACATAACAGTGCATTGGTGCTCACTGGTTGCCTCTTGGGGGACGGTGGTTGTTATTTCATGGCAAGTTTGCCACAGACCTCAAAACGTTACGGCTGCTTTCTTTCCTGGGAAGGAAGAGACAGTTGACCACATTTAACTGAAGAAGAGCGTAACCCTCTTTGTTGTTTGTTAACCCAGAAGAAGTGAGGAATTGGATGTGTGACAAATATACAGTGAACCTTTGCTGAATTTGAACATTTTGGTTATGTGGATGTTCACAGGTTTTACAGGAAAAACCTGCAACCACAACATCGATGACTGTCCAGGTCATGAGTGTCAGAACGGAGGCACCTGTGTGGATGGTGTGAACACCTACAACTGCCAGTGTAAACCTGAGTTTACAGGTCTGTGCTGCAAACTGCTTCATATTTGATGTACAGAAATAATTCATGTTAATTTATTAGATCTAAAACACGTTCTTGCATGGCTTTCCTCCCACAGGTCAGCTCTGCACAGACGATGTGGATGAATGTCAGCTAATGCCAAACGCATGCCAGAACGGTGGCACGTGCCACAACACGTACGGCAGCTACCAGTGTGTGTGTGTGAATGGCTGGACCGGAGACGATTGCAGCGAGAACATCGATGACTGTGCCAGTGCCGCCTGCCACCTTGGCTCTACTTGTCATGACCGTGTTGCATCTTTCTTCTGTGAATGTCCGCATGGTCGAACAGGTTTGCTGCTGTTTTCTTTGTTTCTAGTAGCCATATCCAAGATTTCAAAGCATAAGACAAGTGCAAACGTCAGTGCGAAACTACAGTTTCCCAACTGCATAGCCCAGCTGTTTTGGAGTCTTCTGTATATATTTATTGCAGGTTACATATGAATTATTGTATTAAATGAGCCATTAAAAAGCAGCTATTCTTTGTTACCTGTTTTCTGCCCTGAATTAGGTTCTCAATCCACCTAAAATTAATTATTACGGCAATAAGTAAGGTACCTAACTCAAGGGATGAGCCAATGTCTTATCTACACATAAAAAACAGTAATAGTAATAGTATAGCCTGGCAATATATTAAGAAATTGACGTACCTATTGTTATAGACATATGTTTGTATTGTATACTTAAATGTTATTAAATGTAATCAAGTTTCTATAAATAACTATGTGTTTTTCCCTTCGGTATTGCTGGACATTAAGCTTTTGTGGGTCATATTATCATTAAGTTTTATTTGCATGTTTATTTAAATACATTCATGTATTTGTGAATGTGTCACATTCACAAATAAGCAATTTTTTCATTGGGCAAAAATGAACATATCAAATAAATAAAAACACGCAACTCTAACATAGTAATGCTATTATATTGTATTTAAGAAAGAAACCCTAACTTTTAAATTAGATATAGCCTGAAAGTGGACTATTTTTCCCCTTTTCAAGCTTTATTTCAAACCCTGTCTTGGACAACTGTTAATTAACTGTATGATTGTAATTGTTTAAGAGAATAGTTGTTTATGTTGTGACAACACTAACAAAATTCCAGGTGTTATAAAGGCTTTAAAGGGAATTAAACCTCCATAGATCCAAGATTTGTTTCAGGCTACACAGGTACCAGTTGTGCTGAATTAAGTGTAATGGTGCAGAAAACCAAAAATGTGATATCCAGCTATGAGGACCACAGGTATACTGACGGTATACTGAAGGTATAACTAAGTCAGTCCATCTTAGCTGGCAATTTAATTTTATTTTCCTGTGAGAAAATACAGAAAAAAAATCACTTGTTTAAGAAAAAATAGGAAACTAGAAAAAACCTTCATGCTTCAGAGGTGCATGTCAAACTCCTATTTCAAAGAAATTATTTAAAACCTCATAAAGATGAAAGTGAAAGAATGAAGTGGAATTTAGCATCTCATGCTCTCTGCACCAGGTTTGCTCTGTCAGCTGGACGACGCCTGCATCAGTAACCCGTGTCAAAAGGGCTCCAACTGTGACACCAACCCTGTCAGCGGAAATCATTTTTGCACCTGCCCGTTGGGATACGTTGGTGCTTCTTGCGATCAGGATGTTGATGAGTGCTCTCTGGGTAAGACGCACAATGTTTACTTGACTTTGGGAGTCAAGTTTGTCATTTAGCTGCCTTTAGCTTCCACACATATAACTTTTTCCTACCAGCTAAAATGCAGCCTCATTTCTTCCTGTTATTATGGATACTTTGCTACCCAAAATCTTACCTATAATTACAGAAAATAACACTCTGAATATTATTACTGTAAATACATTAGTGAGACTTTAGCTTGGCTTTGTTAGGTAACATTAAATCACCCAAATTATCTAATCTCAAAGACATTGTCATGTCTTCACATTAAAATTGCTGCTTGTTAGGACTTTATGAACACAGTGACTGGATATTTCAGGGGTGTCCAAATTCGGTCCTTGGAGATCAGTGTCCTGCTGATTTTCAATGTATTCCTGCTTCATCACAGCAGCCTCAAATATCTCATTCATTTCATTTAGGTGTGCAGGGATACATTGAAAACCTGCAGAACCCTCCAAGACCAGACACTCCCAGGCTAAATGATGTAAAAATGGTCTTTCAACAGGTGCTAACCCATGTGAGCATGCAGGGAAGTGTATAAACACCAAAGGTTCATTCCAGTGTAAATGCCAGCGGGGGTATGTGGGACCGCGCTGCGAGCTGGACGTCAACGAGTGCTTGTCAAACCCGTGTCAGAATGAAGCCACCTGCCTGGACCAAATTGGAGACTTCCACTGCATCTGCATGCCAGGTGAGAAGCTTGCCCCTGAAGAGATTTTTAAAACAAAAATGAATTGGTTTCTGCTTCACACATAAGTTTTTATCAGAGAGGAATATTTCAATAAAGATCTATTAGATTGTGGCAAATCAGTGCTCAGTCAAATATTTCCTTCATTCGCTATAGCTTTCACTCCATCTATGCTTAAGCAAACTATCTGTATTTATAAGTGGGATTTACCTGTCTTACTGTTAAAATGTGTTTTGTTTTTTATTTAAAGGCTATAATTTACCATCTGGTTACTGGAAGTCCCACAGCCCAGCCTTTCAGTTTCTTAACTTCTATGCCCAAAGGGCAGCCGAATGGCTGCATTAGTTTTGAGCTAATAACCTAACTCAGGTGTGAACACACAACGTGTGCAATTACTCACACAAAACTAAAAGGGAACTAATGTTGCATAAACTTTAGGTCCATTAAAACCTAAATGAATCAGTGTGAGATAATGTAAGAAGAGAGAAATTGAGTTTTTTCTGGGGGATTGCAAGCAAAACTGTGTCAGCATTACTGCATCATAACCTTGGTTGTTATTCACACATACACAGACAGATTTTTCTACCAAGAGGAATGGTAAAGAGTATGCAATTAAACATTTCAGAATAGATAAGATAAAATCCTATTTCAGATAAATATAAATACTAAAAAACCTTAAGTAAAAATCAAACAGTTTTTTACAAGGCTGTGTGAATTATGAAGAATTTCTAATTGTACCATAGATATTTATGTTATCCTCTGGCTTACAGTACATGAGGGTATTCAGGCTGTGTTATCATAACATCATGGGATTATACCATCGCATTTTCTGTTGGGTCCTTTCCCTGTACAGTAGTCTAACCTCCAGACAAAGTGGGAAAAAAGCTCGTTGACAAAATACTGACTGTTTAGTCAGTATTTTGTGAGAAGTCATCATCAACTTGTTTTCAACAATCACACAATGTGTTGACCAAAAATGATTCTTTGTTTATTTTTCCTTTTAAGGCAGGTGATTTAAAACTTCCACTTTATATAATAAAAATAAAAGCGAAAGGGGTCTTCTTATTGGTAGTTCTTGTTTTACGCAAAAAGACGAGAAGCACAAAATTAAGTTTGTTTTTATGTTATACGTAAGTGTGTCATGTCTGCCCTCTGTCCAATCAAAACCTTTTCCAAACCACCACTCCAAAGCGGGCAATAGACCGCATTTCCAAATTCCAATTCCAAATAATTAATTCCCAAATAGCGAACATTGTGTAACTGTAGCCAGTGAGTGAAGTACTTGACACATTTTGCATCTGTGAATATCCTGGCAGGTAATGGCTGTGTTTACAATGGAAAATGAGCTAATCAATAGGAATTTTAAATAAGAGCATTTTGGCTGTCCTCTGGGTCAGGAAGCAGGAGTCAGAAAACTCCTTCATTTGTTTAACCAAAAAAGTAATTTAGTTTGGTGACCTTGAGGTGGGAAAAGTTTGACCCTGTATACCATCAGAAAAACGTTCCTGTAAGTGATTTTAAAGCAAACATGTTCAAACATGTTTCATACCTTTTATAAACACAAGTGATGAGAAACGTTAAGCATAATGCAAATATTTTCATCTTTGGTTAAGTTTTAGTTAATTCTCTGTTTATATAAGCACTTTGTCTCATTTAAATCCAGTATATCAGGAAATTTTAGTAATGTGAAAATGCTTCTCACTCTGTACCTCTGTCTAACCAATCCATCTCCCTCCCGGTCCTCTCCTGCTAATTGGCCAGGCTACGAGGGGGAGTTCTGCGAGATCGATACGGACGATTGTGCCAGCAGCCCCTGCCTGAACAACGGCAAGTGTATCGACAAGATCAACGGCTTCTACTGCGAGTGCCCCACAGGTGAGCCTGCCAAACTATTGCGTAAAGAAAGGGGGGTTTAGGGAGGAGAGAGAAGGGGGGAGGATCCAGGGGGCACAGAGGTCGATCACTTCTCTCGCCGTCTCTGCCTCGTTCCCTCTTCTTTGCTCACACACAACACACACACACAGCTCTCCGGACGGGCGCTAATCCCAGCCCTGAGGCAGGCTTACGCAGGCCCGGGCAGCCCAGCACAAACGCTGCTGCGGAGGAAGAGAGGTAAAAAAAATAAAATCTATAGGGAAAAGCTTGAGGAAGTTTGAACTTTTTGAACAAGTTTCTCATCCTTTTATCAAGTCTGATGATTGAGCAGAAACTTGTGGATCTAAAATAGATTTTTGATTGTGACTGAGAACAAACGAGACAGCACAGCAGCTACTTCACACCAGAAAAAAGGGACTGTAGTGAATGAAGGAGCTGTTTTAAGGCAGCTTGTTTCAGAAATTTCATTCAGGTTTCTCTTTTGTTCAGTAAGGAAGAAATGCAGCTAGTGAATATGAGATGCAAAGAAAAGGAAAATGAGAAAAGAGAGGAAGGTGTTTTTTACTTTCTTTTTGTTTTCCACTCTTTCACAGGGATTGCTGAAGTGGAAGTGATTCTTTTTTTATTTGGTGAAGGAAAATAGCAAAGTTGGGTGGATCAAAGTGTGTGCCGAGGAAGAGAGGCTGGATTCCTCCTGTTGAGAGAAAAAGAAAGGAAAAGGGAAAGACAGAAAAGAAGAAAAAAAGACATCCCAATAAGAAGGCTTTAGAAATAAAAAGAGAAGAGCGAACACAGAAGCTTAACGCCTAAGAAAACTCTGTGTGTGACACTGGGTGAGGGGTTTGTGAGGAAGCAGCTCAAAGTGGTGGTGAAGATGGGTGTGTATGTGTGTGTGTGTTGAAACACACAGACCGTTATGCTGAAGCAGGAAGGGTACCACAGGGGGAGGGAGTTTAACCGCCCTTCTTAAGATGTAAATTTGTCCCTGTTGCGAGGCCTGAGGCGAGGTCCCCCTTTTCATTTCTGTACACGGAATAGCCATGGAAACCCCACTGAGAGCCATTGAAATGTCTGATTCCAGCAGTCGAGAGAAATCCCTCTGTGGTTGTGGAGGTTTGTGATGTGCACGCTTGTGTTTTTGATTCACCTTTTCATATGTGTGCATCTGGGTAAGGCGTTCAGTCGGGAATGAAGTCACATCAGCTGAAGATGAGCAGTAATTTGAAAGAAACTCCAATTTATTTTGCTCAGGTTTTTTTAAAATATGAACTTTTTCAAGGTGTTGTTTTGTTTTGTGACATTAGCATTTTTCTTCAGTGTTTACATATTTTCTTACAGCCGTTTTAAATGTACATGAACAAACGTAGCCCCTTTCTGACACATACAGGAAATTCAAACACAAAACTGTTGGAGGCCAGACATAGGGAGGCAGGAAAAAAGTGGGGGGAGATGTGCAGATCTGACTTTTATCACTCAGTCCACCACTTGGATTCATGAAACTTGAGTTCTTTGGTGAAAACTGGTTAAAGGTTCAGTGTGTTGCAGTGACTGAATTCTTTGAGAGACAAGGCTGCTTTGCATCTGCAAGAAAACAAAACTAAATTGAGCCAGGTTAAAGTGATAAACTGTGATTGTGTTTACTATTACTGATTACTGAAGCCTGGCTCCATCTTACTAGCTTATCGACAGTGTATGAGCAGGTTGTCAGTGGATCAAACCGAAGGAAAGAAAGAAATTATTATTTTCCTACTTTTCTTACATTAAAAAAGGCTTTCCTCCTGACTGCACACCAGACACGCCTAATTGGCATTTGATGAGTTCAACCTTTTCATTAAAACAATTCATTCTGACTAAATGAGTATTTATTTTGTAATGTTTAACACTTTTGACACCAGTTTTTGTTAAAATATTAACATGAAGAATTCAGAATGTTATAGCTTGGAAGTAGATGGAGATAAAGGGCATATAGTAAATGAGAAAATGCTGAATGTTAATCTGGTTTTATGACAGAAGTGAGTTCGCTCATCTCTGTTGCATTTTGGACAAGATTTTGCAAAAATATTTTGTTTTGTGCATGCTTTTTATGTAATCTGCTCACTATCACTTAAAATAAACACGTTCTTATCAGCTTAGTTATATCTGTTAAAGTAAATTTTCCTAAAAAACTTTGAATATATGTCTCAACTCATTTTAGTTTATGAGCATGTTTATGAGCAAAGCCGCAGTCTGAAGGGACACTACCAAAGATATAACCCAGTTTTAGCTTGTTGAATTCAAACAAATTTCAAGTATACACCGTTGTATATTTTAGTCAATGTTTTGTTTATTTTCCATTTAAAAATGTAAGCTTGTTTGCACTTGCAGGAGCTGCTTTTTGCAGGTGCATTATATATGCTACATTCCCTGCCGAAGAATAGGACCTAAAGTGAAGATAATTAACCATAAAAGACCAAAAATAACTGTAGCAACTGCAAATTATGACATCTGTGCTGGGTGGGTAACATAAAAAACTTGAGTCATTAATGCTTGTGGCTCTTGTCAAAGTCATACCTGCAAGTCAAGAGCATATGGCAAATCTTTGTTATCTGGAGCATTTTGTGTTATTTCTACATTAATACTACCACATTTGGATTTTATGTAGAGGCAATGTTTTAATAACATAAGTTGTAGTGGCTGTGCCAAAATAATCCGCTCTGAGAGTTGAATACACTGATAAAACCTCTGTATAGACTCACTACAGCTTTTTAAAAAAAGGATTTTTTATCAAAGTATCATGAGTCTTTAAATAAAAATAAATTAAAGTATGATTTTATTATATTTTATGATAATGGTTGTGATAAGACTGATTAAACAATGGTGGAAAAGAAAAAGATAGCCATGTGTTTTCCTTTAAATGATATAAAATCACTATGTATGATGCACAATTAATTTTTAAATAAAATCAGAAAATCTGGATGTTATTTACATTTTCTCAACCTGTGTCATTTCAAGTTGAGCAAACTCTAATCACTCTTCTGTTTACATAGTTAGCATGGCACTGCATGTGGTACAATTGTGTTGTGACGTCATGCATGTGCTTGCAGCTGGTTCATGGTCCGCAGGGAAAAATCCTCAACTGATTCCTTTTAGCTGGACACACCTGCATGCTGCGGTGCTAAAGGGGGAACACAACTTGTTATCTCTTCATCAGACAACATCCTACTAGTCCTTGGGACTGTGACAGGGGGGAGACAAGAATATCCAAGATGAGAATAACTCCAGGAAAAATGGAGGAAGCCTGCTAATAGATATTTGTATGAGTAAGAATCGGAATAGTACAGTGTCAAAGGCCAAGCTGGCTCTTTTTAGAGGCGGGTGGGGAGTGGGAGGGGTTAGTGGGGAAGGGGTGAAAGCAAAACAGGAGAATGCACATTGTGATGGAAAAGTTTAGGGGGGGACAAAGGAGGCAACAGGCTCAGTTTGGTCCTGCATTGAGCACACAGGACCTTCTTTGTCTCACCCATTGGGCAGGAGGCCTCCCAACTTTTCATTCTTCCCTTACACCCCCTCCTGTTTTAAACCCCCTCCCTATTCGCGCCTCTCCTTTTTAGAGTTGTACTGAAAAGACCTGAAAGGGAAAATGGATCGCTCGCAGTTTTGCGCAGTTGTTAATTAATATGTAGATTCTGGGATTCGTTGAGAGCTCTCATAGGATGGGTCTGGGGTTATGAGTGGAACTGGTTTGAAGTGGTGAGAAAAAGAAACCGTGTCTGCACACAGACACAGAAACACACTTCTTCTCACACACATAAACACAATAACTGCCTCTTGTCATTTTTCCAGGCTTCACAGGGAGCCTCTGCCACAGAGACATTGACGAGTGTGCCAGCACGCCGTGCAAAAATGGCGCCAAGTGCACAGACGGGCCCAACAAGTACACCTGCGAGTGCACCGAAGGTATAAACCCGTTAACAACAAAATTATTGTAAAGACTTCTCACCCAGGTCAAAATGAGGTATACAAGATGAACTAAATATGACACAAGCAAATAAGTCACCTGAAAAAATTCAACATTTTTTCATAGGTTACACCGGGAGGCACTGTGAGACTGACATTAATGAATGTAAGTCTAACCCGTGCCACTATGGCAGCTGCGTTGATGGGTTGGCGTCCTTTAGCTGCCAATGCAAGCCAGGATTCACTGGCCGGCTGTGTGAGACCAACATCAACGAGTGTCTGAGCCAGCCATGCAGGAACGGAGGCACCTGCCAGGACCGTGAGAACAGTTACATCTGTAGCTGCCTGAAGGGAACCACAGGTATGCAAAAGATACTAGCTAGACACATTTTATATATATATATATATA
>JBAMIG010000012.1:5584043-5596496 GCA_037177335.1 Kiunga ballochi
GATAGACACAGTGTATATATATATATATATATATATATATATATATATATATATATGCACAGACAGTATATGTTTAAGAACTTGTCATAACTTGAATAAAATTTTCTTAAGGAACCAACTGTGAGATAAACATAGATGACTGCAAGAACAATTCCTGTGACTTCGGGACCTGCATCGACAAGATTAATGGCTACGTGTGTGCCTGTGAACCTGGCTATACTGGTAAAAAATTAGGAAGAATGCTGTAATGCATGTACACTTATAAGCCCTACTAAACCTAAAAGGATGACTTAAGCACTTAAGTCAAACCAATTTAGGTTTACTGGAAAATACCATGCCTGTGAACGAGCTTGATAAACTAAGTGGATATCTGTTTACATCGCTATGCATTTTAGGTGTATGAGTATGTAAACTGTAAAAGTATGAACAGAGTCATGAGGACCTGAAGGAAGACAGGAGTGACAGATGGCGAGCGAGAGAGCACGCTCCTCTGAGGCTTGAGCTGTGTCACTTTCCAGCTCCACCCTGTCCCCAACTCGCTGCTGTTAGGACACACGAGCTGCCCTCCCACACAAAGGGAGGACACACACACACACACACTCTGGCACACAGAGGCACTGGGGAATTGAACGGGAGAAAAGATTCCATGAAAGATTCCTGAAAGCTGAGCTTTTAAAAGGTTGGAAGCTGGTCCCTGCTTTAAAGCTAAATGGGCTGCCTTTATGTTGTGCATGGCACCGGCCTGAATGGTGTCCATGCTTCAAGTGGCCGACAAAGATGGACTTCAAATCTCTTGTTCAATGTCGCGGTGTATGAGCAACATTGCTGGGAGGCTTTGTATGCAGTCATGTGCATTGGCTATTGTGTATTTTAAAATAATGCGTCATATGTTTGTGTGTCCCCACCTCCCTTGGTTTAGGGAGGAAAATTAACGCTATGTTGTATACATTTTATTACTGAACAGTAATAGTTAGAAATAACATTCTGTAAATAGGTAATTTACTCTCTTTATTTTAGGTATGATGTGTAACATCAACATTGATGAGTGTGCCATCAATCCCTGTCACAATGGAGGCACATGCATTGATGGCATCAATGGGTTCACCTGCAAGTGTCCGGATGGTTACCACGATCCCACCTGCTACTCTCAAGTCAACGAATGCCTCAGTAATCCCTGCATCCACGGTCACTGTGAAGACAAGATTAACGGGTGAGGTGGTAAACATATTAGTTCAAGACACGTGACTGGCTGGTGATCAAACTTTTTTTGTTTTTACCTCAATAGCTATGACTTATTCTGACTTTACCACTGTCTTCCCATTAGCTATAAATGTCTGTGTGATTCCGGCTGGAGTGGTAAAAACTGCGACATCAATAACAATGAGTGTGAATCCAACCCGTGCATGAATGGTGGTACCTGTAAAGACATGACCAGCGGATACGTGTGCACCTGCCGCATGGGCTTCACCGGTTAGTATTTATTTGTTTGTGCTTGGACTGTTTTGAATATGCTCTGAATTCTTTGTGATTTACTGTCTACAGGGCCAAACTGTCAGACTAACATCAACGAGTGTGCCTCTAACCCCTGCCTCAACCAGGGGACCTGCATTGACGATGTTGCGGGGTACAAGTGTAACTGTATCCTGCCATACACAGGTGAGAAAATATTATTGAAATATTTAAAACTATGTCCATTTACTAGGTTGGTGCACTGGCATTTCCATGGCAAGGAGGGTATTTTTCCACAAGCTGTGTTCTTTAAGTTACTGAGCAAAGAGGAAAAATGTGCAGCTGATGAAATAACTGGCGAGTAAAGTTCAGCCACAAGACTTCCTACAGCCTCAAAGACACCAAACCTTTGACTCCCTCTGCTCCTCTGTGACATATAAGCATACAAGCAAGAACTGGGAAAATGTTTTAATGTCGTCCCTTTTATTATTTTAACAAACAGAAACTGATGGAAAAGCTAAGGGCATGTTTTCTTGCATCATATAAATCCACTGGACTTTAAATAATAAAAAAGGCTCTTGCTGGTGTCGGGTTGGGAACAGGGCGCTTGACACATTTCCTGTTTGCCTGCTTCCTATCTCACAGAACAGCAAATGGCTTCACAATGGTCGGAAACTGGAGCCGGCTTCCTGTAAAGTTGTGTGTTGTGGAAACAGATAGATACACGTCTTCGCAGGCTTCTAACATTGACAGAACCTGGCTAAAATCCTCTGATAGCACTGATTGAAAGATGATTCTGTGTCCATTTGGGTTGGGTTATCTCCAAGTTCATGACTCTCAAGTGTTATCGCACAGCAAAGTAAACAATATAAACATTTTGTAATATGTTTTATTAAAGGGTGTATTTTTGTGTGTTACAGGAGAGAACTGTGAAACTCTGATGGCTCCCTGTAGCTCCAAACCCTGCAAGAATCTGGGAGTGTGTCAGGAGTCAGAAGACTATATGAGCTTTTCTTGTGTCTGCCCGGAAGGATGGCAAGGTAATCTTTTTACCGGCAGCACACAGAAACACTGAAAGTCAGGCTTCACATTCTTTTTGTTACTTGCCTTTTTTTGTTTTTGCATCTTGAGAATTACAGCTTTCAAATTATACTTCATTTTTTACTTTTTTGCCTTACTAATATAAATTTATTTGGTTAGGTAAAAAGGCATAAAAGTAGTTTTCTCTCATGCTTGAGTTTTTATTCTTCATTACATTGACTCTTGCAATCCTTTTAAGGCCAAACATGTGAGGTAGACATTAAGGAGTGTGTGAAGAATCCTTGTCTCAATGGAGCAATCTGCCAGGACACTTTAGGCAGCTACCACTGCGGCTGCAAACCAGGCTTTACTGGACGCAACTGTGAGACTAATATTGACGACTGCAAACCCAGTAAGTTTGTGTCAGTTCTCGTTTATGCTCAAATCTGTTAGCACAGAGCTAAGTGTGATGCTCTGCTCCCTCCCACAGACCCCTGCAGCAACGGAGGCCTCTGTAAAGATGAGGTAAACAACTTCCTGTGCACCTGCCTGCCCGGCTTTCGGGGAACAAAGTGCGAGGAGGACATCAACGAATGTGAAAGCAACCCCTGCAAGAACGGTGCTAACTGCACAGACTGCGTCAACAGCTACACCTGCACCTGCCCACCTGGATTTAGTGGGATCCACTGTGAAAATAACACTCCTGACTGCACAGAGAGGTATGGAGCTCTGTATGCCAAAGTTACACCTTAGAATGGGAATGATAGAACAGACAGGTAAAGCAGGAGTTTCTGAACAACAGGCTCTTTTTCAACCTTCTTGTAGCTCAGGGTTTTTTACTTGTTCACTACTGCCCCCTCTGGAGTAGCGACTCAAGGCAGATGAATTTCATCACCTCTGCAGCAGTTAGGAGTCAGACTGTTTGTCAGAGGTTTGTCAACGCCGGTCCTCGAGGGTTGCAGACAATTGTTAGTTCTACTTTTTTTTTGCTGCAGCACTTGCAGGACTGCAGCCATTGAGGACTGGAGTTGCCCATCCATGCTATATGTGAAGATAATCCAAGGTTCTGTAGTTTTCCTAACAGTGAAGTTGCCATTTGAGTGTAAAATAGGGCATTGCTGTTAAAACAAAAGTGTTTGATGCCTGTGAACTCCCTGAAAATATTACACGTGAATTTAGCTTTGATAATATTTTATTGATTGGTATTGCCCTTCTTCAAAAGCTCCACTTTAATTTTCAACTAGATTTTGTTTTTTTTTTTGTTTTTTTTCTGAATATTTGTTATTTCATGTTTTTCTTTCACAGCTCCTGCTTTAATGGCGGTACCTGTGTTGATGGTATAGACACATTTACCTGCTTATGCCCACCAGGATTCACTGGTAGTTACTGCCAGCATGATATTAATGAATGTGACTCCAAACCTTGTCTAAACGGTGGAACCTGCCATGACAGCTACGGCACCTACAAGTGCACCTGTACGCATGGCTACACTGGAATCAACTGTCAGGTAGGATGAGGGAAATTAAGTATAAAAAAAAAAAAAAAAGAAAAGACAAGAAAGTAGAACGAGGATCATGTCATTTTGAAACATCATTACTGGAAAATTCGAATTGCTTTAAAGTGCAATTCTCAATTTGTGATTCAGAACTTGGTTCGTTGGTGTGACTCTTCGCCCTGTAAAAACGGTGGAAGCTGCTGGCAGAGAGGGACCACCTACAGCTGCGAGTGCCAGACGGGCTGGTCAGGCCTCTATTGTGACATCCCGAGTGTTTCTTGTGAAGTTGCTGCAAAACAGAGAGGTAAGACGATTCAGCGGGGATTGGTTCCAGCATATCCGTGACCCCATTCAAGGGATAAGCAGTAGATAATGGATGGATGAAAAAATTATGTGTAACAATAAGGGGGGAAAAAAAATAAATAAATAAAAACCTGCAATAGAATAAGATATTAATTCTAAATTGCCCATAGGAGTGAGTGTGAGCGTGTATGGTTGTATATCTGTATAATACCCCCATGTTCTTAAGAAAAAAAAAAAAAGATATTAAATACATTAATTCAAATTAAAAAATAGACAATCCATAAATTGTATAAACAATAAATACAAAAATAATTATAAAGAAATTTAATAAATAAATCCAGTAAAATAAGTTAACCTTTAAAAGGACAGAAATTATATGAACAGTATCAGCATCAATTAATTGAGAATCGGTGAAATGCATGAATCAGGGAAATTTAAACACTTTCTGTCTTCACCTTTCTCCACTTTTCAGGGGTTGATGTTTCCCAGTTGTGCCGAAACTCAGGTCAGTGTCTGGATGCAGGCAACGTTCACTACTGCCACTGTCAGGTGGGATACACCGGGAGCTACTGCGAGGAGCAGGTGGACGAATGCATGCCAAACCCCTGCCAGAATGGAGCCACTTGCACTGACTTTTTGGGCGGATACTCCTGCAAGGTAAATGATCTCTGAAGAAACCTACAACATTTATGTTACAGGTTGTATCTATGTATTCATAGATAAGGGCCAGTCTGGCACTAATCCACTGACTGTCCCCTATTGTTTGATTTCTTACTTGTGTTGTTTTACTATCTGATGTGTGTCGCTTTGGAAAAGCTAAATGCTAAACGACTGCAGCATAGAATGTTGTAGCAGAATTTGTTAGCTCACCGAAAAGCTCCAGACAGGCTATAAGTCCAAGAGCTGTCAAAGATGTCCTGTGGAAGCCGGACTTTGAGCTGTGGGCCCGCTAGGTTATTCTGTGGTTTAGCTTCTCATGGACTTGCTCAGTCAGTTTTGATTTAGACTTTTTGCTGGGCAGCATTTGCAGTTTGTGTTTTTTGTTTGTTTTTGCCTCTGCTGTCAGTAGTTTTGTGGTTGAATACAGCTGAGTTCCTTTTAGCAAAACCTCTAATAAAAAGGTATGTTTATAAATAGAAAACCAACATCTTAGTTATGTTAATCTCCCCTGGAGTGAAGGATCTCTTGGCCTTGGCAGCACTGAAGCCAGAAAACAGCCAGGTAAACAGAAACCGTCTTCGTTTCATGTCAGACATTGATTGAACTTTCTCCTCTCTCTTCTCTTGCTGTCTTCCTCTTGTTTCTTCTTCGCTCTTCTCCCTCAGTGCACGCCAGGCTTCCTGGGGACCAACTGCTCTGTGGAGATCAATGAGTGTTTCTCCCAGCCGTGCCAGAACGGGGGCACCTGCATTGACCTGATCAATACCTACAAATGCTCCTGTCCCCGGGGAACCCAAGGTCAGCAGACCCCACGCACACTCCTCCCACACCCCTCTGCCAATCCACCCCGTCTCTTCCTCGTCTCCACGCTTCATTAATTAGGGCTTAACAGCACACAGGGCATGAAAACTCCTCCTCCCAGCTTGCCTCCAACTCTTCCTCTACTTGTCAAATAAGCCATTGATTTCGCTCTCACACTTGGAAGAGAGTTTTTGTTGTAGGTCAGCCTGAAGTGGCAGCTGATTTGGGTGTATCTCAATGCAGCTAATATGTCAGAATACAAGAGTAAAAACCTCCTTCTGTTTTAACCTGAAATGTTATTGTGAAAGATGACACCTTTCTTTGTGGCAGCAATGAGATGTTTAACCCAGACATGCTTTGCTGATGGTAACTGATCTTATCAGATGTCTCTGAGCAACATATTTCTGGAAGATTGTTGAGAGGTGATACATGACAATAGTAGCAGATGAAACATAAGCAAACAATAGATCACAAGTGGAAAAAACATTTACCTGCCAGCTATTGTGATTTTATTAAAGCAATGCTACTCTTATTACCATGCCCCAGGTGTGCACTGTGAGATCAACATAGACGACTGCAACCCCTTCACTGACCCTGTCACCCAGGAGCCAAAGTGCTTCAATAAGGGCAAGTGTGTAGATGGAGTGGGAGGCTACCACTGCATCTGCCCTGCAGGGTATGTGGGCGAACGATGCGAGGGGGACGTAAACGAGTGCCTGTCCAACCCTTGCGACCTGAGGGGGACGCACAGCTGCGTCCAGCTCACCAACAACTACCGCTGCGAATGTCGTACTGGATACACAGGTACCATCAGATGCATGTGTATTATTACTATGCAGATGGTTTAGGGTAATACTCATTTGTTTTAAAAGAAGAAATCTCATCTAATCTTTTTATGCTGCCCCTTGTTTTGTGAATTTGCTCCTTGTAATGAGTTTTCTTCTTTACATTTTTTCTTTATTTAGACTAATTCCCTGTCTTCAGAAAACATTTTATCATACAGACTTATTGTCTGGTGACTGAGATATTAACACTTCTGCTCTCTTCATGCAGTTATTACTTTATTTAGGGGTCTTTAGGCGGAAGTACGGCTAGTTTTCAGGACGTTTATCATCAAATCACTTTATTTCTTTTCTCCAACTTTTAAAATCCATGGAAGTCAAAGGGGCATTTATGGCCACCTGGAGTTTTTTTTTATTTTGCTGTTCTTTAATAAACCTAAGACTTTAATCACAGCCAATGCTGATCTTCTTCTTATTTATTATGAAAAGAGAAAAATAGGTCTTATGTGTTTTATTTTAAATGGTTAATTCAAATAATGATTTCAATTATTTCAAGGGTTAAAAATGATTGAATGTTTGGTAGTTTAGAGCAAAAAAAAGCAGAGAAAATTATGAAGTAAGATGTACTTGGATTTTTAAGTAAACAGAGGTCACCAGTGAGAGCACAAGGGTTAATTATTTTTGATTTATACCATTTTAAAAACATTATATTTTATATATTTTAATTTTTTATTAAGCACATATTACAGTAATTACAATAGATGTGACATATTTGAACTTTTTTAGTGCTTTGTTTGTGTTGATTTCTCTTGTGTGACCTCTCTGTAGGTCAGCATTGCAACACAGTGTTTGATGGCTGTAAGGGTAAACCTTGCCGTAATGGAGGGACTTGTGCCGTAGCCAGTAACACACCCCATGGCTTCATCTGTAAATGTCCTCCTGTAAGTATGTCTCAGTCACAACAGAATTATTGCTGAATATTTGCAGCATCTTTCTTCAGTTTTACTCATGATCATGTCTGACTTTAAAATCTACACATGAGTCCCATTGATTTTAATGCATCAAAAAAAAATATTTCCATTAGCTTAGCATCCTGAGACTTAGTTTTTCCTTTTTTCTTTTGGCAATTTGATGCAATAATTTTAGTAAACTATTGTTAACTAATTTGTATGTTTTTTAAAGGGTTTCACCGGCTCTACATGTGAATATGACTCCCAAACCTGCGGCAGCTTGCACTGTCGCAACGGAGGCACCTGTATCTCCGGCCACAAGAGTCCCAAATGCCTGTGTCTGCCATTGTTCACGGGACCCGAGTGTCAGTATCCCACTGACAGTCCCTGCAGCTCCAACCCTTGTTATAATGGCGGCACCTGCAAATACACCTCTGAAGCACCATATTACCAGTGCTACTGTCCCACCAACTTCACTGGCCTCCGCTGCCACATCCTGGATTACAGGTTTCCCGGGGGCCTTGGGGAAAACATCCCACCACCAACGGAGATGGAGGTTGCTTGCCTCATCCCACGGTGTGAAGAGTTTAAGCACAACAAGCGGTGTGATCAGCTCTGTAACAATCATGCATGTGGATGGGACAACGGTGACTGCTCACTCAACTTTGATGACCCATGGAAGAACTGCTCAGCCTCGCTGCAGTGCTGGAGGTACTTCAACAATGGAGAGTGTGACTCCCAGTGCGATAATGCAGGGTGTCTCTACGACGGATTCGACTGCCAGAATTTGGAAGGACAGTGCAAGTGAGCATTTTTTTAAGTAAAATGTCTTAATGAACATTTTAATGAACATCTGCCCTTCTGCAGCTCAGACTCAATAAATAGGTTTTAATATCAAGCTTTTTTTATGCACTTCCTGTTTCTCCAGCCCTTTATATGACCAGTACTGCAAGGATCACTACGCTGACCAACACTGCGACCAGGGGTGCAACAACTCTGAGTGTGGGTGGGATGGCTTGGACTGTGCCACAAATGTCCCTGAGAAGCTAGCTGTGGGCCAATTGGTTCTGGTCGTCCACATCACCCCAGAGCAGCTCCTTAACAACTCCTACGGCTTCCTGCGTGAGCTCAGTCGAGTTCTCAGAACCAATGTTATATTCAGGAAAGATGCAAAGGGGGAAATGATGGTGTTCCCGTATTACGGAGAGGAACACGAGCTGAAGAAGTACAACATTAAACGCTCGGTGGACTCCTGGGAAGACATTACTGGCAAGGTGCTGACTGTGGTGAAGAGGAGTCTGTATGACGTGGCAGGTGGCAGCAGGAGAGTGAGGAGGGAGCTGGATCATTTGCAGATTAAAGGGTGAGGAAGCAAACTGTAGGGTTGTCATGTTTTCCCTGATCTTTACATTTGGCTTTTTTACCTTTAACTTTTTTTTTCCCAAAAAGACCCATGGCACCTTATCGGGGGCTAATAGGGAACACAATATTAAGAAATGCCTCCCATTTATTTTTCTTTCTGTAGTTCCATCGTCTACTTGGAGATGGATAACCGTCAGTGCTTCCAGCAGTCCAGCGAATGTTTTGAGAGCACCAATAATGCAGCAGCTTTCCTTGGGGCTTTAAAGTCCAGTGGCAAACTGGATGTTCCTTTCCCCATTGAGGTTGTTTACAGTAAGTACACTTCTGTGTGAAATTTAGATCCTACATGAATTGAGGTTATAATCTCTTCTCTTGGTCAGACAAAACCAAATGAACAATTCATTTTAGGATTTGGCTACATCAATAGATACTTGTACTACTTGTCAGATCATGGTAGCACTTTTTACGTCTTGTTTAATATCTTATAAAATCCTCTTCTGGATCTAGGATTCTAGGATTCTGTATTTACAAGAATTCAGCATACCTAATGCAGACATTTCTACAATTACTGGCCAGTGCAGAGTTCCTAGTCTGTGTGAGCCTGATAGACATCTCTGTGGGAAGGGGGCCTATAAGGCAGAGCTGGATGAAAGTAAATCAAATTAGATTAAAAAAAATACATTTGAATATCATAGGTCTCTGTGGGGGAGGAGCCTATAATAAAATTTAAGTTGTGCATACCTGATTCTAACACAATTATGTGTGTATACATATATATAGGGTAGTTCAATATTTGCTTTTTACCAATATCCAACAGATTTTGTCCAACTGAACATTAATTTCTGATACTGACATTGACCAATAATAATATATTTTGATCTCCCACTAAAAATAAAATAAGAGTAACAAATTAATTTAAGCAAAAAAGATATATCTTTTGCTTTGCCGCAAATTTTATGTCTGCTCACACTTTGAAATAATTCTAAAGCACATGGACCAGTCCACTTACAAACTAGATTTAATAATGTCACAGTCACAAAATTAACTTACAGGCTAAAGAAAACTTAGCTGGAGAATTTTATTTGTAACCTGATCATGTTGTGTAAAGTGTAAAAGTTGTCATTAAAATCCAAATAAAACAGATACTGATATTTTCTGATATCACATTTTAATACTAATCATATCAGATATATATATATATATATATATACACTGTATATACTAGGTGGACTGATGTTAGATGAGCAAGAATCTAGAACGACGGTCAGAGTACCTCTAGTATCTATGCATACATACCTAATAAGACACAATTCTTCACATTTATACTCATTGAATCTGTGGTGGCCTCTGGTTGGATCCTCAAACTCTTTGATTGTGTATTTGTTATGCAGACGTGAACAAATGCAATTGTGAATCTCATGGCCTAAACAATCGATTCTTCTCTGTGTGTACAAATCCAATGGCTTCAGGCTCCAAAATGGTTAATTGCCGCAAATCAACCCATCCAACCCCCTACTCAAATAATATAAGTGTCTCTGTGTCTCTCTTTCTCAGACATGTACACATATACATCTTCTGATAAGACACTCACACACATGTGCGCACACACGCCTTATCCCTCAGTGTGAGGGGCTGCTGCAACCTTCACCTCGCTGAATGTAATACCAGGACTTAATGTATCTCTGAGGGTTTAGGTTGGGGGAGTTTATCATTTCAAAATCGTTAGTGAAAAAAAAAGAGAAGGGGAAAAATTGATCGGGAGTGTGCTAGAAGTTGGGAGTCTTTGTTATCTCGAAAATCCTAATAAATCCTTCGTCTTTACAGCTTAAAGCGCGTGCAGTAATTTGAAGTTCATTAATCCCCCTCCTTTTTTTCTCTTAAAGAAGAAATGGTAAAGTTGTCTCTTGGTACCCTGAGTTGAAAAGAGAGAAAGGAGGTGGTGGTGTCTATTCCCCCCCCCACCCCCTTTTTTTTTTATCACGCCCCATCCCTTATTTTTTTCTTTTTTGATGAAAAGTGGTTAGCAATTCTGATTATTACTGAATAGATGGTAGAAGCTAGCCTTACAAGCAGGGAGGCTTGTCAGTAAGTTTCTGGCACTGGCTGCCGCCTGTGGTGTGTTTTGGAGTGGGAACCGCGGTGAGAAGAAAAGCTCTGCATTAACACTTGGGAAGATCCTTGGTATCCCGGTCTTTCACACCTACGCCCGTCGTGACCATGTCCTACCCTTTCTCACCAGGCGGCGTGGACGTCTCGCCATCCAAGGGACTCTACCCAATCTACTTGGTCCTGGGCGGTGTGGGGATACTGGCCTTCCTTGGAGTGGGGATGGTGGCTGCCCGAAGGCGACACCATGAACATGGGCGCCTCTGGCTTCCCGAGGGTTTCAAGACCACAGAGACCAGCAAGAAGAAGAGACGCGAGCCGGTTGGAGAGGATTCGGTGGGATTAAAGTAAGTTTGTTCGTTCATCGTTGCCGTTTGTTGTCAACGGAAACCTGTTTTATCTGCTGGACAGGTGGCGAGTCAGTTCTGGACGTAACAATCAAGTTTAGGAAAAACTGAGGTGTTTCTTGGATCATTAATGATAATGATAGAATAGATTTTGGTGTGCATTAATTGACTTGATGGGGCAGAGGGGTGGGGAACAGACTCAATCAATTCTTTTGTTTTTGACTTGGCATTGACGGTGAGTTGTTGGGCTGAGATGGAAGCAGTAGAAGGATTTTTATTGAGTTTTCTGCTTTATCATAGGCCACTGAAAAATAACTCAGACCTTTCACTCATGGATGACACCCCGAACGAATGGGGAGAAGATGAACCTACAGATGCTAAACGCTTCAGGGTGAGGAAACACAAATTTGAGCCGCCTTTAAATCTCTCCTTTTTAAGGGTTAAAGTTGTATTTTTCATTTACATTTTTAGTTTTATTGATATCAAGAAAAGGTTGTTAATATTGGCTGTTTCTGTTTTTAAACATTTTTAGAGAACTTTTGACCACTGTTTTATAATATTTTTAATGATTTCCTTTCATTCTCAAATAGATTTGAAATCAGTTTCTTCTTGCCTGACCACTCATCTGTGTTTCAGCAGTTTGATGAGCAGGCTGTGTTGGATATAGACGACCAGACAGACCACCGCCAGTGGACCCAGCAGCACCTCGATGCTGCCGATTTGCGCATCCCGTCCATCGCACCCACACCCCCCCAGGGCGAGATTGAGAATGATTGCATGGATGTTAACGTTCGGGGACCAGGTGGGTAACTCATTTCTATGCAGGAAATTAAATGGATTTTCTGAATATATGCACTTAATTACCGTCAATATTTATCCTGGGTAATTTGTATGTCTCTTAATCTCACTCGAAATAATTAAACAGAACCTTTTTTTATGTAAGAGATAAAATAAAATAAAATACTGCTGGAACAAAACAATTCAAGTCAGTAAAATACATTTATTTATTTCTAAATGGAGACCTCATATATTAGGACAGTTATAAGTCAGAGAAAAGATGTGACATATTTACCATAGCCTGAGAAAAGGATTGAGGTTGATATTAATTTATTTTAACGTGTCTCTAGCTAAAATTGTACCTTTTTGAGTGAACATGTCTGAGAAAGTGTTTGGTTTCC
>JBAMIG010000012.1:5596514-5611345 GCA_037177335.1 Kiunga ballochi
TGTGTGTGTGTGTGTGTGTGTGTGTGTGTGAATGTGCTATTGTGCGTGTAGGAGTTACTAAAGCCCCGTGTCCTTAGGGTAAAGGATCTTCTTCAAAGCAGCTGCCTGGAAGCCAGGCGCCTGGGGGAAAACACTGATTCCTGATCAGATTAATCATTTGACCAGTAATGGGCCTCTGTGGTTTTTTTCTATTCTACATTACAAAAACCCAATGAAAGCATCAAATGCAAAAACCCAGTTTTGTACTAAATGCTAAAATCCCAGAAGAAACGCTATGAAAAATCAAAGTGCCAGATTTAACAACTTGAGAGCACGCTTTTTTCCTCCTCACAGATCAATGCACTTGAATCGACCAAATCTGTGAGATCTGGGGTTTGGCATCCTTTTGAAGAGGAGAAAACCTATCCAAGTCAACTGACTGAGCTGCCTCTTTTAGCTAGATATTAATGCTTCGTTTTGCAGCAGTCTAGCTTTAGCAAACCTTGGCCTCTATCCACCCAGCTTCGCTTTCCTTCTGAAGCCTCTCCTGTGCTGCAGCCTTGATCAGAATCCATTATCGAAAGAGAAAGCTGTGATGATTCAACCCAGGCAAATGTGTCAAATCCACATTCGATTTATTTGTTGCCAAGTTTTGATCTGCTGGACCCTTTGAAGAGCAACCTCTTACTATTTTTGTTGCAGTTACTCAGCACTATGCTGACCACGCATGTATTTGTGCTTCTGCTTCCTCTCTTCAGATGGATTCACACCCCTGATGATTGCATCCTGTAGTGGAGGAGGATTGGAAACAGGCAACAGTGAGGAAGAAGAGGATGCCTCAGCTAGCGTGATTAACGACTTCATCTACCAAGGTGCTAACCTTCACAACCAGACTGATCGTACAGGTGAAACGGCTCTTCACCTAGCTGCCCGCTACGCCCGCTCTGATGCTGCTAAGCGGTTGCTGGAGGCTAGCGCCGACGCCAACATCCAGGACAACATGGGCAGGACGCCTCTGCATGCTGCTGTAGCAGCTGATGCCCAGGGAGTTTTCCAGGTGGGTATCAGTACTGAAATTTAGATTGGTTGGAAGTTTGGAGTGTATTTGTTGTTTATTTTCTGATTGATCTGTGGTTTTGTTGTTGACACTGAAAAAACAACAAATTCCCTCAGTTTGTTTATGCTGCTTGATGTCATGAATGCTGTCGTGAGCCAAAATAACAGCCAGCTAAAATTTTTCAAAAGATTTGATTGGCTTTTTGTTTTTTCTCTGTAGATCCTGATAAGGAACCGCGCCACAGATTTGGATGCCCGCATGCATGATGGTACAACACCCCTGATCTTGGCTGCCAGGCTGGCAGTGGAGGGCATGGTGGAGGAACTCATTAATTGCCATGCTGATGTCAATTCCATTGATGACTTTGGTAAAGTTTTTTTTTTTACAGTTTTGTGCTAATTGTCGTGAAATAAAAGTGCCTGACATGTAAGTCATATTAACTGTTCTTATCTCCTCAGGTAAATCAGCTCTACACTGGGCTGCAGCAGTAAACAACGTGGAAGCTGCCATTGTGTTATTAAAGAATGGTGCCAACAAAGATATGCAGAATAACAAGGTTCAGAAACCGTTTCTCTTCTTCCAGTATGTGCTATAAAACAACATTCCTTTAGCTTCTGTGAGAATGTTTAACGTGTTTCTCTTCTATTCATCTCAGGAGGAAACTCCTCTGTTCCTGGCTGCCAGGGAAGGAAGCTATGAGACTGCCACGGTCTTATTGGACCACTTTGCTAACAGAGAAATAACTGACCACATGGACCGACTGCCGAGGGACATTGCACAGGAGAGAATGCATCACGACATTGTGCGGCTTATGGACGAGTACAACCTGGTACGAAGTCCTCCAATGCATGGAGGTTCTCTCAGCACAACATTGTCACCCCCTCTTTGTTCACCCAATGGCTTCTTGGGCAGCATGAAGCAGCCTCAGCCCCAAGGTCAAGGCCAAAGCAAAAAAGCCCGCAAACCCAGCAGCAAGGCTATTGGCTGCAAAGATGGCAAAGACATGAAGGTGAAGAAGAAAAATTCCCAGGATGGGAAGCCTGGGAACCTCCTGGATAGCTCAGCTGTTCTATCCCCTGTTGATTCTTTGGAGTCTCCACATGGTTATGTCTCTGATGTGGCTTCACCACCTATGATGGCCTCACCTTTCCAGCAGTCGCCGTCTGTCACCCTGAATCATCTGCAGGGTATGTCTGACCCACATCTAGCTGTCAGCCACATGGTAATGCCAAACAAGCAGGAGCTAGCTCGAATGCAATTTGACCCGCTGCCTCCTCGTCTTACCCATCTACCCGTTTCTGGTTCCGGTGGTCAGACGGCCATTAATGGTCCATGTGATTGGCTGTCCAGGATGCACGGCAACATGACCCAAACAGGTCAGTTCAATCCCATGAGAGGCACTCCCGGTGGTCAAGGAGGTTTGCACCAGGGCGGGCAGCATGGAATGATGACAACTTCGCTCCACAACGGCCACCCAAATACCAGCTTGTCTCAGATGATGACCTACCAGGGGATCCAGGGGGCCAGACTGGCCCCTCAGACCCACATTTTGCAGCAGGCTCAGCAAATGCAGCAGATGCAAAACCTCCAGCAGCTTCAGCAACAACAACAGCAGAGCATCCAGCTGCAACACCAAAACTCAAACACAACCAACAGCCAGAACTTCATCACTGCAGATCTCAGCTCCCCGGAGCTCCAGCAGGGTACAGGCAGCTCCAACATGCCCATCCACACCATCCTGCCGCAGGAGACCCAAATCATGCCCTCCTCAATCAACCAGTCAATGCCCAGCACCCAGTTCCTTACTCCACCCTCCCAGCACAGTTATTCAGGCCCAATGGACAACACCCCAAACCATCAGGTCCAGGTGCCTGACCACCCGTTTCTGACCCCGTCCCCTGGCTCTCCTGACCAGTGGTCCAGTTCATCTCCTCATTCTAACATGTCTGACTGGTCAGAGGGGATTTCAAGTCCACCGACGAGCATGCAGTCTCAGATTGGACATATACCGGAACAGTTCAAATAGAAAGCTCTTATCTAAACACCCAGATCAGCTGCTGTAAATATTATTTTTTATTAAGAAAAAAGACACTCTGTGAAAAACAAGGAAATGAGCAAAGAGAACCAGATTTATAGAACCTTTATAAACTTTTATACTAACAACATCAGTGCTTCATTTTTTTTTTTTTATTTATTAATGTCTTATTTATGCGCATTACCTGTTTATTGGCATTTAAGGGGCGTTTGATCATATACAATGCAGACAAAGTCTTTTAGAGAAATGTTTTTCTTGTAGTACTTATTTTCTGCAGTGAAATAAGCAACAAACACACTGGCTATTTATTTCCTCAAAGACTTTTAGACTTTGCCTTTTCTTTTTTATAAAAATCTCTTTGTTTATATTTTTGTATAATCGTGTTTATAATGAAAATTATTCAGATAGAGCACATCTTAAGTTTCAGTGTTATTTCAGTTTGGTGTAATTGTGGGGAATTATGCTGTGAATGTTTGCAGGACTTGTGTATTTTTTTCACAGGTTCTGTATGACATAGGAGCTTTTTTTTTTACCTTTTTGAGTATCAAGTTACTATTAGTTTGACTTTGTAGTTATGTACATTTCTTCAGTAGAGCAGCATCATGCTGTGTCTCTGAACATGATTGCATTCATGTGTAGGGATGTGGTGGGGATGTGATGTGTTGTACAGTGTATGGCCATCTTGGCAGTAAAGGCAGGCTTGATTATATTTTAGTCCTGTGGTGTTGGAGAACTGGCCTGTTGGCCACAGTCTTTGTTTATTTTATTTTTTTTGTCCAGTGGGAACAGGAAACTTCATTTCCTTCTCCCCCTTAATAGTTTGAGCCTATGGCTGTGTTCTTCCTTGTGTAAATATGCTCTGCATTTCCCTTGTAAACAAGATTTTGTTTAAGAAATCTTAAGTCTTCAGCATGTGTTGGATCGGTCTTGCACCTGTCAGGAGCCTCTAAAATATAAAACAGAACAGATTATATATTTTGTATCTTACTATCTCATATAATTAATTAAATTTGAGCTATAAAAACAGATACATTATATTGTTAACATTTTCACAAAAAAAAGGATCAATTAATGTTGAGGTCTTAGAAATTCCTATTTATTTACTGTTCTGCAATGAAATTCCTTGAGGCAACTACTTTTCATGTTAAGAAAGATTTTTGTTACCAAATTAATGAAAAAATATTGGATATGTTCTCAGTAGTGTCCTTTTATTATTTTACAAGATGCACTCTGCTTTTGTTTTTAAGTGGTTATAATGAGACAAAAAACTGTTTAGGCTGTGATTAAAATGTTGACGAATGTTTCTTTCTTCTGTAAAGCTATGATTTTCAATAAATGTATTTTTCTTTTTCATTCTGTAAAATTTTTTTCCTGGTATAATAAAGGGCACTTCTTGCAAAAAACTTGTGCTCTAACTTAACACAGTCATTTATCATACTGTGTCGCCATCTAGTGGTGCACATAAAAACATGTAACATCAAAATCCTTACAGTGCCACATGTTGTCCAGCTGCACTGTGTCTACTAGATATAAGATTTTAATTACTCAACAGTTTGGGGGATTTAAAAGAACACCAGACTGGGAGCACATGCTACACAGTTAGATATTTCTACACTTTTATTGAACAGACTATGAAATATGTACAGAATGTGGTTGTAGAAACTTTACAGTTATTTCCACAACAGAAGACAACTGCATTTCTTTCTAATGTAGTGTAAACCAGTAGTGTAATGGTCCTTCAAAAAGTGGGTATAATGTCAAGAAACTCCATGCTCATTTCTTCATGCCTATTCAAGGTGAAACCTTTTAAATAAACATGTAATGCATATTTGTCAGCTAGCAATATTTGTATTGGCAACTCTCAAAATGCCTCATCAGCCATTGTACAAATTCAAAGTAAACCATTTCAATCAGTGAAGGCAGCAAGTACGTTCCAGTTAGAGACTTAGTGGATCATAGCCTCAACATTATAGGCTTGGAGATACAAGACTGGCCGACAAGGGGTCCAGAAGTGGGTATTATCAATACCAACTGAAAAATTAGAGGGAATACTCAGTATACTCGTGTATACCCTGAACTACACCACTGAGTGTAAACTAATATCTTGTTTGTCTCCTAGCCTGGGCTAGGTTTTACTTTCCCCATTCTTAAAACTTAGTTTTTTATATGTTTTGTTGTGCAGGTGAGCTTAAACATTTTGGTTGAACCTACTGTAATGATCCCAAATCCCTGCAGGCCAGAGTTCAGAGGAAGGCTAAAGATCCAGATAAACAAAACTAAACTATGTTGTAGTTTATGAAAGAGGTTGTTTGATCATTAGACGTTACCATGTTAATTTTCGAAACATTAATTATAACCACTTCTGTTTTACAATCAATGGACCGGTGTGATTTAAAAGAACTCCAAGTCCCATAATGCACCCGTAACAGTACAGTTGCGGTTCAGAGTTCAAACATTACAGTAAAAATAGGAAATTTGCTGGTTGCAGCTTGAGTGCTTGACGGTAAAAATAAAATACTTGGCGAGGACAGAAAACGTTATTCGGTTAGCAGCGCACCAAAAGCTGACCCAAGAACCCGAAAATGTCCCTCTGCTAATCGTTCCCCACTCTTGCTCGGTTGTCGGAGGATTTACTAACGACGGCTAGCTGGGTGCTAACGTTAGCACGCTAGCTTGCCAGAAGAGGACATAGCAACTACCGCTCGCTAACGTCACTGGTCTGGGACTCTGAAGACTGCAGAAATGTTCGTGCAGGAGGAGAAAATATTTGCCGGGAAAGTGTTGAAAATACACATATGCACTATGGACGGCACGGAATGGTTGGAAGAGGTCACAGAAGACACCACTGTTGAGAAACTGAAGGAGAAGTGCTTGAAACATGTAGGTTTTGTGTTGGTTTGTGTCTAGCTCGTTTTTGTTTTTTTTTCTTGTTTAATTTTTCCTGTCACTCCTCTGCTTGAGGTGTTTGCAGCTTGCCCTGCCCTCCGTGTAAACTGTCAGTGTCACTAGCTTTGTATTTATAGTAACTGGGTAGATTGCTATTTATAATTTAGCATGTTGACTGCCCCTCTCTAGCATCAGCTTGCTAACAGTCTTTTTCAGCTCCTAGTGGCTCGCCAGACAGGCATGCTGCTTCTTAGCCTTTCTATTATTATACAACCTCTTTTCTCCTTCTATGGCCTTTAGCATACACTCCTTAGAGTCACAGTTTTATCTCAACCAAGTCAATAGTAGTAATTTCAGGTTTTCAAGTATAACAATGGTTTAGGCTAAAATAATTAAAGCTGCTAATATAATAATCCAAGGCAGAAAATTGATCTGCTGCTCTTTTATTTTAACATTAGTTTGAGCCATTAAAGGTGTAAATTGAATTCATTTACATGTTCTCACATCTCTCAAATATCGCATCTTATATTTTTAAATGTAATATCATTTATGTACACAGTTTCATAGGAACTAGTGCCATAATTTTGTTTTTGTTATTAATTAAACGTTCAAATATGTTGTGAAAAAGCCCAAAAGTGCAGGTATTCTCATTTTATTGAACACTTGTTTCATTAATATTTGAGGGTTATGTAATTTCTTTGTTTTATCAGGGTATAAAACTGAATTCAATCTGATTTAGGCTATCATTAGCAATAACCCCAGACGTGGATCAATAAACACTTTGATGAATACACAAGGAAAACTTTGGCTTGCTTGTCATTATTTAGAAAGATGCACAGACAGGACTTGATGATTATCCAACTTCCTTCCTGTTTAAAAAATGTATTCTTAAAATTCTGTGAAGCAAAAAAGACCCTTAAGAGCAATTAACTAAATTTAACTGTTATAGAGAACTTACCACAAGATCATATATGGTTGGCCCACAACCATTTTTCATATTTATACAAGCAACTGTTGTGTCAAGAACAGAGAGACTAAATTCAACCCCTCGAAAATCTTACAAAGTCTAAACTCTTCCAAAAAAAAAAAAAAAATCAGTTAACCGCAGTGAAAGAAACAAATACGGTGGAAACTTGTAACAGATTCGGGGTATACAACATCACCAGTTAAACAACTGGAAGCAGTGCAATGGCATGGGCATATGTTAGATCAGTTGTGTTTATTGATGATGTAACAGAAGATTAAAGCAGCTGGATGAATTCTCAGGCATGCTGAAATTGGCTCCCTGCTCATATTATGCCATGTTTCACAGATCTTAATGGGCAGCACAAATGTTAGAGTACAGATACGTGATGACACGTACCGCACTGTGAAATCTATGCTGTAGGTTTACTAAATAATACAATAAGGACTGGAATATTTAGCAACATTGAGACAATGATTTCAACTCAACCTCAAGATGCAGAAGCTAAAAAAAAAAATCTGCCTCAAAGGACTTTGAAAACATTACAAAGGAAGAATTGTATACTGTTATGTTTTAATTTTTAAACCTTTAACATAAAGTCCTCTGTGTTTTTTTGGTTTTTATTTTTCTAAATTTATTCTTTGTTGTTCTGTTTTATTGTTTTTTTTTTAACTTAATTATACTTTTACTGTAAGTTGACCAGGTGTCACAAAAGGCATTCAGAAGTAAATTGTATTTGTTTTATTATTATTATTATTTATTCAATCTTTTTACTTAGTGAAACTGGGACATAATAACCTAATGTTGTAATGAAAATCCCCACAGAAAAGGGCTCTAGCATACTAGCATACTAAAAATCTGTCATTTTAAAAACAAGTCTAGTCTTTAAACTCATATTTAGCTATTTAATCTCAGAGTATCATAAATGTTTTGATGCAAACTAAACGTTTCTTGCTTTTAATTTGCTGAACAAACAAGAAAAATTCTATGAAATTATCTTGGAAACCATTATTTACATTATTTACTAGTAATAACTAGACTTTAACTAAAATAAGTAGTGACTTTGATATAAACAGGAAGTAGCTGCAGCCTTGTTCAGTGTTTTTTTTCTTTCACTGTTGTAATATGTCCTTTTTTCTGTAGTATGTACATGGAAGTCTAGAAGACCCCAAAACACTTACCCATCATAAACTTATACATGCTGCTACAGAAAGAGTACTCACCGACACTAAAACAGTTGCTGAGGAAAACCTCAAAGATAAAGGTATGGAGTGTGCTATTAGATTTTAACTTAAATTATTATTCTAAAAAGATGTACGTATTGATGATGTTTTATGTCTCTTGTAGATGTTTTGCTGCTTATAAAGAAAAGGCCACCGCCAACTCCTCCAAAGCTGGCAGATGTTAGTTCAGAAGAAAAGGTAAAAGCTTGATCATATTTTTGTAACATAATTTTTGTAAATTATGTTTACCTGTAGTTTATTTGTGTTCTCACAGAAGAAACAAGATAACAAAGCTCCAGACAAAGATGCTATCCTAAAAGCTACAGCCAACCTGTCTACGCGACACACTGACCGCACTGTCACGCAGCACAACATCAGAGATGTGAGGAAATCTGAGGCATGGCTGTAGTTCATAGGGTGTATTTCAGTGAGAAAAAATATGTAGTTAGTAGTTTAACAAATATATATTTGTGTGTAAATCTTTTCTTATTTGTTTATGCTTGTCTTGTTTCAGTTTCAAACAGAGCTTAGAAAAATCCTGGTTTCTCTAATTGAAGTTGCCCAGAAGCTTCTTGCCTTGAACCCCGATGCTGTTGAACTCTTTAAAAAGGCCAATGGTAAAGCAGATAGTTCCTTTAGTACTAACCTGCATCACACTGTCAGGGTAGTTATATTCAGTAGAAAATAATCTGTTTTTATGTTTTCTTTTGAACTCATATTCTCTTGGATGATGCAAGTAAGTTGTTTTCAAGAGAAAAAATGTTTACATCACAGTCTTAATTATGTTGTCTGTGGGAGCAATCTGGAATACCAAGGCATGAGGAAAAGATGGAATAAAACAATTAGTAGTTATAAAATGATAAGACTTCATTTAATTTCAAAACAAATATACTGGAAACTCATTTAAATGCATTTAAAAATTATTTTAAGAGCCATATTGAGGTATGTTAATCCTGGGAAATTATTGTAATGATTATTACTGTGTTGCTGATGCCTAGCTTTGTTTTACTATATAATGGTTTTGATGTGTCATAGCAATGTTGGATGAAGATGAGGAAGACCGGGTGGATGAAACTGCTCTGCAGCAGCTTACTGAGATGGGTTTTCCTGAGAGCAGAGCAATCAAAGCTCTTAGATTAAGCCAGTAAGGCCTTTTTTAAAAAAAATGCTTTTAATTTCAATTTAAGAATTTGTCAAATTCAAAATGAGACAAAATTATCATATGATTGACTTTTCTCTCTCTCTCTCTCTCTCCTCATCCTATCTTCTTGAAGCATGTCGGTAACTCAGGCGATGGAGTGGCTGATCGAGCATGTGGATGACCCCTCTGTAGACACACCACTTCCAGGACAGGACTCTTCTGGGGCATCAGGAGCCACAGCAGCTGCTTCACCAGGCCCCTCAGCTTTAGCCTCAGTTTCAGCCTCTGGCTCTAACCTCCACCGCAGCCTCTCCAGTCAGTCCAGCACAGATGAGAGCAGCAGGCAAGATGAACTTACAGAGATCTTCAAAAGGATCCGTAGGAAAAGGGAATTCAGACCAGATTCAAGGGTGAGTTGTTTGATCCATTTCTCATATTTTTTAAAGTAATATCAATGTACATATATGTACCTCTTCATTACTGTTTTGTTCTCCTCAGCAATAAATTCCTGATTCTTGCATGGCTCCACAGAAGTTGTTTGTGTTGCTGTAAATACATTGAATGTGTGTGTCTGCAGGCCGTCATTGCATTGATGGAGATGGGCTTTGATGAGAAGGAGGTGATTGATGCTCTAAGGGTCAATAACAACCAACAGGACGCTGCGGTATGTGAATACATCTACAGCGGTTTAATTACAATCAATGCTTGCAGTTGTAGGATGCCCAATAGCATTGTAAGATGAGGTTGCTCTAGAGGAGGCCTGCTCTGGGATTTTTGCAGTGTTTACACATAAAATTATCCCTCAGAGAAAAACATGATCTAATGTTTTGTTCCCTCACACAGTTTACAACCATGTGATAACCAAGCCACAATGACAATGGTGTGTATTTAAAATAAAACATCTCTCATTCCCGTATGGAGACTGTCTGAAAGGGATATGAGTAGAAGAAGCATACATTTCAACATTATAAAAGAAGCTACCCCATTTTTAACTTCATCGGTTTTACATATCAGTCTATATTAATAACTTAAAAAAAATAATGGTCCTAAAAGGATGTGAAAACAACTCTGATGAATATCACATGTGGCTGAAAATGAATACTTGATAAATAGAAGTTACATCTTTAGATTTCTTGAGAATGCATAATTAAAAACAGTATAATATATCTGTTTCTACTTTTAATTTTCCCTCCATTTAGTGTGAATGGTTGCTAGGAGACAGGAAACCATCTCCAGAAGATCTGGACAAAGGCATAGACACCAACAGCCCTCTGTTCCAAGCCATCCTGGAAAACCCAGTGGTCCAACTGGGTTTAACCAATCCCAAGACTCTACTAGGTACTGTTTCATCCAAATCCGCTAAAGATTTCACACAAATAACCTCAAGAATGGCATACAGAGCAAATTAAGATGTTATTGATGAGCAAACAGTACCTATGTGCTCAAGCAGATTTTTCATAATGAGTGGATAGAAACACGTTTTTCTGAAATTTGCTTACCAGCTGCAATGGATTTGCCCAGTGGATGGATTAAATAGTCTCCTGAGAAATTATCCGAGCAGCCCAATTGGCATTTAAATTACAGAAGAATACCAAGAATTGTTGATGTAAATATCTTAAACAAAAAAGAATATAAATAAACCAAGTTCTACGATAAAAATGTTGGCTGTTATTTTATACATGCATTTGCAAAATCACGTTATTACACCATTTTAATGTACTCAGTAGAATATGGTGACCCTCCAGTAGACCCAGGGTCTGCATGCATAATGTGGTTTGAGTGAGAGGAAAAAAATGAGAGCATCTCACAAATACTTTTTTTTTTTTTTTTGCAGCGTTTGAAGACATGTTGGAGAATCCACTAAACAGCACACAGTGGATGAACGACCCTGAGACTGGTCCTGTTATGCTCCAAATATCCAGAATCTTCCAGACCCTCAATCGCACATAGAGCCCTCTGGTGGACCCCCCCTCCCCCCCTTGCGTGATTGGACAGCTTGTATGTGTGTAGGTGGATAAACTGGAAAATGAGTGTGTGGCAGAGACACAAGTATAGTTTTTCTCTTTACTTCTCCTAAAGACGAAGCCAGAGGAGTCAAAGTATGAATTCAGATGTTACACTATTTATAGAAGTCCGGTAAAAACACTTATACAAATGTTATTATCATTAGTAGTAGTATTGCAGTAATAATATGAAGTTTGCATTTAATGTTTTTACATTTAAATGACAACTATTTGTAGGTATGACAGAAGTGATTTATTTTATATAATTTCTCTATGTGCATAAATAACATTAGACATGGATTTAATGTTTACACACAAAGAATATTGTTTTTGTATGATTTACAATATTTAATTAATTTCAATTGTCTGTCTCTTTAAATTGCTACACTTCATCAAATGTGTGGAAGTTTTCTGTCACTTTCATATTGAGTTACTTTTTTCTTTGTTTCCATCAAAGCAGCGGCTTGTTGCCAGAATTGAGTATTGGTTGAGCTCTGTGAAAATGAACTTTCAGACATGTTACCTCTCTCTCTCATGCGCATGAGGTTACTGTAGGTCACTCGCCTCTCACTCCAAACAGGAGAACAACAAATCCTGTTAAAACATATATGATTTTTATGCCTTTTAGAGGAATGTTAAACTCTGCGATATTAGTCTCAGTCATGATTTTAGGAGAAAATGTTTTATTTGGCTTGTGTGTGTATTGTCAATGTGCTCTTGAATGTCCTATTATCATTGCGCTCATTAAGCACTTGTTCACCTCTATGAATACTGCTCACTGCAGCACAGACGAAGGAAAAAGAAGGGTCTGTTTTCTGTTGAAAAAGCTGTTGGAGGGTGTTAAATGAAACTGAGCCTAGTATAAGGGGTTTGCCTTTTTAAAAATTGAATGAAGATGTCTGCTCACTTCATGTGCTGACATCTGTTATACACACAAAGAAAAAACTGGCTGAGATACAAGTATAACCAAAATGTTGCTCTATTACCTGCCTTGTCATCATATACCCAGTAAAAAAAAAAAGGAAAAAAAGTATTTCTGTGCAATAGCAAGGACTTCTGTTGACCGGTAAAGACATATATCTGATCTGAGTGTTAGAGATGTTTGAACTAAAAATGAGTAGTTTATGATACATTATTAGCCTTTGCATTGAGTGACTGCAAGATGGAAAACTTTGCCTCTACTAGTTGTACCAAGAGTTTAGAAACAATATGGAGGGTGGTGTGTTTTGCCAAGCTTTTGAGTGTTTTTATTCTATATTTAAAATGTAGTATTATTGTGACTTTTCTGCTCAGGGAGGCTGAGATTGTTTTTTCTTAACCTGTCCTTATGGCAAACCCCTGTTCAAGTCCTTGTAGTTTAACATTTGAAAATGGCTTTAACTAAACTGTGTAGAACATTGCTTATGAAGAGGAGCACCACAAGAAGACATGGTTTTGTAAATGCAATATTTGAAAATATTTAAATGTTTTTAGAAAAAAAAAAATGTTTCTTCCAACTATGTCTTATTGCATTATTTATATTGAAAGCCAAACTAGTAACTTGATCTTATTTATAACATTTTTAGCAAACCTTGAAGCTAATCTTCAAATGTGAAAAAAGTAAATGCTTCAAATGTTGTTTTTACAAACCATTATAAAGATTTGCTTATCAAATCAATGGACTTGGTGGATCACAGTGTGATTTCTTTTAAAAGGTGCATCTTGTTTGATCATGCATGGGAGGAGTTTGAAACATCTCTGGAAGCCTCTCTGCACTTCAGTGGACTTTCATCGTATATTTGTGAAACAAACTTTGGGAGGTTGTAGACTCATGGGAAAAACATCCACGGAAAATGCTGAATTCTTTCAAAACAGCCAACAGGACATGAAAGTCACAGATTCTTTTCACTCTGCTGTCATGCAGGATCATCCCTGATCAACAACCTATGCAATATACTCACTGTTTGAAAAGCCTTATTGGCTACTGGCATCAAAATCACTCTCACATTAAAGTTACTATTTTTTTTGTTACTGTTTTCTTTGGAGTCTGTTTTAACTTGGAGTTGATGGGGCAAAGGCTTTTGGGAGATCAAGTATGCAGCTGATTATATGACCTAAAGTTATTATATAACTTTATATTAACTCATGCTTGCAAATTTTTTTTATTAACCCTAATGTAGTTTTTATGTCTGTTGGGCTTTTGTATTTTCTAAATGTTTACTAAACTTGCTGTGATGTTCACATACTAAAAATCTTTTTTATGTTCATCACAATCTGTATGTTGTTTCACATTCCCATCTACACCTACAGTGTTGATTAGATTGGTTTTAAAATTGGCACATATGCTCTGAAGTAGGAAAATATTTGCTTTGTACCTCAATTCTATTATCTTTTAATGGGCTTTTTGGCCTAATTTGTTTGCAGAAGATTTCATGAATTACCTTCGTTACTGGTTTAATCCCATTCAAGATGTAGAAACATTTGAACATATAATGAGCATAAAGAAAACTGCATGAGGTCTAAGCAGTATGTACATTTGTTGGATTTATATGTATACATTTTCTCTTTCATTAAATATTGCAAAATCTGGTTGGTACACAGATTCAGTCAAATAACAAAGTCTTCTTGCACACCAATTGCTTTAATTTGAAAAAAACTATCTTAATAAATATAAAGTTAGTTGCTGCAGAACTGCTTTTGAAAAAGCAATTTCACTATTTAAATCAAACATGCAGGTTGATTGTAGTAAAATGTCAGCTAACAATTATTCTGCTCATAAAAGCTTTGTGACACCACTATCAGTTTTAATCTGCTTCTTATGAAGCTTTCATTATTTTCTTACTGAAGTTTTTGGTCGGCTGCCAGAGCGGTGCTTTTCTGTTTCGTAGTTTCCAGCCTCTGGTATTTTAAACATTTAATTATTCCACCTTTCTACTATTCTGACAGCTACCTACTTTTTCTCCATAATGCCTTGATCTGAGCCTCTAACCTTCTTTTTCATAGGAGATCCTGTCTTCTGTCATTTAACCTTTCCAACAACCCACTCTCGCATCCCAATTGCTTTAGTGTACATGAGCCTCTTTGTCTATGAAATGGTCCCAGTTCTTATAGTATGTAATTCACATCCAGCATATTTCAGTTTTTCTATGGATACATGTATGTAAGCTGTAGGGTGAACAACTGTGTACAAAAGAAGGATGCACTCTATGGCTCAGAGAAGAAAAGGTATCTGGGTAAAATTCTACATCTTCATTTGATCCTCGAATTTGTGTTTAAAAATGCTAAACTCTTCTTAGAGCATCTTTAAGTGTGTTGAGTTTTTGTCTCGCAGAGTTTTATTTCTCACCATTATAATATCATACATAGCTTTTACAGAGTGCATTATAATATCAACCAATTAATAATGTATCGCATAGTTATCTTTTATTCTAGGCAACATAAAGCATCAGGTTTATGACACATTTCACCACTAGATGTCATCATTGTCAAATGGAAACGACATGATATTCTTGTGTGGACCATTCACAAGTAAAAAAAACCTTTTCTTTCCTTGACTGTTTCTTG